>OZ030005.1:84337052-84372052 GCA_964023405.1 Apodemus agrarius | reverse complement strand
GATTAAAGGGGTGTGCCACCACTGCCTGGCAACAACATCAACTTTCAAAGGGAAATTTCAAGAGTTCCTTAGTTTTCTCTAAAACAGCATTGTTCTCCAAGCAGCTAGGAACAACAGGCAAGGGGATCAGAGTGTTAGCCAGCATGGACTGGCGGGTCTCTGTGAAGAAGTCATGAGGAAGCTTGCACCATTACTACCTTTCAAGTAGAAACACATTGTCTCATGGCAAAGGGAGGTGCATGGTCCTCATACTACTTCAAATATTTTGAGGATCATGATGTATAGTCTTGTGGGTGAGTTTTCCTGTCCAGGTGATTTATCCTAGGTGGCCATTTATTTCCTCATCTACTTTAATATTCACATGCATTTAGAGAAGAAGGGGTAGTATCTACGAGCAAACCAGTCTTCATGCTTGGAAACAAATTCATCCCTGTCAATCCTTACAATGAGTCGGTTACCTAAGATGACAGTACTTATTAAGTTATGACCAACTGCTGTACTTTAGTAAGCTTTACATCATGACAGACCTAGGTGTTTAATTTTCTGTGACTCAAAAATGACGGCATCCTTCCATTGTTATAGAAGGGAAATTTTATGACCTGTCAGACTATAGTATTAAGTGGCCTAGGCCTTTTAATCGTTCAAACCTCACGAGGCAGTCTTATATGAGGCTCTGAGTAGATTGGGAAAACACCAACTTCTGCTGTACCAAGGAATCAGGCAGCTATTGTCAGGACTGAAGACAGAACTAATTGGGTGCTGAAGTCCTTACAGGCTAAGCCTCCCGGGAGTTGTCACATTTTGATTATAATTTAGACACCATCATTGCTTCCAGGAGTGACAACCGTCTATTTTTCTCTCCCCTCTTTGGGGTCTCCAGCGCTACTGATTTCCTCAGGGACACGGTGTGAACATATTTCTCATGCATGGGGTCCTGCTTGTCGATCATTTCAGACACTTTATTATCAGCATCTTCGGGTACTGGGCTCCCTTCCGCTTGTCTTCTCCCTCAAGGTGTCCTGAAACCTGTCAGATTAATTTTCACTACAGGCTTGAATGACAAGTCTTCCAGCTCCATTTTAGGGAGGCATAAACAGACTTGAACCTGCACAAGCAGAGCTTGCTGAACCATGGCGAATGGGCTTTCAGATTTCAGGGTTGGGGGACGCTGTAAGGCACAGTCATCTTAAATCTTTATCGTTTACTCTCAAATACCATCAGCTGGAGCTTCCTAAACTAAAGTGTGGGAACGGGGAACGTGGATAGTATGAAGAGTTCCTATATTCTGGTTTCGTGTATTAGCTCCTGAGATTCCTTCATTCATAGACTTTCAGGGGCTGACACAGCCCCGGATGTAGCCCTTTCCTTCTAGCCAATTTTTCAAATTACCTATCAGAGTACTATTGTCACCAATTTAAAAGTTTAGAATAGAGAAAAAGAAGAAATATTCCTATAAATCATCATTACTGACTGAACAATTAACATTAAAGCATCTATGATGTCAATATCTGGACAATTTATAATAAAACAGAGACATCAGAGCCTTGGATTCAAATACTACTTTGGTTATTTTAAGCAGTTGTATAGTTTTTTTTTTTTTTTAGCAAATCACTAAACCTTTCTATACTTAGGCTTATGGAAATGCACAGCAAAGGATAAACACCTATGCACAAAGGGCCCTAGACAATTACATGAAAGCTTTCAGATGTGAGTCTGTGCTCAGTATTTAGTAATCGATTTAGACTATCCCTTGCAAATCCCAGCCCTTGGGTCTCGTGTTGCTAGCTGGAGCGTCAACGAGGCATTTAATCCTAGATGTTATTGTTGAATGCTTACTGACTAGTAACAGATGAGGTGGTGCATAAAGTTCATTTCCCCAGGAATTCATGAAATATGGAAGAAAGATATCCAAGAACATTTGATATGAATGCTCCAAATCCCTAGTTCCAAATCGTAGTGGTGGTTTTGGAATAAGTAACAAAATGTTCATACCTCACAACGTGAGGTTGCTGTGCAGCCTTCCAACTTTCCCAGGAACTGGGTCTGTTACACTGTTAGTCATTTCTTCCCCTCTAGAAACCCAGATGGGAGACACAGGCTTCACTCTGACAGGGGAAGCCCTGGAGTTAGGTGAGCGCACTGAGTTCAGAACATAAGCAAGCTTCCATGTATGAAAGCAAGAATGCTCATTTGAATATTAAGTGTAGCATTATTTAGAATATATCTCCTAAGCACTTCAGGCACTGCTGGCTTCTCTGAGAATTTAGAAATGAAGGATCAGCTTGATTCCAGCCCTTGGAAACTTATGTAAGGCAGGGAGTGTGGCTAATGAGTGTATTTGGCTACTCGGTCACTCAGCAAATGTCGGGCACTTGTGACACAATGATGGTCTGGGGGTCTGATATATGTAAGGAAAGAGAAACATTGAAAATCATGGCCTAATAAAATTTACATTTTAATGAGGGGAGAGAGGCAAAACAATAAACATGCACACATACACAGACACAGACACACAACCAGGCAAAAGGAGAGAAAATTACAACTGTAATTTCAGTGAAAAGGATAAAAATAGAGCAGGGAGCTTGGGGTCAGCACTGTTGGGTGGATGACAGCACAGTGGAAGTGATGATTTCATTTTAGATGAAGGTCAGGCTGTGACTTGCTTGATGTAGAGTCAAGGCTTGAAAGAGGCACAGGAATGGGTCATGTGGGTGTCTGAGGAGAAAGTGCCCCGATGAAGCGGAGTGGACAAGACCAAGGCCCTGGGTATAGTCCCGATGGAGTCCAGCAGACTATGTCAGAAGAGCATAATTGAGCAGGAACCCCTCTTGGACACTCACTAAGCAGCTTTGAGGGAAGCGCCCCGACCCCACTCACCAGAAATGTGGCCTCATATCTTCTCTGCGAGGCTGCCTGCCCTGGGTGTGGATCTCCATCCAGAGAGACTCTGCAGTGAGAGTGACCTTATGTTCCTGGTTCCTGAGGACTCAGACCTTTTCTCTTGGCCACTCACAGTCTTAAGCACTCCTCTGGACTTGGCCACCAAACACCCCTATTCTTTTCTCAGATGCCTTGACACAACTTTGAACAGTAATTGTAGAATTCTTTTCTTTTAGTCAATACTTTTTAAGATTGCGAGGAAGTAGAAAGACTGATACTTTATAGATATGTTTTATATATACAACTGTCTATTATATGTATATGCTTAAACCATTCAAGCAAATTTCAGTCCCAGACAACCATTAATTATCTGCCGAAGCCTTCACGCATCTGCCTGTCCAGAGACCATCGGTTCTTCCCCACTCTCCGTGAAAGCGCCGTTCTGCACATTATTTTACTAATGCTCCTCTGGGTTCCACCTCAGTTCCCCTGCCTGTGGGGGGACCTTTCCTTCTGCAATCTCCTCTTCAGGCTAGGAGGAACAGTTTCACTCATCCTGTGGTCTTCCACAAAAGGAAGGGGTAAATCTAATTGAAGTCAGAGCCCAACCAGTATGACCTTGGGGAAATTACTTCATTTTCTTGGGTCTCCTGTGGTTCCTTCATCTGTAAAGTGGGATTAAAAGACCCCATTATTTTTACATTCATTTTTCCTACTCTCCTTTGCTTTAACACCTAAAATAAAGTTGTTTATCAATATCAGCTTATAATTTAACTCAGAGAATTTCACTTTTCTTGGTAACACATAAGGTGAATACTACTATCGGGGACAACATCCATTCAGTGATCATGGGAGAGACCCTCTCTTAGGTTATAATGACACATGGGAGGAAGCCCTATAGTGGTATGTGGCACTGTGTGTTCCTGCCTATGAGTGTGTGCGTGCACATGTACACTTATGCACAAACATGCGTGCACTCACACTGTTCTTGCACTGTAGATGTGTTGTTACTTAGACACTTCATTATATCTTCTTCATATACTTATACTTAATTAGACCCTTCTCAGTGACTTCAAAAATCCTGAAGGGCTGAGAGGCCCAATACTGGTGGTCTTTAGTTTGCTCAGAATGAGGTTTGTGTAGTTGCTCTAGTTAACTGAATGCGATTTTTAATAGAAATGTCTCCAGCTTTCCAAATAGCTCAGAAATATAAAGAGAAATAAGACTAATAAAATTCAGAAAATTGGTGTTTATGCACTTATAGTTTATGGAAACATTATTAGTATGTTCCCAGTAGCAGAATACTTTAACTTTAATACTAAAAGGGTGAGAACATGTACCCAGAGTCAGTCGTCCACCCATTCTTTCAGTAACATACTGACCACTATGCCTTCTGGGACAGAAAAATGAGAAATGACAGCAGAGACTGGAAGCTCTTCCCAGTTCTGCTGCTCACCTGCTCTGGAGCTGTGGCAAAGGCCCTTAAAATTCTGATTCTTAGTCTGCAATTTACAGCCTAATCCTGTGTACTAGACAATGCTGGTACTGAAGAGCTCGGGTAAAACTCACGCCAAGGGCGTGGTGTAAAGATACATGGTACAGCTGCAAGAATAATACATACAAGTCCAGGCAACCATGCTAAAACTCAGCTTTTGGAGACTAGGACAATGATTCATTCCTATTTTTTGTTGTTTAAATATTGATTCATGTAACAATCCTCTGGCTCCTATAAAATGCCAGATCTGGGGCTCATGATTCTACTAACAGTCAAAGCCAGGGCAACTCAGGGCAGAGCAAAGGGTGATGTTTTCTTTGCACAGGAAAAATGAATCAGACCACCCAGCATGGTGGCTGTGAAGACAGCTAATGTAACTGTTAGATGCTGGAAGCCACATGATCATGCTTTCAAATTGATCCAGCTAACACCCACGAAGGATAACACTAGGTGTGGGGGCGAATATGGAGGAGAATACAAAAAAAAAAAAAAACCCCACAATGTCATTAAGAATTTTACAGGGGGTGCTAGAGAGATGGCTCAGTGGTTAAGAGCACCGACTGTTCTTCCAGAGGTCCTGAGTTCAATTCCCAGCAACTACATGGTGACTCGCAACCATCTGTAATGGGATATAGTACCCTCTTCTGGTGTGTCTGAAGACAGCTACAGTGTACTCATATACATAAAATAAATAAATAAATCTCTTTTTAAAAAGAAGTTTACAGGGATGGCAGTTGCAGAAGAAATAACTAACAGTATGATGCTTCATAAAAATCAGATGGGTAAAGAATATACATATATATGTATATGCTGGAGAGAAATGAACTCCACTCTGGGCAGGGAACGTGGGGTGGGGTGGCTCAGGTTCACATGGCCAGGACTAGTGGAGGTTCAGATACTTGCTTTGGCACTCTCTACATAATTTATGTGCAAGTCTCACAGTTTTACTGCCAGAATAAATCACTGCCTTTTCTAGAAACAACATCTGAAGTGCTGACTGAACAGAGGGAAAGGCAAGTTCTGGCCTGTTTGCACTCCTGGTGCTCAGAAGCCACGAGGCCCCCTATGAGGAATCCTGGCTGTCATTAAATCAAGGCCCAGGAACTTTCACGCCAGAGGAGCTGTGTCCAGATACTTAAAGAGATGTACACTGTCTTTTATCGACGCCCCTTCAGAATCTCACAGATGTCTAGTGGCTTTTAAAATAAAAGCCTGACAGAAATCCTCCTCGGAGTATTTTTGAAGCATCCAACAAGGGCTTCATGAGGCAACTAGAGAGATGGTGGTTGTGTCCTGAGTTCTAATTACAGGAACCGAGAAGCCTGGAAGTGTGTAGTGGTCTCCTTAGGAGAATGCACAGCCACTCAACAGAAACCAATTCATTAAATATTGTGTGCTGAGAAGGGTCCTTTCTGTTGAGGGGCGGTTTGTGCCGAGGGACAGGAGGCGGTTTCTTAGAAGAAGGGAAATCTTATTAGACGTTTGTCACATTCTTAGAGAACAAGGGATAGGCTCACGGAGGAAGCCCCGACACATCACTTTGTGTGCGTGTGCAGGGACTGACAGCAATTTGACAATGAGCAGTTCTACCAAAGATGCAAAAGGATGAGCGAACTCTACTTACAGTTTTAGCATGTTAGCCAAGACTCAGATTTGATTAAGTCTCAAATGGAAAACCACCATGAAATTGGGCCATCAGCTCTGACAGAAGTGAGAAAACTGGACAGGAAAACACAAGAGGAACTAGACTCTGCTAGCTGTTCCTACATCCAGTAGCATACAAGCTGGGATAGGGCTAGAGAGGTCTAGATGAGAAAGCAGAAGTGAGAAGCATTCAGACTGCCAGACTGACCCCTGGCTGGGGCGGGGGGGGGGGAACTTTGGACTAGAAAGGTCCACAACTGTAATAATCCGTTCTCAAAGTGAAGCCACGATTTCTATTTTCTGCTTTGCAGGCTGCTGTCGCACAGTGATCATAACAACTGTCTGCGAAGTGCCATGAAGCTGGCCTTCTGTCCATTATATAGTCTCCGTGTACTTTGTATTCTGACCTGGGCCTCAGAAGTTAGTAAGGACTTTTTGCTTTTCTTAAGCACTGTACTTAGTGCTGAAGATAAAGGCAGAAGGTAGCAGTCCGTTTATACTCAGTTTCTGAACCGAGTTGGTGAGACAGTACTGTAAGCAGATCAACTATATTTAAAGTTTGTTAGTTATCACAGTAGAAGCTTTTAGGATCTGTAGAGAAAACTAAGGTTTCCCTAGTCTGAATGTTGATGGTGACCAACCCCTGTGGCTGTTTGGTTTTACTGTGCTAGCCAGATGCCTTCTCCACAAGATCACAAGGTGATTCTAGTGGTACAGGGCATTAAACATAGTAAAAGGGAAATGTTTGACACCCCAAGCTCTGGATGATAAACATTAGTTGGAATTTCACCTATCCTTAGACATTCCTAAATTACCTTTAATTTTGTTCAAAGATTATTTTGTAAATGTTGCAAGGAAAGATTCAGAGTCTCCAGTCTGCATCCTCACATCCATTCAACCACGTGCTTCCTGTCTTGAAGGAAAGGTTAAAAAGCATTGAGAAGGGACCTGGAGAGATGGCTCAGCCGTTAAGAGCACTGACTGCTCTTCCAGAGGTCCTGAGTTCAATTCCCAGCAACCACATGGTGGGTCACAACCACCTGTAATGGGATCTGATGTCCTCTTCTGGTGTGTCTGAAGACAGAGACAGTGTCTTCGCTCACTCAGATACATAAAATAAAATAAATAAATAAATAAATCTTTTAAAAAAAAGCATTGAGAAATGTGGCTGCCTCACCATTGAGTTTTATGTATACCAATAATAAGCTATAGATTTAATAGGTAAGATAAAGTCCAGATTCTCATTAAATTTTCAAAAAAAGAGAGCTAGTGTTGCATTTTAAAGAAATGCCCTGTATAGGCCTGGGCATGGTGGCACATGTCTTTAATATCAGCACTTGGGAGGCAGAGGCAAGTGCATCTCAACTTCAGAGACAAGTGGATCTAACATCCAGCCTGGTGTCCATAAGTGAATTCCAGGTCAACCAAGGCTACATACTGAGAATCTGTCTCAAAAATAAGTAAAGTAAAAACAAAAAACCAAAACCAAAAAACCAAAAAACCAAAAAACCAAAAACAAAATAAAAAACCACTGACTGGTTGTTTGAGGGGAGGGAGTATTTTCTTTTGCAGACTTGTGAACATCTGAAGGGAGATACCCTGTTGTTAAGTTAATCAAGACAGCCAGTTCAGCAAGGAGGAGCTCTTGCCTACAGGCTGAGATCAATTCCAACAAGCAGGGATATTCATTCACAAGGGGCCCTTTTCAATTTCATTTAATCAGTTAGAGTAGATGGAGTTACCAACTCGGAGTGAGAAAGGATATCTCCAAGATCGCCAGACAAATATGTATCTGAGAAGTCATTTACTTAATAATCTACAGAGATGCAGGTTATGACCACTTTAAATCATGTCTTGCTGTGGTTTTTTTGCTTGTACAAAATGTCCCACTGGGAGTGATTACATGCATCTTTGAGTCTCTCTTTCTTTCAATACCTGATGCATTTAATAAGTCTGGTGGGTTTAAATGGTTTCAATCATGTTCTTCTTCCTTTCAATATTTTTTATAAGTGAAAATATGTTAACACTCTTTTCCCTTTTCAGGTAATTGTGTCCTGGTGTACTTACTGTCAGACAGTATGAGATTAAGAAGTGGAGCAACTGAGGAAGGAACGAACTGGAAACCTAGCACTGGTTACCACTAGAATAGGCACTGGATTGTAAGAGCACGGTGGACTTGGTATTTTTCTCTTTATTTTATAAATAGAAAAAGATAGCCACGTATGGTATGTCATTTGAGCATAGGCATATGCCATGAAAGTTTCAGAATTGGACCTGAACCTGGTCTGCTTTTCTCTTGTGCCTCTATCAGTGTAACTCTGCCTCTGTGCAGTATCATTCTCCAGAAGAAGAGAATCATCACATCCTTAGCCTTCTAAAGTGGTCGGTTAATCATAATACTTCTATTTTCAAATCAATATCTCATTGTTCAGCATACACAAATTAACCGCCTTCTATGCGCAAAAGACCAGTGCCGGTGTGACACCAGTGACAGTGTAAGACTGTGATGAGCCACGGGCTGGGGAAGAAAGTGGCAGAGGCACACTAATTCCAGCTGTGGGGTTGAAGAGAGGGAGCCTGTGGGGAAAATCTTGAGGAAGGCATCCAGCTTGGCCAGAGAAATTAAGTAAACCAAGAGCAGCAGAGGCCAGACAAATAGAAGGCAAAGGTACTTAGCTATAAAAGAATGCTACGGGGTTAGGATTTATGCACTGTCTGTGACCCCTAGAGCTCACTGTACACTAAGTGGCCATTATTTGCACAACTTCTCTGGCCTTATATGTGTCAGGGCAGAATTGACATTTCTCTATGTATGGGATTTGTTAAACACCCTCTGATTTGGGTGTGGCGTTATAGGAGAATTCAACGAGGTGGCTAGAAATTAAAATCTGTCTAAACAGCATGCGAGGGTTAGAGACAGACTTACATTATTCGTCTATGGTGAAGCCATGGTTCGCCTTCTATCCTTCTCTCTTATAGGAACCTTGAGTGTTTAACATTGCTATGGTAACCATGCCATGTGTCTTTTATAGATTTTTCTTCCCCTCTTTTTAAAAATCAAGGTATATTCTGAAGACTTCACTTTGACACCGAAAATGCGAATAGTTGTGGTCAATGGTTAAGAGAAGAGGCTCCATTGTTCCACCAGAGTCTGGGCTTTTAGCGAAGCCCTGATGACTGACACTCCAGCATTCTTGTTTGATTGATGCAGAGAACACAGAGCCTGCCTTAGGAACGGCAGATCAATGTGCTTAGAGAGGTCTGGAGCTTCCTGATGGATCTGTTGCCCTGGCACACTAGCTATGAGCAGCTGGACACAACGTATGAAAAGAGAAACTTCATGCTTAAGTCATCGTCGCTTTAGGCTTGTCTTACATAGTTAACATACTCATTTTAGGAATAGGATACAATCTGAAGAAATTGCCCAAAGTACAACAAACAGAAAGCGGGAGTCCACACTTCATCAGAGGACTTAAGGGCTTAAACAAAAGCCTGATTCTTAAAGAGAAAATTAAATACACTGAAATTACTTGCCATGATCACAGAGGAATAATGGTTTTGACAGCATCCAAAGTTTCGAGTCTGATCATCGACTCCTTCAGGGATCTGAAAGGCAGGGCTTTCTGCCTTTGAACAATTGTGCTCTCAACAAGTCATTTACAAATCTGCTTTTGAAAGCAATCACCACCTTATTCTTAGCTTTTAATAACAAGTGGCCATTGAAAGATTTCTGCTCTTTTGTTTGTTGTTGTTGTTGTTGTTGTTACTTGCCCCAAATTTGATTTGTTAAAAAGAAAAAAATAATTCAACAAGATATCTCCTTTAAGGCTGGGCTTGAAAGTCATTGTCAATCATAATGTACTGTCTTTCTGACATCTTTAATTCAGAAACTTCAGGCCAGGTGGTGTATGATAAGAAGCCCACAAAGGTGGGTTGGGAATGAGAGTAAGTTTCCAAACAATAACAACCACCTTACTGGGTTCCTGCTGTGTCAGCTCCACCACCCCATTTCAGTTCTATTCTTTTCAGAAACTGAGGTTTAGAATCATGAAGTGATTTCCTCTACCCTGGGAAGGTAGGCTTCCCTGAGGCTTTGGCTGATAGCCCCATCCAAGATGTCAGTCTGTGATTCTTATATAATAATTTCCCAGCATATGAACCCAACAAAGAGAACAGAAAGAGAACAGAGATGGTGAAACTCCAGAATTTTCTCTTTTTTTTGTGTCAGGAGGGACAGAGAAGTCTGTGAGGATATGAGGTTGGGGTGTTGAGGGGGAGGGGAGAGGATAGTGGGCGTGCCACACAATCAAGAGGAAGCACTATCCACAGAAGAGGTTGGACAACCTCTCTTAACCAAATCCTGGGTTCAAAGGATCTTTGGTACCTTGGGATGGTATGAAGGGACTCAGACAAATTAGTCAGAAAAATCCAGTGAAAACTTAATGCTACAGGGGTGCAGGGACATCAGTTTAAACAGGCTATCTCCCTGGGAACCTTTACTAAACAGGAGAAGTAAGAGCCAGTCTTTCAAATTCCCACTACACCACCACCCTCAACTTCCCCTAGAGTGACCTGCACTAGTCAAGCTCCCAGCTTTTTGTTAGAGCACACTGGGACATGGTCACGGCCCCATCCTTACCTGCTCCTACTTCTGCAGTCACCTGTAATTGTTAAGAACGTGGACCTGGAAACTGCTGCCTAGCGTTTTCATCTGCAGCCCCTTTAAAACATACATCAATTTTCAAAGGTCTACTGGGAAACACGAGAAGCAAATCTGAGGTCTGTAGTTTATGACCTATGTGATAGAGATAAAAGATTCACATTTCATTGAAACACATGTGATAGATTGAAGAAAATGACACTAATGCTACGTGACTGCAAATGGCCTCCTAGCTGTGAAAGAGTCTCCTCCCTGACACTGCTGTCAAAGCCTTTTTGTATTTTTAGAATCCTCGTGAAAAAGATATTTTCAAGAAAGAGTTTAAATCAATTTTCTTACCCATTTTCTTAGAAGCTTCTAGAGGTAAGTAACAGCGAGGAATGATGGAGAGCCTACTTAGGTCAAGTGACAGGCAGTTATGTGCTGTTTGTCCATTCACACCACCCTCCTATTATTTATCAGATTATTTTATTTAAATCAAATAATTTTGCTAGTAAATATTTTTTAAACCAACTTAACATGCAAGTGGGCCAACCATTAGAATTCCGAAGGAAAAACAAAAATCCATCGTCTCTGCTAGTAATCACCCAAACCGATGCCAGTGGCTCGCAGTCTTCTTAATGCTACCTTTAATATAGTTTCTTGTGTTGTGGTGACCCCCCAAAACATAAAATTATTTCGTTGTTGCCTCTTCATGACTGTAATTTTGCTGCTAGTATGAATTGTAATGTAAATATTTGATATACAGATATCCATATCTGATATGTGACCCCTGTGAAAGGGTTGGTTGACTACCAAAATGGGACATGAGCAATGCATTGAGAACTGCTGTTCTAGAGGATTTTACTTTGTACCAATGCCTTAATTCTGAATACAGACAGTAAACTTACCTGCCTTCTGCATGGTAACCATCCAAACGTGTAACACCAAGGACTAATAATTTATGCTTTCAATATCAAAATATTTCCTCTCTCTCCAGTATTTCATAGCATCATAAAGGATTGCTAGTTCTTCAAAAAATTTTCTGTCAAATTAAATGTTTTGTGTATCAGTTATTTCTTAGACAGCTGCCTAGGATTTGAATGCTTTTTGCTCCTATGTTCCAAATAAGTAACTTGTTAGTTTATTCTAATCGATAAGTCATTTTCACCTCTTGGTTTTTAAAGTAAAAAAATGTACAATATTAGAATACATTTATAATCATAAGTAATTGTTGTTTTTCTTATAACAGTGATTACAAAAGGCAATTCCAAAGAAACAACTATATCCTATAATGGGTATTTTAAAAAACTCATTTAAAAAGTTTAAATCAATTTCAGATTCAGATCTTAGGCATCT
The DNA here is from genome assembly GCA_964023405.1 of Apodemus agrarius. NCBI lineage: Eukaryota > Metazoa > Chordata > Mammalia > Rodentia > Muridae > Apodemus > Apodemus agrarius. Next base: position 84,360,035 of record OZ030005.1, on the reverse strand, counting down.
GTGTCATCAGATAAGCAAGAGATGTGGCTACAATATCCCTAACACTGAGCTCATCAGCAGAGAGGTCTAATAATTTAGCTGGCATAAGTATGACTCAGAGCTAGAACGGAAGTCCTTTCATTCTCATATCAAAGTGTATTTGATACTGAAACTATCCTAGTGAATGACAAACCTTCCTGTCTCTTTTATAGAACACGCACTGTCTCAAATCCCACAGACACAGACATAATTAGTTTCTCTAATCCTTGAAAATATCACTTTCTACAAACTAAGAAAAACAATCTAATAAAATTGACATGCTAAAGATAAAATTTTATTGAGAATAGTAGGAAATTCTCAGTGAATAGGAATTTTATTATTAATTCCAACTTCATCTTTTGTTAAGGAATAGGAGCCCTTTGTACTAGGAAGACAGTATCCTGCTAAGATGCATTTTAGGTGCATTTCAGTGGACAATGGATGGAGGCTTGTTCTTCAACATAAGATAATTATATATGGCTTGGTCCTGGAGAATCATAGTTAACTAAATATAGCATTTAGAACTACTAGATCAAAGTGGAAATAGTATAAGCTCTAATATAGTTAGATTTGGACTGAATTGTAGCTTTATCCTTTATTGGGTTTGTGAACCTTTGAGCCTCAAGTTTTCTACATTTAAAATAATACTAAAGCATATTCATGAGGTCAGTATGTGCATATATATATACATATATATACATATATATACACACACACACACATACACACATTTATTAAATCCTGATGCATAACAAACTTGCTAGATATACTCAATTTTTAACTTTAGACTTTACAACTAACCTGGACAAGTTCTCCTGTCACCACATGGCTTTACAGGCAGTTAGGAAATTAAGGATGGAGTGCTATGGAGAGGACTTGAAGCCCAGCGATGCTCATTCAGAAGCCTTTGTCTTTTGTAGACACAGCTTGTTGTGGTTTGAATGAGAAATGTCCCCCAGAGGCTCAAGTAGTCTGAACATTTGTCTCCAGATGATGGCACTGTTTGGGGGAGGTTATAGAGCCTTTGGGAGGTGCAGCCTTGCTGGGGGAAGCTTGGCATTAAGAATGGGCATTGGATATGCCTTACCCCATTGCCTGTTTTTTTTAAACTTCTTTCTGCTTCCTGTGGGTGGATGAAATGTGATCATACAGCTTCCTGCTCCTGCTGCTATGTCTATCCTGAATCTTTTCATGACTTCTCCACTAGGATAGACTCTATCTCCTTGCAACCCTAAGCCAAAAATAAACCCTTTCTTCCCTAAGTAGCTTTTGCTAGGCTACTTTATTCCAGCAACAGAAAAATAACTAATGTACATCTGCTACCACAGCGTGTATCGATTTTAAAGACTATCTGGCGGGTGGTGGTGGTGCACACCTTTAATCCCAGCACTTGGGAGGCAGAGGCAGGCAGATTTCCGAGTTTGAGGCCAGCCTGGTCTACAGAGTGAGTTCCAGAACAGCCAGGGCTATACAGAGAAACCCTGTCTTGAAAAAACAAAACAAAACAAAAAGATGATCTGGACACACTTCAGTATATGTTGCCTCTGTAGACAATGCAAACTAGTTTGACATAATTCTTTTGTATGCACATACGCTAAGTCTATTCTGTATATATCTGACAACTCAAAAAAGCCATAATGCTGCTCATAAGATAATATTTTTATCTTAAATTAGTTTTTTTGACAATTTCATAACTGTATAAAATATATCCTGATTATTTTCAGGCCCCATCCTGCCTTTCTTTTTCTTTCCCGCCCTTGTGAACCTTTACCCCTTCCCAATGAGTCCCTTTCCCAAACATTTATGTCCATTGGCTTTAGTTTTTGACTCTTGGAGTTTACCCAGGACTGCCTGCAGGAGCATGGATCTGGAATTATCCATGGCAGCATTCTGAGCTCATCAGTGGCTTCACCACTGAGCTCACTGACATACTGCCCTTCAGAATCCACCAATGTCTAATAGTAGCCCAGGAATGGGAAGGTCCCCATGATCTCTTCCATCCACTCCTGTCTGCTGACAGGTCCAGTTTTGTGCAGGCAATTATAGCCACTGTGGGTTCATATATGGGAATCTTTCTAAGTAATAATTAAGAATTTAGTTAAAGGAAAATATCATTCTAAGTGAGGTAACCCAATCACATGAATACAAGGAATACACATGAAATGCATTCACTGATAAGTGGATATTAATTAGCCCAGAAGCTCAGAATACTCAAGACACAATTAGCAAATCATATGATTCCCAAGAAGAAGGAAGGAGAGGGCCCTTCCTGAAAAGACTTGATCTAGTATTGTAGGGGAGTACTAGAACAAAGAAATGGGGGGGGGTGATTGGGGATTGGGCGGAGGGAAGAAGACTTATGGGACATATGGTAAGGGGGAAACTGGGAAAGGGGAAAGTGTTTAGAATGTAAACAAAGAATATAGAAAATAAAAATAAAAAAGAAAATAAATAAAATTCTATAAATAAAAGAAGAATTTAGTTAAAGCAAGAATGAGTGAAAATATACTGGTTAATGTTTAGGTAACAGCTTTTATATCAAGAGCTTTCCACGATTATGCATGTTTGTGTCCCCCTTACCCCTGCTTTTTTATTTCGCTTCTTTTCTTTTTTTAAGACAGGACCTCACTATGTAGCCCTGGATGGCCCAGAACCTGATACACCAGACCAAGCAGGCCTTGATGCCCCAGAGCCTATCCTACCTGTGTTTCTCAAGTGCTGGAGCCAAGGGAGTGTTTTACTCTTGGCGAGTTTTCCTCCTTTGCTTACTTATTATTCATTTATTTTATTCTTTGACAATTTCACATTTAGAGACACAGAATTTGGGGCATTTTTACTGCCCCATTACTCTCTGTCACCACCCCACTAAAGTTCTTCTTCTTTCCAATAATTCCCCATATGCTGTCATTTGGTTTTCGCCCATGGACCCTCAGTGATAACGATCTTATTTCTTAAGGTGGAAAATGACTGCGTAAAAGTATTCACATAACCACTCTGGCTTTTTTAAAGACCGCTTTTTTCCTTTTGGTTGTATTTGCTGAGAGTTGAGAGTTTTCCAAGGTTACTTGGCATCTATTTTCAGATGGTCTCTATACACGGCTATGTGCTTCTGATCAGGGGGAATAATCAAGGCATCAGAGAGTCACTTTACCCTGATCTGATCTAGTTCCTAAAGCCAGAGCTGCAGGGTGAGCTGCGGCTTCTGATGTAATCTGTTAGGATGGTGACCGACTACTTGGGTTACTGGCTCTGAGATCATACAGCTCAAGAGAGAAAAAAAGACAAAGTTGCAGAGAGATCTGGAGATTGTCTAACACTCTTGGTTTTGAAGAATTCAATGTTTAGTTAAGTAAAGGCAGAAAGAAGATACTCTGAGTTCAATCCCTTGAAATTCATGAAACTGTTGGCGAGATAATGGAATTCCTCATAGCACAACTAGAAAAACCAAGTACATCTCTCCAGCTACTGTATATGTTGGGGTTTGGGGGAGATGCAAAAAAATTCAAGCTTTCCACATGTGTTTCTGCCTCAAGGCTCTCTTACTGCATTTGATTAGCGAAGTGTAGATTCTGCTTTTCAGCCTAGAGCCACGGCATCTCTGCAAGGGCACAGGAGAAATAGTGCGCATCCTAAAAGATTTGAGAAGTCTTTCATTTTCTTAGAAAGAGGAATGAAAGGAATCATGCTTAACCAGTCAACTCTATGAAAATGCAATTAGACAAGCCATGAGAGAGAGAGAGAGAGAGAGTGGCTTTCCTGGGTCCAGAAACAAAGCAGTGGAGGAAAGAGACCTGAAAGAGGTGGTGGTAGGATCAGGTATCCTGTGGCCACAGTGTACTGCCTGCAGAGAGCTTCTCAGCCACTAAGAGAGAAGGAATAACTTAGGAGCAGGCTGGCTGACTCCACAGTCAGAGACAGAACTGAAACTCCAAGGAGATCAACATGGTTAACATTTGCATGATAAAATAGCAAGGAGAAGAGAGCTGCATAGAAAGAAAATTCAGAAAATATCAGACACCTTCAATATTCAGCAGAGTACTAGTGAGAGAGAGAGAGAGAGAGAGAGAGAGAGAGAGAGAAGCTAATGAAAAGAAAGGAGTGGTATTCTCACAGTTAGAAATAATGCTAATTCTCAGCAGCAACACCAGCAGCAGCAATGACCACTGTAACAACAACAACAACAACAACAACAACAACAACAACAGCAGCAGCAGCAACAAAAACGCCTCACAATTTATAGGGCACCAAACAGCATAGTCACAGAGCTTTAGCCTCAGCAATGAAACATAATTATCCACAGACTAAATGCTGCTCTGGTCCAGAAACAAACAACATTTAAAAAAAATAATTCTCTTAAAAGTAAGACTTGAAAAGATCAGACATTTCCCAAATGTTTAATTCATGTCTAGGATATAGTTCAATATTTATGTGAACATAGAGTATCTATTACTCTTATCCAAAAAAAAAAAAAAAAAAAATTCCCAAACTCACCTGGCATTAAGTCAGAGAAAAAAAGCATGTGCAGAAATAGGAAAATAGGACCAATGAGAAGGAAAAAACTTACCTAATCAAAACTAATCTGAAACTGACATGAATGTTAAAATTATCAGAAAAGAACATTAAAATACTTCTATAAATGATTTTTAGAGGGCCAAATAATGAAAACAATACAAAAATTAATTTAAAAAGAAACAAATTGAACTTTTAATGATAAAATCTATACAATCTGTCAAAATGTATAGGATAGGTGGCAAATTGGATGCTTCAGAGAAAAGATTAGTGAACACAAGAGAAATATGCAGAACAGTAAAAAATCATTGTAAAAACGCCTTGGGCATATTAAGATGGCTACCAGGTGCTTTAACAATCTCTGACACTGAAAAGAAATCTAAAATACCTGCTACCACATGCAAAGAGGGAAATGACACAAATATCCGTGATCTATGAGACATTTCAGATAGCTGAATATCATATATGTTCAGGGAGGTCAAAGAAGGTGAAAAAAGCATTTGAAGCAATCATGGCTAGTAACTTCCCAAATTTTATTGAAAACATGAAAATTTAGACTCAATACCACATTACAAGAATATCTATCTGCACATATGTATAAATGCCTACATGCACACATAACAATGGATAACATTACTGAGGCTGGAACAGAAACTACTTTGCAAAGCTCGACCACGACACACAACACATCATGGTACTTGGTGGTTACGCCAGACTGGATATGTTAAACATGTACACTAGCACCCGTGTCACTGCACAGCTACTGCTAATATAACACAATTGCAAAGAGTAAGTTAACAAAGGAGGAGAGAGGCAGTCACAACAATTATCCAAGGAGCGACCCCAGTCACAAAGAGGGACAAAAATAACAGCAAGTTATTTCATCTTAAAAATGGCTGCCTTGTTATATTAAATTTAATGATTACAAACATTCCAATTACAAAGCAGACATTTCAGAGTGGATGATAAAGATCCAATTGTACGAGAGTATGAGAAATATACATTAAATATTGACTCAGCCGAGTAAACATGAAAAGGATGGGGAAAGATACCCATGTTACCAGTAGTCAAAAGGAACCTGAAATGGCTATGTTTGATAACAGGGGGAAAAGAAAGCATATTTCAGAGAAGAGACTATTACCCTCTTCAAAGAAGGTCATTTGATAATAACAGAAATGAAATTTCAAAAAGGAGATGTAATAGTCCTAAATCTTTCAACATGTAAAAGCCCAAAAACATGGAGGAAAAAACGTGTAGCTACTCCTCAGTAACCTGACTGCATCTGAGAGAGCTTAGCTGTCACCAGCATAGGGTCACCCAAGTGCATGTAGAACATCCGCCAATAAAGATTCTGTGTGGTGATGGGCTCACAAATATGCTCAGAGAGATGGTCTATATGCCTGGAATGGCATAGTGGAACCTGCCGGTTTGTACAATGAATACACATGAGTCAAAAACTATCACAAAGTAAAACAAAGTTCACAGAGAAAGTTACAAAACCAGGTGTCGTGTCATGCAAAGAGCATTCTTGGACCATGTAAGCATTCGGCAGTAGAGCAGCCCTGCCTGGAACTCGAATCCCTGCTTTCCTCCCCATGGCTTTCCAGATGAGATTCTTCTCTAGTTGGTGTGTCTCCTGACATCTCCTACCTCACCTGTAACACATGTCTGACACGGCAGGCAAGCGGCTCCCATTCCTGCCCTTCACAGAGCTTCAAGAACCAGTAGTTTCTAGACAAGCGTGAACTGCAGCCATGTGCTGGGTAAACAAGAGTCTCAATGGAAGACACCAGTCTAGACTTTAGGATGGTCGGTACCTTGAAGAGCACAGCATTTTTAATTCTACACATTAATTCCAAGCCTAGAAGGACTCCAGAAGCAGACGCAGCTGGGTTTCTGCTCTCCTTTCTCAGGCTTTCAGCTGCACTGTTCGAGTTTAATGAAGGAACCTCCTGACATGATCCATGCTTTAAAGCATGTACTCATGGCAATTTTGTTTCTTGAAACCGACACAGTGGGTGCCAGTAGGAGTATGTCACGGCCTTATGACTGTATCCAGATTTTCATTAAAATCAGGAAGGCTATAATGCCAGTCATGTGCAGGATGCTATACTCGGACGGTACATGTGGCAGGCATCCTAAGAAGCACAGCTAAAGTGATGTCAAAGACTTTAAAAAGTCACTTTGTAGGAAACAATAGAATGATTTTTTTCAACACAATAAATATGCAAGTACTACTAGATGCGAAACAGAAACAGCTTCATCTTAACTCGATAATCTGAAACATTGCTTAGGATTTGTGCAAGTTCCAGTTGCCCTGTCACAGTTTCAATCTTGTGTGTGTGTGTGTGTAAACACATGTGTGTGTGTGTGGGTAAACACACGTGTGTGCAGGTGTGTTCATCTGTCTTTGCCCATGTGTGAGGTGTCTTTCTCTGTCACTATCTTGTTCCCATGGCCAGGTCTCTTACTAAAGCAGGAGCTTACTGCTTGGCTAACTTGGCCGGCCAGCAAGCCCACGGATCTTTTGTTTCTTCCCCCAACAAAGAGCAGCTATGGCTGGCTTTTTATGTGGGTACTGGGAATCTGAACTCAGATTTTAATGGTTGCAATCTTACTCAAAAGTCATTTCCCCAGTCTTATTATCTATATTGTGTGTGTGTGTGTGTGTGTGTGTGTGTGTGTGTATGTGTGGTTTGTATGTGTGTGAGTATCCTCATACTGTCAATGCCTGAGTGAGTACGTGGATATGCCCACACAGAGGTAAGAGCAGGAAAGCAGGCATCTTTCCCCTGTCAAATTTTGACAATTGCCAGAGTCAGAGTGTCTCACTGAATTTGATGTTTGCAGTTTTAGCTAGGCTGGCTGGCCAGAAGGCTCTAGAAATCTGTAATGTTTATACCCCTACAAGGTTGGAATTATAGGTAAATGTAGCCATGCCCAGCTGTGTGTGTGTGTGTGTGTGTGTGTGTGTGTGTGTGTGTGTGATAGTATGGGGGATAGCCAAACTAAGACTCATGCTCTCATGCTTCAGAGCAAGCACTCTTCCCCACCAAGCCATCTCCCCACACCAATCAATCTTCTTTGATGAGTTGTTACTAAAAAAACTATTTGCAACATCACTGTGCAATGTCAGTAGAACTGGTGTCTTTTCATTCCCCCCTACTTTGTTTCCTGACTCGTTAACATATATGGCCATAGTTAAAATGTAAAAGAAAAAGAAGTGACTATATAAGTATAATTTGCAATCTCTAAAATAACCAACAGATGCCAAAGCTAACAAGAAAACAGCTTGTTTCAGGCTGGAAAGATGATTCCAGATTAATAATTAATTCAGCAAAGATTTATCGAGTATTACTAGGCACAAAGGCTAACAAATGTAGGTGTGGATCTTGCCTGAATAGATACATGGAATAGTTCAACTGTCCTGATATGAAGGTAGCCATATCATATTTTCTTTTCTAGAAAGCCTTGCTGGAAAGCAAGCAAGTAAAAAGGCTATTATAAACAAACAAACAGTCCTCACTTGATTAGTAGTACCATATTAGATGATATATTTACCTGCACAGCATTACTACCCAAGCCCATTTCTAACTGTCAACATTAAGACTTGTCCTGGAATTGTACTATTCTTACAAGCATCTCACCCAGGCCAGTGCAATCAAAGGCCCTGTCCTCCTCCTCAATTTTTTCTTGCTCTTTTGCTCCTTTCTCTCCTCTGCCTGTTTGTTTCTGTGGTTTCTCTTTCCCACCCACACAAAGTGAGCAGTAGGCAACCTTTGCCCTGTAAAGAATAGTGAATAGGTAGGGTTTGGAAGCTTTGAAAGAGGTAAGTTTTCTAACACATGAGCAAACCTGTTCACAATTAAAGCTCCCTTTCCCCAAATGAAGCTGAATTAGGAGGATGCCAAGCCTTTGGGGTGTTCCTGGGCCAGTCTGTGGGACTGACACACAGCTTGAATCCTGACCCCTTGCTCAATGAGTCATTTTCCTTTTAGTATGCACATGTATCGAGCAGTTCTTCAATTATCTGTAGGCAAATGAACATGCCCAGTGTCCTGTGACAATCCAGCTGAGAACTACTGTCTTTAACAGTAGAGTCCTTCACCAGTCGGAAAGGCTTGGGTTAGAGGGATGGAACAAATTTACACCGACAATCAGAGCACTGTGTAAAGCAAGGTGTTTTCCTTTGGTGAAGAAATCACCTCCAAGAAAATGCCAAGAAAAAAAAAACCATTATTTTAGCTGAAAATACATCACTGCAAAAATTACAAGATCTCTTGTAAATTTAAAATGAAAGTGGTCATTCATTATATAACGTTGACTTACTTTGACATGGGAGAAAATAAGTTCTTAGAGGGACCCTTCATGTTTATTCACAGTGGATCTTGTCCCTAATTTGAATGGAAATAAAAAAACATATTTTGAACCAATACAGAGTTGAACCTGTGACAGGCCTCATTTGACATAGGAGGATGTCACTAATCAGAATTAAAGGAATCAGTGAAAGAGCTGTTTTACTTTGTGACTCAACCTTTACAGGTCCTAGTACTAAATCTAAGAGAAACAAGGCATGGTGATGAATGCCTCTAATTCCATCATTGTGAAACAGAAGCAAGATGATTGTGAGTGTGAGGCTGAGCCCACCCTGTGCTGTACAGAAAGTTCCAGATCATCCTGAACAAATCCCAACTAAACCCAACCAAGTGAAATCTAGCCAAACCTAAACCAAATGACGTCTAAGTGAGCCATGGGTCAATCAGCTTTAAGAGTACTCAGTACTTAGCTCCCATATTTCCTTCTGCTTTTCTTTTTGATGTTTTTAAAACTTGGAGCTGCCTTCAGACCTTTTATCCTGGCATCTAAATTGTAATGTCGTACCACAAACTTGTAATTGTGCCTCAGTTCTAAGACAGTATGGGTTTTGAGTATCAGACTCCACCCTCTGTGATCTAACAAATAGGGATCAGATAACAAGAAAATATATTTGCAACCCAAATCTGTGTACTTATACAAAGAGCTTCTCATGTCTGAAGCATGGTACTTGGTGTTGAGGGATGAAATAATGGTCTGAGATATTATCACTGCCCTCACAAAGGAGTAATGCCCCTGGCCACCAGGAGAATCATAAGGTTTGTGGCCTTTGTGCCTCACCCCTGCATGGGTCTTTCTCGTCAAACAGCAATATAATCAACAGATTGTTTGCATTTGTTGTTTATTCAAGTATGCTATGGGTTTTATTAAGAAACAACCTCTTTTCTTTTTTTTAAACAAACAATATTAACAGTTAAGAAGAATGACAGGACATCAAGAGGAAGATTATGTCAGAAGTACTAAGGAAGCCTGTATCTACCCTCAGTGTCAAAGGCTTTCCTAATACAGTAAAAAACACAGAGCAATAATGTATAGAAAGCACTCAGATCAGACGGGCACATAGCATACTGTCACTGTATGTATCTTCTTTTAAGACAAGGTCTTAACAATGTATGGCCCCAGGTTCCTGGGTGCTAGGATTTCAGGCACATGGCATCACAACCAGCTCATGCTGACATTACTGCTAAAGGTTTTTTTTCTTAACAATACAGCAGAAGAGGTCCTTTTTGTTTCTTTTCAACAGAGGAAGAAGTAACAGTTCAAAGAGGCAACGTGATTCATCTGTGTGTTGCAGGCCCAGTATGGGGAGGGGGAGGTAAGGGTACCAAACGGGGATTTCTGATTTTAAAGCTCTTGCTCTTTTCACACTAATGCAGTTTGAAGCAGGAAATAGTGCAGAAGCTAATTTGCATGATCCTTCAACTGAGAGTTTCATTTTAGGAAAAGCATAGCAATTAAATAAGGATGACATTCCATTCTGTTCAGAAACCATTTGTTGAGTCTGTATTTGGTGTGAGAGAAGAAATATCCTCTGAGTGTTAAATATTCAAAAGGAAAAGTCAGAAATTGTCTCTTTACTGTTTAAACATGTCACCCAGAGTAGATCTTTCCCAGAGCAGACCACCCTGCCTGCGGTCTGTCTGTGCAGTCCCCACCATTCATGCGCATGCCATCAAAAGTCTACATTCAGATGGGGATTTCAGGACAGTCCTTTTCCGAGCATAGCCTGGTGCAGGAAGTAGTAGCCCTAGCTGGGACTTGAGGAGTTGGTCCTGGATCTAGATCCATCTCTGCCTCTCATCCTCTATGGCCCAGGCTGAAAACGGCTCTTAAGCCCTTCTGTTTAGTGCTGGGGACTGACTGTGGGTCTGGCTTTTGTCCCACAGATTCTACTGCTGAGCCACACATGCCGTCCTCCTGACACTCAGTTTCTCTACACGTAAAACAGGACAAAAGGGCTTGAATTCTAAGCTTCTGTAATAATGGAAAAATGCAATGGCTGCTTCCTTGGGTTGAAGCCAACCTTATCTTGATTTCTTTCCTTGACGTTGTGATTAATGCTCTAACAAGAGCAGTTTGAGTTGAGGAGCACATTGCATCCACAGTCAATAAACAAAGAAGGGTTAAAGATATGATGCGCAAGCAAAACACCCATATGCATAAAAATAAGTGAAAATTTGAAAAAAATGATAAAGACTAGGTCCATAGAAGATAGACCTTTGGATTTGGGCATTAAAACAGTTAACAGTCAAGGCCAAGATATGTAGTATCAGAAGAAACTGACAATGTTCTCAGTTTACATTCACAATAATACTCAGATACAGCTACACTCGAGTGATTTGTGATTTCTGTCCTATAATGTCCTATTGATGATGTCATCCTATGATGTACTGTCAACTACTTCTACCTAGTCATTTCTTGTTTGATCTATCAATAATCTTTGGTAACAGAGATCAGATACGAGACTAACAAAATTGAATTAGGCTGAAATAAGACACAACACATGAATGACAGTTGGGTGTTTTTATGACCAAAAATAATACTCAACGTGGTATTTTTCCATTAAGTTTTACAAATTGAAATGGACACTGCATTCCACCAAGAAAATTAGCTTTTTTTTTTTTTTTTTTTTCCAAATTTGTGAGCTCTGGAGACAACTATCAAAACACACGGAAAGGAACAGAGTCACTTAAGGCTGGAAACTACAAGGGATTATGGGAGCTCCCAACAAAGTCTAGCTGTATGCCATGGAGATGAGGCTTTGAAACCTTGGCAAAGCCTGAGGGAAAAGGAGACAGAAGGAAAGAGAATACATAGAGAAAGAACCCTGGGTAAGTTGAGGCCAACCGATCCAGAGAAACCAAAAAGAGCTGCTGAGAAACAAAAAGGCTAGAGCAGGCATGGCAGCTGAGGTTCCCCCACGTCTTAGCAGCAGGGAGGAGAGCAGGAGGAAGCCGTGCTCCAGAGAGCCAGAGGGTCTGCACGAAGGTAAGCGTCCAGGTCAGATAGCTCCTTGGCCAGTCCAGGAGCACAGTGGAACCAGGAGCCAGAAAACAGGGCGAGATCAGCCAGGGCCACTGATCTTATTAAATGCAAATTATAGTCAGTGCTTCCCTTACTAAGTGAGGGGATGCTTTTTCCACATCCTATTAGGAACAGGCTAGTAATAGGTACACTTCCAACCCTGTCATCCTAGTTCAGCCCTGACTAGTGTGGGCTTGTAGTCCTGGCACCTAACATTGTGGGACAAATTGCTGTACTCTTCTGTGCCTTGGGTTTTTCTTATGAGGCAAACGTATTTAAATATGACTGTTGTATGAGTCAAATGAAATCACTTGATAAAAGGCATATTTTTCCAGTTCTTGAATCCATTATTTCCTTCATTTTCACTTATGTCTTCAAAGGACTTTGATCAGAACTCAAAACAACTGTGGATATTTATCTAGTGCCAGACACAGTTCTAAGTACTTTGCTTGTGTTGATGGTTTAATATGCCTTAGGACTATCGGCCACACTCTATTTGTGGCCCTTTATTTTAGAAGAGAGAATCTGGGTGTGGGGGGGTTAAAATCATCTTGTCTATGTTCTCAGACGCAGACATATATAATGTATAATATAGGCGATGTAAGGCCAAGGGCAGAGGTCACCTGCCAAAGTGCCCTCTGATGCCCTTCTCAGAGCTGCTTTTGTGAGCACTTGATCCAGCAATGGTGCAGGGCTGTCCCTTCCTGATCCTAGTAAATTAGGCTTTAGAAGAAAAGCAGCCCCATTTCAATACTCCAGGCTCCTCTACATTAAGCTGTGTAGTTATCAATCAATTCTCTTTATTTAGTGAGAATACAGAGTTATGAATCTTAAGTCAGATGACCTTTACAAAGTGTCTAATATGCAGCAGGAAATTCCAGTATGTGGACAAGGACACACACACACACACACACACACACACACACATCTGCTGTTTGTAGTTTACTTTTGTTCTTAATGTTTGACTGTAAACAGCTACTGCAGCTTTAAAGTCTCTCAACTTCTATATAAAGTTTGCTGAATTTACAAGAACAGTGAACATGAATTGATATTTAATAGATAGAAATAATCGTAAAAGTCAGACAAAAAAACTGGCAAACATCAAGTGGGCATTTATCAAACCATGACAACAATTTGTCTAGCTATAAGAATAAATATAGAAAATTCTTTAGGTCATAATGTACCCATCACTTGGGAAAGAAATGATAAAATGATAATATCATATGTGACAGCATAAATAATGCCTTTTCTCCAGATAGCATGAGTAAGTCCCTATCACAATGACTTAAAAGCGAATTACACAGATTTTTATGCCCAAAATAAACCTAAATATAACAGTACTTCAGTATTAAAAGGGGAAAATTGTGTGTGTATATTTGTGTACATTTTGTTTTTTTAAAATAAGGCCTTTTTTTTGTTTTGCTCAGTCTGCATAAAAATATCTAAGAATGGTATACAGCACTGCAAACATTCACAGGCTTGCTGGTTTCCTATAAGCCTACAGCTTAGCAAGGGTTTCCTGGTTACAGCTATAGCTCTAGGTTGTGAGTGACCCCCCGGAGTAGAATTTTGCTTCAATCTCTATTTACACAGGGTTTGGTGAGAAGCAACCATAACCATGCTAAGCGAATTTTAAGATCATTACTACTGCAGCATAGTCAGTCTTAGCCTGGTTAATATAGTCATGAGATGTAGTTTTATACTGTTCTCTAATTTACATAGTTATTTTAGATGCTTGGTCTTATTTAAGCTGACAACATGCCTAAAGAGCATTTAATTGGTCCAGAAAGCATAAAATTAGAAGCTACGTTTCCTTAGATTGTAGCAATCAAGGTTTCTATTAGATACAGAGAGCAGAGATGAATCCTAGAAATAGGAACCAAGAGAAACCAAGTATAAGGGACAATTAGAAGAGGAATTAGTTTTCGCTTATGTGTAGATGTGTGTGGGGGTGGAGGGTAGGGAGTATACGGATTTGGATAAGCTCACTCATGAGTGCATGTTTGGAAACCAGAGCTTGACCGTTTTTTTAAGGTGGTATCAAGATTCCTCTCTAACTTAACAGTTTCTCACTGAATCTGGAGTAGATTGGTTAGAAAAACTGGTCAGAGAGCTTGCAGGATCTGCCTGCCTCTAGCCCCCAGCTAGATCGAGGAGAACTGTTGATGCCTGCGATGTTCTGAGTAAGAAATGAGACAAAGAGGGTACCTTTCTTGTTTTTCTCATCTTTAAGACTCTAAGGATCAAAATTAGTGACTGTAAAATAATGTCATCTAGAGGTTTACCTTTTACTGTATGTTTGGCGTGCACACATGTATGAACACCACATACATGGCTGCTGCTGGCTGAGAAGAGGAGAATACGTCTGGTCTAGCAGCGGAGGTATGGGTGGCTGGGAGCCGTGTGAGTACTGTGAACTGAACTGGGACACCCTGCAAGAGCAACCGGTGCTTTAAAGTGCTGGGCCATGTCTTCATCCCCAATGACATCATTTAGTGAGTGCTACTGTATGTACAAGTGGTTCTGTGTGTACAGCCAGACGGGATTATACAGGTTGACTGGCTATAGCTCTTCTCATAACCTCCTGATTTGCAGGAGACTGGAAATGCTATTACAAATGTGGTCCTTGGCTGAGCTCCAGCAAAGTGAATTATGTTGTAAATTTTTCTTGCCGATCTTCCTGCCTTTTAGAGATACCATCTAACTGAAATGCATACCACTTTAACACATCAAATATCATTAAGAGTATCTTATAGAAGAATCTAATAAATAGAATGTTGCCAGGAGTTTCATAGGAATCTACAATCTATTGCTGTTAATTTGCTGGCCCCTAATCTCAAAGCTAAGCCCTTGATTAGGCAGAGATGATGTTATTATTATATGAAAATTATATGATAATGTGTCAAAATATTATTCAGGTTGAAAGAAAATTTCAAATGTTAAGAGAAAAATGTATGAAGGCTTTAAAATGTATCAATTTATTTCTGATATTGGTAAGAACATGTCCTGAGCACAGATGTCTCACAGCATAGTCGCTCTTAAATCCACTAGAAGATTAGCTTGTGCCAGGGAACAAAGTCCAATAAAATATGTAGACTAATGAGATTTAAGGGAAGCATCACCTCCACTCACTGTTTACTACTGCAAAAAAATTGTTGACTATGATGATCCAAGTGGAAACGGTCTCTTCCTCATTGAAAGACAATAAATTAAGACCCAGGAGATAGTTTAGTTGGTAAGGTGATTGCTACCATACAAGCATGTGGACCTGAGTTCTGGGAACAGAGCAGTAGAATGCTTGTTATCTTGGTGCTGGGCTGGGATTCACTGGCCTCCCAGTTTAGCCCATTTGGTGAGTTTAAGGCCAGGGTGATGTCATGTCTCAAATAGAACCAAACCACAGCCAAATGAACAAAAACAACATACAGGAGTGTTGTTTCTGTTTACATTACATAATAGTCACGATACTGCAGACCTGAAACTAACAAGCTTTGTTGGGAAATTCAATCTATTGTTTGCATGTTTTAGTCATACAACATTCTACATACTCATCTCCACATATTTTACCTCTTTTCTTTTTGAAGCAGAGTTTTGTTCTGTAGCCCAGGCTGGCCTTGAATGTGTGATCCTTCTGCCTTGACCTACGGCGTTCCAGGAGTACAGGCATGCGCAGCAGCATGTAGGGCATTTCACATTTTAATTTTTATTAAAATAAGATTTTAATCCAATCTTATTTGTGCATTTTCTTTTATTTATGCTCTTCTTGATACCTAAAGTAAATACCTGTCTTTCCTATCTGTTTTGGTTATCCTACAAAGTCTCTTTTACATGATTTTTCTTTTGAGGACACATTCCACGAATGAACCCAATCTGAAGCTCTAAGCCACATGGATTTCGGTTCAAACTTCAGATTCCTCCCTAGAATCGGGTTCTTATTGGAGCTCATTATGAATACATGTGCTTTGTCTCCTGAGTGAGGCGACTCTGTGAGATCCACGGCTGGGGACCTGGGATACTCAGTGTAAGTCTTGTGTCAGTCACATTTAGTATTAAACATCATACCTAGAAATGGGGCGGGGGGGGGAGGGGGAGTAAACAAATATCTATCCTATCATCATAGACAAAATAAGATTGAACAACCCAGATGACAGCACAGTTTCTATGTCACGTGTTGGGTAGTCGGACCACGAGCCTCAAGTGGAAGCTGTGCCTTAGTCACCTTATACCTCTGCTCATAATAAATGCCAGCTGAAGAAAATAAAAGGAACAGGGAACATTCCCACTTCTGTCTAGAAACTCATAAAATAAACTCCGCACTTGTACATGATATTTGACCTTTCAACATACTGACATTTTTTTTTATGCTCATCTTCATAACATTCTCCAGAAGGCAAATATTATCACTCTCTGCTTGCAGCAGATGAGTTTGAAGCGGAGCACAATTAAACGGCCTGGCAAAGCTCAAAGAGCCGCAGCCTGCAGGGCTCAGTGCACTGCCCGGCACGCCTGCCTTAGGTGTTGAGATTAGCCGGTGTGAGCATCTGCTTGCCCACCGTTTCATGTTTCACAGGGGCAAGATGGTGTGTTCAATTCCACATTTCTGAGAAAGAGGGCCGGGGAGCAGCATCAAGTGCTGATGTTGGCAGTTTTGCCCGCCCCACGCATGTGCCGTCTGTTTCCTTGGTAGGTTTACTTTGAAGGTATCATCTTCTACTTACTTCTATCAGAGCTCCCTAAGACATTCCTGAGTAACAGCATAAAGTGGATGAGGAGAGACTCCAAGCATGCCCTGGAGTTTAGTGACATGCACAAAACTCTTCATTTCAGGGAGAACGTGGACTATTCGTTGTGTCAGATCTGGCTTGTGACTACGCAGTGGAAAGAACCTGGACCGTGGTCTCCAAATGGCTAACACATCTAGGCATGTGCCTCTCGAACATTTCTATTGTAGGTCCAGATTGCTTGTATGCATTTGGATAAAATGTCATATTCCCAGAAGGACTGCCTTGAGAATTAAGTGATGTGTAATACACACAGAGATAATTAGACATTACATATACACCATCTTTTACATCTTCACATTAAGTGAAAGTCACTGATTAAAATTATACAGTACCGTAAGTGCAACGTTCGGGCGGAACCTCTTCTATGCTATACTTTGCTGAATTATCTGTCATAAGACTCTAATTTACTCTTCGGAAGGCACCTGGATATCATTCATATCATTTATGGTAACGTGAATCAGGCAGTGATGTCAAGGCTACTGAGGTTCATGAAGCTATCTGCCCCTGCTCAAGTCAGCCACAAGTTTGAAGGTCATGTTACCTCCTTTGCTGGACTTCGTCTGCCACATTTCCTCCATTTTCTCCAAGCCTTAGCTTAGAGCATGAAAATTTCTGGCTGGGGTTGCTGTGCCAGTGTGGTAGGTTTTTCTATTTCTGGCATGCTCTCCAAGTCCTTTAGAGTACTGTATTCAGTAAAAATAAGTATTCTAAAACCAAATCTCATCTTTTTAGCTCTTGGATTAAAACAATAAGGCAAACAAAAGTTTCCTTTGGTGGCTCTGTAGCGAGTTTCGGCTTGTCCGTACATATGATACAGGATGTGCACAAATGCCTCTGTGAGATCTCTTTGTCATCTCCAGTTTTCCCTCCTCTCTTTCCGAACTCCTCACAACTAAGCCCCAGTCATGCTAACTGCCTCCCCATAGTAGATTCCAGAAGGCACAGGGCTATATGACTCCCTTCTTGTTCACACTGCAGCCTTTGGCTGGGAAAATCAGTGTTCCTTTCCTGTTTCCTGATTTCTGATCAACACACTTTTGCCTAAATATCATTAATGCGCTAACCAGAAAGAGGACAACTGAACTTTGTATGATGCCATAGAGCCCTGGGCAGGTATTTCAAGGTGCTCACCTGTGTACCTCCCACCTCCTCTAGTCTTTGTGACTCCTGAGAATGAGATTTGTCCTCATTGATTAGTCCCAGACATAGAGCACACTCTATATTTACTTCCTAATGTCTTTTTGAGGCCTATCAGTTTTGTGTTTCTCTATTAAGCTAAGTTTTGGTTGACAAGAATGCAACTCCCCCCCACGTCCCCCACCCCGCCATGAGGCAACTTGATTTTACTTCATTATAATGTATACAGTTAAATCCCCAAATTTGACAGCCTATAGTTAATGGTGAGCTGAAAATGGTTTCTTTCAGTGTCTCCACAGTGATGATCTAGACAGGAGGAGAGGTAGGGTCAGTCTCAGGACAACCAAGGCATGACTCTCCACCAGAGGGAGCCTTACTATTCGGTCAATAATTCTGGAGCTCATCCCAACCTCATAAACCTTCGGTTATCTCTTTTCCTATTTCTAAGTCTAAGTTTTAAGTCTTTTCTGTCCCATTTCAAGTTCAGTTACCTCCATAGGAGTAAGCATGAAGGAACTGATTGAGATGAGAATCCTTAAATGTGTTCCATAAGAGAGACTCTCTGCAGGCTTTGTCTTGTGTTCCAAAGCATATGATCTGATAGTGCCTATGAGGATTCTAGTTGCCTCCAGATTTGAGATGGAAGACTGCTGAGAACAATACCAAGCCCTGTTGGTTTGGAAATTGGGAAATGCATACATATCCTGTAGGTACCTCACATGTTTGGTATGCATTCCCATTATCATTTAATGCAAGCCAGATTGTGCTATGATTTATCCTAGAAATCTGTTAAAGTTCCTGAGGTCAGCACTGATGAACCTTGTCCTTGCGAGAAAGTCTAGTACCGGCAGGATGCAGCACATAACGGGTGATGTCTACTGAAGGAGTGATGGCTTTATGTTGGAAGAACGGGACATGGAACATTCTGATGCTACTTTGCAACCTGAATGCTATCTATGCCCAAGACTTTAATCAAACTGGAGAAGTCACTATTTTCTGTAGCTGAAGTTTTGCAGGTACCATGCATATTGAACTCCTGTTAAATGTGAGATGGAGTGAAGGATTCTCTTTTGTTTGAACCAATTGATAGCTTCCCAGACACTTTGTTGTATTAATTGAGTTTGAGAACCATTGCTGCAAATAAATATGGGCCACTATAGTTCCTAAGAACACTGGTTTGATACCTGGCAACCCGATCTCTCTGGCTCCTAGTGTCATGCACTGAGAACAGAACCATCACTGCTTTTTGTGGACATGTCAGACCTGCCAGTTTTATTTTATTCCTGGCAAGCCAGACTCCAATCTGCAAAGAGCTTTGTCACAGGGTGCTCCCTCCTGGGAAGACAGACGCACGCTGTGTTCAACTGCTGCAAAGCAGCAGAGAGATTAATGTCCAGCAGTGGGAATCAATCACGGGCAGAGGAAACGAACAGAGCGCATTTCTGAATTTCAAATATCACTTCTGGAGCTGAATGAGCCCCTTTGCTCTCTGACTTCATTAATTTTCTTACAAACTATCCCCAGCATTTTTTTTTTTCATTGCAGCCAATTACTTGGCGTGTCTCGGTAGGAAAATCTGGTCATTATGAAATATGTAATTGAATTGACCCATGTCCTGACACAACGCTGAGCGAAATGCGTGTGCCTTCATGCCCATTAGCTCTCTTGGGTCATTATTTTCCAGGAAAGCATAGCCCTGTCCTCTCAGTAGGAGATGTACTAATGCTACAATAGTCAGCTGCTTGTGCTTGTGGAAAGTTACAACAGAGAAACAGGGATAGATGTGTGACAAAGACGCCATTTGTCCTCAGACTTCAACTCAGTTGCCTGTAACACTGGCATCTTAGAGGAGAACATGTTAGTCCAAGAAAACAGAGAAGATGGGGTAGAATGGTGAGAATGAGGCCTGGGCATTACAAACTGAATCTGAGTTGCAGAGGGGCCCCTTGGCTCAGTGTTACCTGTAATTCAAAATTCAATCTCGCCTATTTAAAGGGAGACCGAAGCAATATGGTCTGTTAGTACATGGATTCTCCTTTCTTCACAAGTTACTTTTCTGGACTACAATGCAGGGGAACAAACCCAGGGCCACATGCATGCCAGGCAACTATTGACACCCTACCCCATCCTGATATTACATACTCGTAGTCAATACTAACAGTGCCTTAGACTCTCACTATCAGTTCTCTCCACACCCTTTTATTTCTCTAGGTTGTCCTCATGAATGAATGGCAAGAACCATTTGCTGGGGACAGCATCCAATGACAGGGACTGCCTGCAGTAGGCCTGGATGGAGACATCTCAGAAGACTACAGCAGCTCCTTATACAAAAGGATGGAGTTTGGTACCCTGAGAAGCAAGAGACATATCCCTCCAGGGAAGCTGCCATCTGAAATAAGGGGCTGCCTGGATGGAGACATCTCGGCAGCCCACAGCAGCTCTTTGTAACAACAGTTGCTCCTATTTCTCCTAGCCTTAGCCCTGGAAAATGGCTGTATAGATTTCATTCTTGTGTGACTGCTTTTCAGTTGGCCTTGGTGTGCGTAATTATTCTATTATATCTGACTTTCTTACTTCTTTCTCCTTCTGCTCTGGCAAATTCTGTGAAACTAGATGTTCCCTGATGTCATGAGTCTGAAACAATTAAAAATTGAGGCATGGGGTAGAGCACAGCACAGTCCTAATGACTGTGTGTTCTCATCTTGGAAACAATACAATAACTGTACAATGGCAGTTCAAGATTAATGTGCATGTGGTGTGTGTGTGTGTGTGTGTGTGTGTGTGTGTGTGTGTGATGCTTGACTTGCAGAGAAAGTTTAAAGAAATTATTAGAAAATGAATTACAGTCAACATTGGGACCCCAAGAAAGGAAAAAAAAAACTATTAAAGTTAAGAAATAAGTTTTGTACAACATTTGAGAGTGGTTCCTGGATAAGCAAGTATAAAATATGTAAAATCCTATACTAGTAAAACTAAGACAGAACACTGGGACTCTTAGGAGAGTCATTGTGCAGTGTGCAGTGTGCAGAGGCAGAAAGCTAACGGAACTACGGAGTTCAGGGTTAACCTGACTCTTTCTGGCACTGCCTGGCAGCTCCGCCCGTGTCACTTGTCATCAGATCGTCACAGGAAAATGCAAGTCGCTGGACTCAGAGCTCTGAACTCTGAAGTATAGTAAGTTAAAGTTTAAATAATGACAAGTTTGCAATTATTATTATTTTGGCTATAGGCCTGGAAATAGGGAAGCTTGAAGCTCCTGGGAACAATTGTAACTCTTGAGTCTTTGTGGGATGTGGTTAGTCTTTTGAACTTGATTTGGCAATGATTATACAATGTCTTCTTTTCAACTTGCTTTTGGAATATTAATAAAAGACTGGGGCAAGAGAAGGCAAGAGAGCATGTAGAGAGCGAGGAGCGAGTGTGTGAAGAGCAAGCAAGAGAGCGGATGGGGCGAGCATGAGAAGAGCACGTGAAGAGTGAGGGAAGAGAGGCTGTGGAGAGTGAGTGAGGGGAGACTGCGAGGTGCGTACGGAGAGAGTGTGTGTGAGCGAGAGGAGAGTGCGTGTGGGGTGTGTGTGAGACGTGTGTGAAAGGTGTGTGTGTGTGAGTGAAAGGGGAACACACAGAGGTGTGATGAGCGAGAGAGTGCAAGAAAAGAAAAGCACACAGGAGAAAAGCAGAGTGAACAGGAGAACGCAGAGTGTGTGCAGCCTCAAGCTGCGAGCGAATGAGCAAGAGAGAAAGAGAGCAGAGAGTGAGAGAGAAGAGAAACTGTAAGCCTTGAAAAATTGCCTGTCAGCATGTACTCAAAAAGTAGTCTGTATATATTTATTATGTGCCTTCCAGATATCCCTGCTTCCAGTTGAGAACTCTGATTCTGTGCTGAGGCTGGACCCTAACAACCATTAATTATATTTATAGTGTAACCATACATAGGAGTACAATTAAAAATGTTTGGACTATATACCCAATCATACCATATGTATTTACCACAACTTACTTCCTGGAGTCCATATTGTATTTGTTTTGACTATCACGTTAATTGCTCATTCATTCTGTTAAATTTCTCATATAACATATTTTATATATGTTTTCTATGTTAGATTATCTTTAGATTTCACTAACTCTGTTGGCACAATGTCTCTTATGCATACATATAAATATGTAAGGTACATTATCTAATAAGTAAGTTGTTGGGTGGAACTTTGGTTTTAATAAATAATGCCAATCTGATTCTACAGCAGTTGTTGCAGTAGAGGGAAGTTCTACCAGGTTTCTATCTTTTCCAGCCATTTCTCTATTCAACTTGTGACTTTTCATTAATTGGATGAATATGAAATAGTTCCTTATTACAGTTAAATTATCAGTTCCTTGATTGTTAATTATCCGGAGCACACCTTCATATATTTATAAGCATTAAGTCATTTTCTCCAATATTTTTTCACACCTCTGGTTATTTCTTCATACCTCCCCCCACCACACACACACACACACACACACACACACACACACACACGGCTTTATGGATCTCTCTGCTCGCCTTACAGTCCCGCATGTGCAACTCTCCGCATGGCACCTTCTGTCACCCGTGCATGTGAGCAGAGTTTGATTCTTTCCCGTTAGTACCACACGCACTTCAGAATCCCCAGATAGAAAATCTGAAATCTTTCTGTCCTCTCAACTGGAGGCATTAGTAGCTGAAAATACAGATTTCAAAATAAATAATTCATTACTGAGGCTCAGCAGAATAATATTCAAGAACAGCTCTGCACGCTTGCAGAATGTGCTCAAAGAGCTTATGAAACTAAATTAAAAACAAAGACTCAGTTCTGAGGTGATGAA
Source organism: Apodemus agrarius (assembly GCA_964023405.1). Lineage (NCBI taxonomy): Eukaryota > Metazoa > Chordata > Mammalia > Rodentia > Muridae > Apodemus > Apodemus agrarius. The sequence goes on along the minus strand of OZ030005.1, from coordinate 84,337,347 downwards.
AGCCTTTATGCCAAGACTTCACCAATATACTAAAGAATTTATCTGCAGTCGTTTACTATACCCACCAGGACACTACTTCAAGCCACCTCCTTTACTCAAGAGACCACTGCACCCATGACAAGCTCTTGTTGCCACCCAGGCACATGCCACCAGGGTCATCACTTAGTGTCAAGTGTGACCTTGAAGTAACATTTTTTGAGAATAATTTTTTTTTGTTCAATACAATTATCTTGAAATATTTTACCCCCGCTAATATAACTCTCTTGGGATCATAATCTGGTCAATTCATCTTTGA
>OZ030005.1:83799552-84334552 GCA_964023405.1 Apodemus agrarius | reverse complement strand
TCATGAAATATTGTCTAGAACTCTATAGTATGGACCGTTGGTATCCACTATTCATTCTTCTTACCTCTGGGCCACCATAACAATTTGAGCAATGCCCTTAGAAAAGTATCTAACTGCTTATTTAAAGCACATATCTAAAATTGTCTAGTTGCTTAAAGTATTTACATATAACCTCACAGTAGATATCAGAAACAGGTGCCTATTTCCTAAAATGGGTACAACAATGTTTATAACAGCTTTATTCACAGTAGGCCCCAGCTGGAAATCATATAAGGGCTTTTCAACAGAACAATATGTGGTGGAAGGTGAGAACAAACTTCCTATGTTTGTCCTGTGACCTCTTGTGCTGTGGCATATGTTGTACTTGTGAAACAGACTGATAGGTCGAGTTGTAAACTATAGTAGACTAATAAAATATAAGAAAATATGAAAGGCTCTTAAAACATTATATTTAGTCAAATAAATCAGATATGCACGAACAATAACTGTCTAGGCTACATGACATTAGACATGTCTAATTTACATGAATAGGCCAATTGATAGAGCGAAGTTAAGAATAGTGGTTATCCTTCAGAGTGGGGGTAAAAAAGCCTTGGATTGGCCATTGGAATTGGAAAGTTCTGCATGGCATGATTTTGTGTGTTTTTACTAACATCCACTGATCTGTGCATTTCATTATGTAATCACACATCAGCTAAATACATCAGGCCTGCCTTCAGAAATTACGGCTGGCTCTAACGCAGCCCGAGGCAGAGCTGGCGATGCTTTCTCTTACAACAGCAAGCTAATAGAAGAGGAGTTTCTTATTTTTAGCTCTGTGGTTATAATTTCAAACGCAACACACCATGTTGGAATTCTGTTACACAACCAAGGGTCCCTAATTAGTTGTTATCTTCTTCTTCAACACAACAGACTTCCCAACAACTGCAGATAAGAATTCTCCTCCACACACGTTCACTCTGAAGCCCCTGGTGTTCAGGAAGCTCCTGCCAATGGAGCAGCAGCAAGCAGAGCAGCCTGCATATCCAAAGAGCTCTCTTTTAAAGAACAGTATTAAGACTAGGCATGGTATACATGCTTCTAATCCCTATACTCGGCATGCAGAGGTAGGTATATCTCTGTGCCATAGAGGCCAGCCTGCTCTCCATCGTGAGCTCTAAGCTAGAGCTACAACTCTAGCTATATAATGAGATCTTCTCTTAAAATCAACAGGTAAATAAAACAATAAAAAATGAAGTAGAATATGAAACCTTGGCAAGCTCTCTATGTTTCATCCCTTATATCAAATCATATAAATCAGAGAAGAAAGTGACGGACAAGAAGCTGACAAGAAAAAAGGCTTTTCCCTTGGTCCAATGTCTTCCTGGGTATACAGAGCCTAAATCATAAGAACATAGGAAGCATCCTGATCCAGACAATCCTCAATCCCAGGCACACCCTATTACCCCAACACCCAAGTCTCAGATCAAAGATAACCACCTTGTGCCTGACATGCCCCAGCAGGGCCCCAGATACTTCCCTGCCCTTGGCCCAACAGGTTTATTGCTAATGAGAAATCTGGCTCTGCTGTGCTTTCCTGGCTCCCAGTGCAGGCAGAGCAGATGGAGGAGCCTTGGGAGCTGGAGGTGACAGAACGCTGAGCTTTTCCATTAAGCTGGCTTGATTTCTACAGCCACTCAGATGAAAATGTACAAGAAACTACATTCAGGAAATCACTTAACTGTTGGTATTAAGCCCCTAAATAGGAACGCATTTTCCACTACTGGCAATCCTGGGAGTGTCTAAGAGGAGCACGCGAAGCTCTTTGCATGCATGCTTCATTCTCCCTACTCCCACTTTTATTCTCGGTGCCACCCTTGTGTTGAAAAGAAAAAAAAACAAAAACCCTGACATTTTAAATAGGTACCAGCACTGGAACTAAACAAAGCCAAGAAACAAAAGAAGAGAAGCTTGGAAAATAGAAATATAATCCATTTCTATTCCCCAGGAAGGAAAATCCTAGTGAACTAGCTAAGTTGGTGCCACAAGGCTTTCTATTAGATTTTCCTAAGTTGACACTACTTCTTATAAGCAATAAAATTAGGTGTTATTGCCTAAGACTGTCACATGGACAGTGGGTACATATAACACTCTGTGAGGCATGTTTCAAGCTCTAAATCCTGAAACCCTGGCAAAGCTGATCCCTTCCCAAAAGCTGCTGCTTTCATTGACACTGCAACAGCAATGTCATTACAAAGCAGGTGGAAGATACATAGTCACACAATCAGAATTTCCTCTGATCAGGTCTGATCTTTATCTGTTCTGTTATGCTTTGTTATATGTGAGTTGTGTGTGACTATGCACATGTGTGTGAGGTGCACTTGCCTGTGAGGATGTGTGTGCTTCTCAATCTTCATTTTTGAGACAGGGTCTCTTACTATACCTGTTTGCAATTTGAGCTATTCTGGTTGGTCAGCAAGACTAGAGATCCCCTCGTTTTACTTCCTTGGCACTGAGGTTACAGGGCTGTGGCACTTTGCTCAACCTTTATGTATGTAAATACAATGAGTCGTCTATTTGACCCCATGTAGACAGTAGGTCCCTAAGACCTGGATCTCTATTCTCTACAGCCAATATACCAGTTAAGATGGCTCAGAGTTAGACCAAGAGAGATTTTAGAGATAGCCTTGTCTTGCTTATACAGTCTTCATAAAAAGACAGACAGACAGACAGACAGACAGACAGACAGACAGACAGACAGATAAGAGCCAGAAGTGGAGGCACAGGGTCACATAATGCACAGTCACACACTGATCTGCACCAAGACAGGCAGTAGACTATGTCTCCTGTGAGACATGACTGGGGATAGAGCAAAAGGAAATAGGTAAGTCATGCAGCTGCCAGGACATCCTGTTATTTGGCTGGCACTGAGGCAAATGAGATGAGAACCGTAAGCTGAGAACAAGTAAGGAGCCAGTGCTAGCCATAATGGTTGTAGAATTTATGACACATTTATTGATTGTCTAGAAAAATTTCACATAACTTAATGTATAGTCTCATTTTAATCCTTATACCTCTCCTTTGAGTTAATAATGTCAACTATCTTTTATATGCAGAATGCTGAATGCTGCTATTGAGTATTTTATGAAGTGTCTGATTCACTTATGCAACATGAATGTGAGGTTAGAACTGTGGGTGTTCATAAGAGAAAGATGAGAAAAGTAGGACTTACAGAGAATACATAGCTCTTCCAAGGTCATTGGAGGGCACAAATTAAAACCTAAACACTTATTAAAGAACTCAAGTATATACATGTATATACATATACATGTGTGTGTATATATATGTATATATATATGTGTGTGTATATATATATATATATATATATATATATATATATATATATATATATAAATATATATTACTGTGCTGTCTTTCAATTTGGAATCCATGAAAATTAATGAAAAGCACTGAAACTTTGAGGACCTGGGTTCTGATGCTGGGTAAGAAGCAAGCATGGGGATTATGCGGCCCATTGTCTACACAGCGAGCATCAGGATCAATGATAGATTGTCTTAAAAAATAAAGGTTAAGAGTGGTTAAGGAAAAATCACTGAACCTCTTCCTCTGACCTGCACACATTCATGCACACACACATATACATAATACACACACACATACAACACACACACACAAACACACATATCACACACACACATTACAGGCATACACACGTGCACACACACAAATATACATACATATAACACATACATACATTCTCTTTCTCTCTAACAAGTACATGTACCATAGTACAACACAAAACATACAACACTTTACACAATGCACCAAATGAATACACATACACACCTCATAGACATACAGAACCATTGGTAGTCAATAGTCTTAGACTTTTATTTTCCTAAAAAGATAATAAGAAGCAAGATAAAAATAAATAGTGAAAAAAATAATTTGTCTAATGCATTCATGTTGTCAGATGGAGTGGATTATAATTTGGGCGTTAGGAATTATACCTAGATTTCGCTGTGGTGTTTGTTTTCCATTCTATGTTTTATTACTAAGGTGCCCTTGGGATACAGTAGGAATTGGCTTTATCATATGAAGTGGAAGGGAGGGGGAGGGAGGGAGAGAGGGAGAAAGTGATGAGAAATGAGAATAAAAGGTGCATATACACGACAGAGAGAGAGAGAGAGAGAGAGAGAGAGAGAGAGAGAGAGAGAGAGAGAGAAAGAATGAATAATGGCCATATTACCAAAGGAGAATTATACATTTGTTGCTTCTAGGATCCTATAGGAGACCATGCTGTGTAATATTTTCACCTCTGTAATTTAAAAATCAGTAGCCCTGGTAACCAAGTCTACTGGCGAAGCATGGTATTTGAAAACGAGGTGGCTCATCCTGGATAAGCTTTGTTATTTCCTTTCGAATTCCAAGGCATTATTTACATACACTGGCAGCAACACAAAATCTTTTCATTAAATGAGTTTTTTCTTTTTTACATTTATCTGTGTACAAAAATAGAGGTCTTTGAATAAGACCATATCTTTTGTTGTTCCTGTTTCTTGGCTAAATTATTGGTTCGAAAAGAAAACAGTGAAATCTACTGGATAACACCAAATAATTTATCTTAAGGTTTATATGTATGTGCATGTGTGGTGTGCATGTGTATTTGTGTGTGTATGTGTGTGTGTGTGCGCACACACGCATGCATATGGCGTGTATATGCATTTCTGACTGCATTTGTATATATGTTGGGGGGCACATATGCAGAGATAAAAGGGGAACATGAGGTGTCAGTCTCGTTTTTCACCTTCTTTGGGACAGGGTTGCCTCCTGTTGTTGGTTGCTCTCCCCAGGCTGGCTGGCCTGCAGAGTCCCCTGCTGTGTCATGGAGCTCTGGGCCCAGTGCCACTTTCTGTGAGTTCTGAGAATCTGGACTCAGGTGCAAGGGCTGCTGGATGCTTTGCTTCGCAGTCACAGCAGCTCTAAAGGTTGATTCTGAGCACTTGGACAACACTCACTGCACAGACTTCTTCAGTGTCCTGCCAGGCCGCGAGGGGCAATGACACTGAAAGGCACTGACTTGCTGCCACTTGATACCCGCCTCGGTGATTTAATGGCTTTTTAAAGCCCCTTTATTTATGGATTTTAGTTCTGAAAACTTCTTTTACATTGAGTAATAGTGGGAAGGAGGCATGCTTGATGGAATAACGTGTAGCCATCGGAAGAACCTTTATACATTTTTGAAACTTTGCCACAAGCATGGAGTAACTTAAACCAAGGGAGTGGTCCATTTTGATCTTTATAGAGTTCAGAACCATGCTTTTGCATGACAAGGACTTACTGATCTACTCATCTATCCATGGGTCCAGCCAGCCCTTCCCTCTCCCTAAAGGAAGATGGGTGTTTTCCACGCATGCAGTCAGGTCTGGGCATAATCTTGGCTCTTCCATTGGATGCTGAGTGATTTAGGGCCAGCTTCTCAGATTTGAATCCAAATGTTCTTTCAAAAGGGGATTAGTTATACTGTGTCCTTTTTCCATTGAAATTAAGGATTGTGCTCTATGTGTGGTCCACACCTGATAGATAATAAGCATTTAGATAGTATCATTTCTACATCAGGCATGAAGCTCTGCTGAGGTGACTCCTACAAGACTTGAAGTCTAGTACCTGATGGAACCAAGATCTATCCCAAGAGTGTGGGAAACAGGTGTTCATTCTTAGTTCAGGCAACCTTATTAATCACGTGTCTCTCCTTTTGTGAGTCCACAGTGTATGAAAGAAAACAGGCAAAGAAACTTTCACTTATATACAGTGGTCAGAGTAGAATTGTTATAAGATCAGGGGCAGAGGTGTGACCTGGGAGCACTTCTTGGAAGGCATGGTGACTGACTTCAAGATCACAAACCTTTGAGACAGGAAGAGAAGGTAGAGGACACAGGACACAGATGAAAGAAAACCTGTACAAATAGCGTGAGAAACAAGGGAGCATGATGCTCTCTGGGGCTCCATCCGGGGCCTTTGTAAGAGCTGGCAAAGGTAGGAAGAGGCTGAATCAAGATGGTTTCTTCACACACTGGGTTTCTAGGGGTTTTGAATAGATGGATGGACGGACTAAAGGGTTAAAATGGCTGGAAGTGAATCACACTTGAATTTTTGCCATTTTCACATGGAAACAGAACATCCCTCCCACTAGGCAGGCTGATCTGTTTCCATGCCAACCAATTGCTGAGGCCTGGAATAGGCTGTGTGTAAGGTGCAGAGTGGGGTTGTCAGTGGAGAAGATGGAAGAGGGGGAAAGGTCATAGTAAGGGTCAAATAATGGATGTAGACTGTCAGGGCAGTATCTGAATTTACTGCAAACTTGGTCACTGAAACACACACACACACACACACACACACACACACACACACAGACACACACACATCCTTTGATTCTTTGAGGTTCTGGATATTTTCAAAGGGGCTTCATGTAATTCAAGAGCTTTTAATCAACATTTCTGTTCACTAGATATCAAATTATGTGTTAGAAGTCTGGTTCTTAAAGAATCTTCACAGCTATTCAACTGCCTTTTATAATGTATTTTAGCCTTGAACTGGGAGATTGTATTTTTGCCCAGTGCCAGCCACCTGGAACATCAGGTTCAAGGTTGTTTTCCAAATTCTTGGTCAGCTACTGCTAAATGTTGTCCAAATTGAGTCCAGCCAGGAGTCAGCCTTGCCTCTAGCTGCAGGTTGGTACTAGGCTCCCTATAGAGAAGCCTGAGATTTTCTGAACTACTGCCATCTTAAGCATGAGATGAAGAACCAAAAAGAGGGGCAAGGGTAGACAGAGAGGGTAAGGGAGAGCAGGGAAGAGAGTAAGGATCGGTTATCTAGCTTGCCTGTGCATCGGAACTCCTAGGAGAGCTTTCTAAAATACCGATACCTGAAATTCATTCTAATATGTAACCACTGGGATAAAGCAAAATGATGCATTGAGCAAAATAGGCCTAGAGCCTCTGTTGGACCCTTTTCAGAAAAGAAAACCAGTGAAGATTGTGTAGAGCAGGGGAGAAGCTAGGGGCATGATTTATCTTGATAGTGGCTCTTTTCTCCTGTAACAGCATTATCCAAATTCAATGTAGAGTAGTAAGGTAGATGTGGACATCCTTGCAGGTTTTGTTTTGTTGTTGTTGTTGTTGTTGTTTTTATGAATATGTGTGACTACTTGCTTGTTTGTGCAGCAGATGTGTGCACATGCCCATGGAGGCTAGAAGGCACCAACCAGATTCTCTGGACCTGATGCTACAGGCAGTTGTGAGCCACCCAAAGTGAATGTAGGGAACAAAATTCAGATTCTCTTCAAGAGCAAGTACAGCAAGCACTCTGGACAGCAGAGTCAACTCTTCGACCCCTATCCTTGTATTTTTGATCACCGTACATGCTCTTCCCAAACTGGACTTAAAGCAAGGACCAACTGCTTATTTTTGACTAGCTTGGATCAGCCTTAATGTCTGATTTGTACAATATCAGTAATTGTTTCTAAAATGAACAAGATGTTTGAGGCAAACCTTGAAATGAATGCTACAGACTTTATTTTCACAAGACCTTTCTTAACCCATTTTCAAGATGTCATGAGAAGGGACCCATAGATATCTTTAATGGAAAGAGAACAGAAAGAAACACAGAAGAAAAACAAAGGCAAGCGAATGTCCTCTAATGAACTGAACAAGTCTTTTTGTAAGCACTGTCTGTTCAGGCATGTGGGAGATCCTATGAAAAACAGATTGAGACTTTGAGCAGAGGATTAAGTTCTAAAAGCACTGAGTGGCACTTCTATATTGATCTGTACAGAGTCCAGTATTTTAAGAAGTCCGTATGTCTTCCTTGGTATAATATGTCTGGATCTGTGGCTTTAAAAAAGTGTAGCAAGAGCTATATTTTGGGTGAAGATGTGGAAGATCATTCAGTACCACACAGACTATTCTTAGCTTGAGATATCCGCCCTTTAGATTAAGGGAGTTAGTTATTATTCAGGATTAAACAAAAATGTTTGAGGCAAGCATGTGAATTCAAGAGAGCTGATTTTTGATAAGAACAGTTCATCACAGGCAAGGCATATGTCTTACTGAATGTCTTTTCGGTAATGTCCAGATCATGTGGCTCTGCCTTGGTTGTACTAATGCTGTCATTTTCTAATGTTAACAGTATTTTTAGGAATGGAAGTTTAGCTCAGTAATAGAGCATATGCATTGGAGCTAAGAGTTTAGTGGATCCCAGAATGGGAGATTGGGTAGGTAATACAATCAATTATTTCTGTAAATATCATTTTATTATATATTACCGCATTAACTGAGCTAATATTTTATTTTGATTTCTTATATTACATTTTAAAATGAAATCAACCTGTAATTTTCTCTTATAATTGCCTTGTAAAGTTTTGATATCAAGGTAATATTAACACCAGAAAATAAAAACCTACCAAATTTCCTATCTTTATTGCTTTGTAGGTTTGTGTATAAAATACATGGTGATTTACAAAAATTGCTCTAAGCCTATGATTGTGTATTTATCATTTTCATTGTCTCCCCAAAGTAGAGGCTTAGAAGGAAAGAAAGGAATTGCAGAAAAAGAAAGGTCGTTGGCTGAGTCAGGGTTGATTTCCATTTTTATTATTAATTCTTTGATTCCCTTTTTTTAAAAAACAGGCCAACAGCTAGCAGTTCTTCCTCAGGGCTAAGGTTTAGATCCACATGTCATTTCTGCTCCAAGTCCTGGGCTTTGCTTGTTTCTGCATTTGTTTGTTTGTTGTTTATTTGTTTGTTTATTGCTTGCCTATCCTACTATGTCCTGAACTAACAGGTGCATGGCTGAGTGACAATATTCTAGATGTGGAGTTTAATTCTATAGATGTGTCTATTTTCTCTAGGTAGGAAACACTGTTAATGATGACCTTTTCCCTTTATATCTAGAATCTAGTATATAAGGCTCCTCCATGACTGATCCTTCACATCTTTCAATTTTCCTGTGTTTTCAGAATAACGGTCTATTACCTTCACTTTTTGTTAAATTAGCTGTAGCTGGATCCTGGAGGGCATATCTGATTCATCTTTGTATCTCTGATATTATCTTGTGTAACACTTTATAATTAACAGTCACCCAAGCTGATAAAACCCAAATTCATACCCTGTCCATCGCATCTAATAAGCTTGGAATCAAATAGTTTTCTAGTCTGGTTTCCTGTGCACAGCACTCCAGCAGGAAACCTCATACATCTTTGCTGAGAAGTCATGGTCAAGGCAGGGTGGGAATCCTGTCCTATGATTCCCACGGAAGCCAGCATAACTCCATGTTAAGCTATCTGCCATGGGTCACCTTGGAGGAAGCTGCATATTCAACAACTAGCACAACTCATGACCAAGCATGAAATTAGATACAACTACGAGCAAGTAAGTGTGGAAAAAGCCTAAGAGCAGAAATTCAGCACAGGTAAATACAAGTTTGTATCACTTTCTCCTGTTCCTTGGCTGTTGTGAATGCCAGCAGTGATATAACCACCCTACCCTGTGATATCCATATCATACCCATACCTACCTTGGGGTCTGATGTAGACATGGAAGGACCATCGTGACAGTTGTTCAGAACAGAAGGGTCAAGAGAAAAGAACTTTTAGAAATTTTAGGTATTTTTAGGAATTGTTATTACCCTATGAAAATCAGGAGCGTTCATTAGACACACTGGTAGGAAGGCTTTCCTTTGATCTGCACAGAGGAACGCTACCTTTAGTGTGGGGTCCTCACTAAATAATAACCAATTAATTTTACTAACCATGTATCATTATTATTTTGATGATGAAAAATTTCATTTAACTTTCAAAAACATCACATGTATCAAATTATTAGTAGAAAGGTCTGGGATTCTGACTTAGTGAGGGTTACTATGGTTGTGACAAAACACCATGACCAAAATCAAGTTGGGCAGGTAAGGGTTTATACAGCTTCTACTTCACATTGCTGCTCATGGTTGAAGGAAGTCAGGAGAGGATCCCAAGCAGGGCAGGCACCTGGAGCAGAGGCCATGGAGGACCGCTGCTTACTGGCCTGCTTGGTGTGACTCGCCCAGCCTCCTTTCTTATAGAACCCAGGACTACCAGCCCAGGGGTGGCTTCACCTGTAACGGGCTAGGCTCTCCCACATAAATCACAAATTAAGAAGATACGCTACAGACTTGCCTATGGTCCTATCTATGGAGGCATTTTTCTCAATTGAGACTCCCTCCTCTCTGATGACTCTAGCTTGTGTCAAGTTGACATAGACCTAGCCAGCACAGTTTTCCATTTGCAGAAAAGAATGGCATAAAATATCAGGAGTAAGAAAATTCAAAAGAGCTAGGTTGACTAAGATGACTCATAAAAACAAACGCCTCCCAAAGATTTACAGCCTTTAAGAACCAGAACCAAAGGGTTCAGAATTAAATCATCTAGGCATTATAATATTTACCTTAATTTCTAAGCTCTAACATAAGATTTTGGATATAAAATACATGGATATTCTCCATCTAGTTCTCTCTCTCTCTCTCTCTCTCTCTCTCTCTCTCTCTCTCTCTGTCTGTCTCTCTGTCTGTCTCTGTCTCTGTCTCTCTCTCCCCCCACTCTGAGTTGCTGTTTGAACATACAAGTTCTCAGCTGTCGCTCCAGGGCATGCTTTACCCGTGTGCTGCCATGCTCCCTCACCATGATGATCATGGGCTAACACTCTGAAACTACCTTAAGTGACTCAGAAAATGTTTAAGCACCTGTTTGCAATCTGGCCAAGACTCCTGTCATGACTGATGTTTATTATGTCACTATACTACAGTACCGTATCCTGGGCGGGAGTAGCCATCACTAGGTAACTCAGCAGATACTTGGCCCCTTGGCCCTTGGAACATTCCAAATGGCGACAAATTACATCCATTGGAAATAGTCCTCTTAGGATGACTGAAGAACCACTATCATCAACGCCCTAAATGCCAAAGGATAGACACGTCTCAGGCTGGCGGCCACTTTATTGGTGGTGTCTATAACTGTACAACCGACACTACAGCGACGAGTGCTGCTGACTCTGACAAGCTCATGAGTAGGATCAGAAGTCAGAGCTGCCATCATTTTACTTTCAGTTATACCAGATGTTTCATCCCTCCCATCCTCTCACATTTCCTCTTTCCTTCTTCTCCCTTTACCCCTTCTGCTCTTTCTAGTCCTTACCCCGTAGCCTTTCCTCCGTAGCTCTATTGTAATGGTAAACTAAGTTTTCTGTGCTATGGGCTGAATATGCTGCATTTGGGCTATGTATCCAAAGGCAATGAGGAGTAGGAATGTTTCTGAATTTTTGTTTATCATATGTACTGTATATAAGAGTCTCAGAAAATATGGTCATGAATAAAATATCCCATATTCTAATGAACAAAAGAAATCAGAGGTGAAATTCATTTATTGTTGAAGCGTTGCACTAAAAATAAGTAAGCAAATGGGAAAGGATATTACTGATTTGTGAGCACTGAAGGCTCCTCCCTCACTCAGCTTTTCTTCCAGGTGGATGGGGACACATGTTGGAGTAAAATGGGGGGGGGGAGACCACTGTTTCACACCCTCCCTACTTCCTGGTCTACTTGATCCTCATTAAAAATCCATCCAGGCTAGAACAACCCAGATAATCGGAATCAGAGATCAGGTATATATCCCTGGATTTGAGTCTCAATGTCAGGTAATTCTGTCTTTATACATCTGCTTTTCAGCTGAAGAAATGAACAGGAAAGATCACTGTCTGCATCAAGTGCCTGCGGACAACCACGGTAAGAGTGGGGTGGGACTTTTCTTCTGAGGCTGGGGAATGAGAGTTTGCCCAGCAAGTATGAGGGCCTAGGTTTTATCTGAAGCCCACAAAAAATAAAACAGGTGGGGAACTGTAGCTTGAATCGAGTGTTTTCAAAGATGTGTTAGTCTGACCTTTGATTTTATACTTCCATAACAGTGAAATTCACACGTTTTATAACCTTCTAGTACATTTTTGAAAGAATCCGTGAACTCCAGTTTTTAAACTCAAATAGCTACTGTCTTGCTACTTTTGAAAATTATATAAAACCAAGTGATTTCCTGTCATTGTTTGTCATATGGTAATGCAATATCAAGGGATGTTGTAAAGGAGAATAAAAAAATTTCCAGAAAAAAATGAAAATTCATCTACTAAGGCTTTAAAAATATAAACATAAAAGTGAGAACTTTTCCTGTTGTTCAAATAACATTTTTTCTTCTTTACATTAAAAACACCTTTTGTTCTTTAAAATGGTAGCATTAATAAATGTTCAACTAAAGTATGTATTGTAATTGGCCTTTTATTTTTATGTTTCTTAATTGATGGAATTACTAGTCCCATACCAGGTGCCTGATGCCAACTCTAATGTTTCCAGTTGGAGAAATCCATACCTAACACTGTGCTGAGCAGAAGCCAGTCCAAAGCCCTAGAACACCCAACTGGCACAAATGACTCTCAAAGTCCTCTGAGACATTTTTTATAAAAAACTTAAGGCTGAAGACAAAGGTGATATGGCGGGTGGGAGAGGAAGGGAATAGAAAGACTGACACATACTGCTGTTGTGATGTGAGATAATGATGCTAATTAAAGTTTAGAAGCTTATCACCATGGAGGCAGATGAGTCAAAGTGCTGTGGGAAGCTCCAAGAAGGTGGAGGTTTAAAGGCTTCCAAGGACTAGGTGCTGGGAGATAGTATTTCTACAAATCTCAAGTAAACCTATGGATGATCCTATAAAGCCCTCTTTTAGGCAAATGGCGAAGCTTGCATCTTTGACGACGTTCCCGGTCTTGGCTTTTTGCCATTAGCACCTGTTGTGCTGCATGCTAAAGAGAACACACACTGCATCCTGCACCGGGTGTCAGAGCTTCTGTGAGTGTGGGAGCCGCAGGGCACGGCACCCGCTCTTCCTGTGCTTTCCCTGTCTCTTGTTTTAATTTACCATGGTACGTCAATCATGATGAAGAAAGGACAAAAGTCAGGCCGCATGTCCTGTCACACAAAAGGAACTAACGTGTGAAAGGTGTCTTAACTGTGCTTTTATTGTGAGATTTCCTGCCTTGAGACAGAGGAGGCTCAGGAGCCTTGTGTCAGTTGGTCTGAGAATATGTGGGAAGGAGGAATTTGTTCCTGAGATCACAAAGCAGAGTGCATGATGGGAAGTACCTGGGTAATGTTTCACAGCCCACCCAACCTTCAATGAAGCATGGGCAGTTCTACGAAAAGCCATGAGCTACCCAGCAAGATGTAGTTCAGTGGGAGTATGGAGGGGGATGGAAGAGGTTAATGGCGCCTGTAAATGAGCAAAGTTCATTAGGTATGCATGAAATTGTCAAAGACTTATAAATAAATAAAAATTCTAAAACTTATGTACTAGGGGCTGGCCAGATGGCTTAGAAGTCAAGAGCATTGGGTGCTCTTCTAGTAGACCTAGGTTTGATTCTCAACACTAATATGGTGGCTCCCAATCATGTAGCTCCAGTTCCAAGAGACACAATGCCCTCTTTGAGCCTTCCTGGGCACCAGGCATGCACATGGTATACTGACATAAATGTAGGTAGAAAATCCGTATAATATAATAATGACAAAATAAATCATAATCATAATAAGGAATCACAATCATCATCATACAAACTCATGTACTACTAGTTGGGCATGGTGACCCAAATTTGTAACCTGCTCCTCATACACAGAAACAGAATCCAGAGGGTGGAGAATTTGAGTATAGTCTGGGCTACATAGTGAGAACCTGTCTTAAAAAGAAAAGAGAATAAAATAAAATAAAAGAACGTCTCTAAACTCATGTAGTATATGTTATGGCAATAAGCAAAACACAAGGCACCCATTAGAAAAGCACACGTGGTGGTGGTGAATTCACAAACTTGAAGAGAAGGTTGACTCAGTCAAGCACTTGAGCACTCTGAGTAGAGAACTTTGTGTTCTAAACTATCCACTTCTTCATCTGTTATAGTGTGGAAAGTAATATCCATTTGTAGATGTGCTGTATTAAATAAAAACAAACATGTGAAAGCTGTTTATTAGAGAGCCATATGTTTAGCTCCGTTCCCCATTTTTAATAGGGTTATTTGGTTCTCTGGAATCTAACTTCTTGAATTCTTTGTGTATATTGGATATTAGCGCTCTATCAGATGTAGGATTGGTAAAGATCTTTTCCTAATCTGTTGGTTGCTGTTTTGTCCTATTGACAGTGTCCTTTGCCTTACGGAAGCTTTGCAATTTTATGATGTCCCACTTGTCAATTCTTGATCACAGATCATAAGCTATTGGTGTTCTTTTCAGGAAATATTTTCCCTGTGCCCATGTGCTCCAGGTTCTTCCTCACTTTCTCTTCTATTAGATTCAGTGTATCTGGTTTTATATGGAGGTACTTGATCCACTTGGACTTGAGCTTTAAACAGGGAGAAGAGAAAGGATCAATTTGCATCCTTCTACATGTTGACTGCCAGTTGACCCAGCACCATTTGTTGAAAATGCTGTCTTTTTTCCACTGGATGGTTTTAGCTCCTTTGTCAGAAATCAAGTGACCATAGGTGTGAGGGTTCATTTCTGGATCTTCAATTCTATTTCTTTGATCTACCTGCCTGTCACTACCATGCAGAATTTTTTTTATCACTATTTTTATGTGGTTATAGCTTGAGGTCAGGGATGGTGATTCTGCCAGAAGTTATTTTATTGTTGAGAAGAGTTTTCACTATCCTGGGTTTTTGTTACTCCAGATAAATTTGGAAATTGCTCTCTCTAACTGAAGAAATGTTCAACATCCTTAATCATCAGGTAAATGCAAATCAAAACAACTCTGAGATTCCACCTCACACCAGTCAGAACGGCCAAGATCAAAAACTCAGGGGACAGCAAATGTTGGCAAGGTTGGAGAAAGAGGAACACTTCTCTATTGCTGGTAGTTTTGCAAACTGGTAGGTAAAACCACTCTGGAAATCAGTTCGATGGTTTCTCAGAAAATTGGACATAGCACTACTTGAGGACCCAGCTATACTGCTCCTGGGCATATACCTAGAAGATGCTCCACCATGTAATACAGGGCACATGCACTACTATTTTCATAGCAGCCTTATTTATAATAGCCAGAAGCTGGAAAGAACCCAAATGTCCCTCAACAGAGGAATGGATACAGAAAATGTGGTACATTTACACAATGGAGTACCACTCCGCTATTAAAAACAATGAATTCGTGAAATTCTTAGGAAAATGGATGGAGCTAGAAAATATCATCCTGAGTGAGGTAACCCAATCACAAAAGAACACACATGATATGCACTTGCTGGTAAGTGGATATTAGTTTAAAAGCTCGGAATACCCAAGATACAACTCATAGACACATGAAACTCAAGAAGAAGGAAAACCAAAGTATAGATACTTTGATCCTTATTGGAAGGTGGATCAAAATACCAATGGATTACAGCCAACCAATAGAATGAGCATAGGGTCCCCAGTGGAGCAGCTAGAGAGAGGACCCGAAGAGCTCAAGAGCTTGCAGCCCTGTAGGAAGAACAATAATATGTAGCAACCAGTACCCCCAGAGCTCCCAGGGACTAAACCACCAACCAAAGAGTTCACATGGAGGGAGCTATGGCTCCAGCTACATATGTAGCAGAACATATGTAGCTGATTTCAGATATCAATGAGAGGTCTGTGGTCAGTTTGTCCTGTGAAGGCTCAATTCCCCAGAGTAGGGGAATGCAAGTCAGGAAAATGGGGGGGGGGTGATCAGGGGGAGGGGAGATGGGATAGGGGGTTTTCGGAGGGGTAACATGGAAAGGGGATACTATTTGAAATGTAAATAAAGCAAATATCTAATTAAAAAAAAGAGTGAATAGGGACACAGGACAGCATGCTCAGGTTCTAATATGAGCTTGTATCTGACCCCACCCATTCTTCTCTATGGTGGGTCTAATCACAACACCCATTTCATGAGTTTGTGAATAGTAAGAAAAATAATGCATCCAAAGTACTTCAAAACCTATCTGGTACACAGCAGGCATTTTCTTTTGTGTTTCATTATGATTGCATTTGTGAGTATTCGTAACTGCTCCTGTACTTACTGATTTATAATACAATGGGAAATAAATGTTATAACCAATGGCCAATGCAGCCTTGTTGATTCGTTGTGGTTTAAAAGGCTTTATCTGAGACAGTTTGAGAAGGAAGTTTTATTTACTTGATCAGTGGAACACGGACCATTTATTAAAGATTTGTTTATTATATGTATATGTATAATGTGTGTATGCTTGAGTGTATGCATGCGTACTTTGCCAATCGGGTGCCTCTGGGCATAGAAAGGTAGTCCTTACAAACAGGCAGTTGTGAGCCGTCCAATATGGGTGCTGACAACTAACCTGGTTGCTCTAGAAGAGGAGCAAGTTGTCTTAGTCTTAGTCAGTTCTCCTGCCCCAGGGACCTTTTTAGGTATCTGCAAGCTATGAGGAAATCAAATAAGAGTTTAGGGAAAGTTAGCTTGCTTGCCTTAATCACCAATCACATGAATGACCTAACAGTTTCCGTGTGCCACACTGTAAAGATGTACACTAGAATTGTTGTCTTTAAGGCAGCTGGAGTCAAGCAGAAGAGGGTCAGAGGAGCCATAGACAGGTAAAGACACGGGGTGAGCAGTGCTTGCGATCCAGCAATCACCGAAGAGTATATGCTGGTTGGCTGTCCTCTTTTGGGTGTGTGTACACATATTATTATTATTATTATTATTATTATTATTATTATTAATCATTGTTATTTGTAGGAGTGGTTTACTTAAATGTATTGCTGTGTACCATGTGCCTCTGCCTGAGGTGGTCAAAAGAGGGTGTCAGATCCTTTGGTTCTCTATAAGAGCAGCACATGCTCTTAACCAATCTAACACTCCAGCCTCCTTGATTGTCTTACTACCATGTTCTGTTTAATCGCTATGTTCATTGCACTAAAAAAGACTCATCCAATGGGCCAATAAGACGGATTAGCGATTAAAAATGTCTGCTGCTGAGCGTGACAACTGAATTTGATCCTTGGGACACACATGAAAGGAGAAAACTCCATGCTATATGCATGTACAAGTACACACACGCACACACACACACACACACACACACACACACACACAAAGAGGCAGACAGACAGAGACAGAGAGACAGAGACAGATAGAGACAGACAGAGTAGAGGGGTTAGGGGAGTGGGGAGGGGGAGGGGAGGGGAGGAGAAGTTTTAAAATTCATTTAAGGTGTATCAAGTAAGTATAATTCAAATGCCAAAATTAAATGACAAATGTCCTCCATCACAGGTTTGTTTTTATACTTTGTATGGTTCACAGCTAGGTCTACAGTGGAACAGTGGTACTGCTGTTACAGAGCTAACCAATTGCTCTGTGATAGGCTTTGAGGCTCGGGCCATAGAGTTAATTCATGCAAAGTAGTGTTAACCTGGTTATGGTGGCTTGAATAGGAATGCACCCCATAAGGTCATAGATTTGAATGTTTCATATCCAGGGAGTGACACTATGAGTTGTGGTCTTTTTGGAGTAGGGGCGAAGTTGGTGGAAAAAAATATATCACAGTAGGTTGGTCTTTCAGGTTTCACAAGCTAAGCCAAACCCAGTGTCACCCTCTTTTGCTGCTGCCTGTGTATCCAGTATCCAGATGCAGAACTCTCAGTTCCTTCTCCAGCACCGTGTTTGCCTGTGTGCTGACATGCTTCCCTTCATGATGACAATGGACTAAAGCTCTGAACTGTCAAACCATCCCCAATTAAATGTTTTCCTTTACAATAGCTGCCTTGATCATGATGTCTCTTCATAGAAATAGAAAACTTAACTAAGACACTAGTCAAAAACCCACAATCTGAGAGGTCATTGGTCCTGAGATGCTAGTGGCAGTAGAACTGAACACTGATGTTTAGCTTAACTGACACAGCGTCAAACCGCCTTAAATGCTGCTCTCAGCCTTACAAAGAGAAGCGTCCCTTTCCAGTAAGTAGTGATGAGTGCAGACTCATGACTTCTCAGTGTGCTGAGAATAAGTGAGGGATGAGTGTTCAGTCCTAAAAAAGACATGGGTCCAATGCCTTCTAAGGATCAGGGAGGATTTCTAGGAGAGGAAGTAGAAATTAAGGGTTGGAAAATATAGACAGAAGGCTGAGAAATGAGTAAGCCACAACCATCACAATAGCGAATCCACCGCAGCTATGGGATGGATACCTGCACTGAGCACATACAAGAACGAGCTTATCAACAGTCATCTCCTGGGGAGGAGGGGCTCAGGGGTCCTGCAATTCACTGCTGAGCTATTGGTTTCTGATAGAGCCAGAAAGGGATGAAAGTCACTGCTTTCATCTGTGTTCCCTCTGCTAACCCCATCTGGGTCCAATGGACAGCTCCAGTGTTCATACAGATGGTGCTGGTTAAACTAAACTACGTTACAAACCAAAACTAAAGATCATGAATCAGAGAAATAGATTAGTGGTGGTGAGTGGTGGTCCGGATGTGAAGAAAATGGGAGGCAGTAACCAGAAAGCCTTCTATACACATGGATATTGCCAAAGAACAAATTTCAAAAATGATCCATTGTATATTTGCTTCATAAGTTAAAGTGAGAGTTCACTCTGTTTCTCCATGCCCTCTCTCGGCAATTCTCTCCTGTGAGAACTTGGAGTACCTCCTCCCTCCCTCCCTCTCTTTGTCTCTCCCTCTCTCTGTCTCTCTCTCTCTCTCCTAGACATAACTGACTGCCCTGTAGAACTGTTATATTTTGGTCAGCAAACTGAAGCATTTCCTCAGGAGGGGGTTGATTGGGGAACTGGCGGAGGGAAGAGGACTTATGGGACTTAGGGAGAGGGGGGAACCGGGAAAGGGAAAATCATTTGGAATGTAAACAAAGAATATAGAAAATTTTAAAAAAAGAAAAAGTTTATAAAAAAAGACATTTCTAGTAATGTGATTATTATGGGGTAAGACCAAAGAATTAAAATCTAGATTGGTAGAATGACCAGAGGTTCTCAAGGACAGGGAAAATATGGCTTATTAATCTTGTTAACATCTGAGCCACAAGGAGGTGGTTAATGGTTCAGAAAAGCTTTAGTGGGAGGACTCAATGAATACATAAATGACAGGCCAACCATCAATAACAGTAAGTTATGAAGTCTGGATATGCTAGAGGACTGGAGAAAAAATGTGGTGGCCTTGGAAAGGTCACTCAGGAGACTCTTTCTCCCTTCCCTACAGAAATCTAAAAATTCAAACCTTTTAAAAATTAGTGGCAAACTGTGATTTCAGGGGAAGGTAAAATAACAAAACAACAGCAGGAGCAGCAGCAACAACAATAACAATATCCCTTAATCTTCCTCTTTTCTATTTCAGGCATACAATTGACTGCTGAAACATAAAGCCCTTTGTTCCACAATTAAAGATGCAATTAAAAATGTAAATGGCTGTAAAAGTAAGCATGATGAGTCTTAAAGTATAAATGAAGAATCAAAATTTATTCTCCATTAAAGAAAGCAAATTCTAAGTACATACAGAAACAAGGGAACATTCTTCTGACTTAATAAGTCCCACAGAGTGAGCTCCTTCCAGGACATGGTCCAAAGTAATCCTAAGGGACCTGTGAGAGAGGTAATATGTCCATATACAAATGAGACAGTCAAGGTTGAAGCTGAGGGCTTGGTTGTACCTTAGTGTGGAGAGTATTTGTCTAGCATATAGAAGACCCCACATTTGACTCATAGCAGTACATAAACTAGGTATGTGGTAGACTTCTAAAATCCCATGTCCTGAGAAGATAAGAAGGTGAAGGTAGCCCTCAACTATATACTGAGTTCAAGGCCATACTGGGTAATGTGAGACTCTCTTGACTGTTTTAAAAAAAGAAAGTTTGCAATTAGTAAGTGTCTTAATTAGGATTAATATAATATTGCTGCGATGGAACACTATGATCACAAGCAACTGGGGAGCAGTATATTTGGCTTACATACCCTGGATCACAGTCCAGTGAGGGAGGCCAAGGCAGGATTCAAACTGGGTGGGGCCCAGGAGGCAGGAGCTGGTGCAGAGGCCAAGGAAGGGTGCTGGGTACTGGTTTGTTCTTCAAGACTTCCTCAGCCTGTTTTCTTATAGAACCAGGACCATCATCTCAGGTAAAAGACTACCCAGCTTTATGCGGGCATTTTCTCAACTCTGGTCCCTCCTCTCAGATAACTCTAGCTTGGGTCAGGGTGGCATAAAACTAGCCAGCATAATAAGCTACACATTTTGCCCTAGAACGCCTTTCTTGAGAAATTTAATATATAACATAAAAGAAACACAAGGTTCATGACTGTGAATGTTAGCAGTGCTCCTACAGGGCCAACTTCAACTTGACTGCACTACAGTCTAAACAAAGGCATAACTGGGTAAAGCAGTGACTTACGTAGGCTGCGTGTAAAGCTCTTTGGCTTTCAAATTTCCTTGAAAATATCTCCTTTTTAGCACAGGGACAATAATTGTACCTTCCACAGTACTGTTGTGAGGTTTAAAGGAAGTCAATAGTGGGGCTATAGCGCTTAAATTCCTGAGTCCTTCATTATTGTAGCCCAAGCTGCCTTCTGAGTTTTGTCACTATTTTCTACCTCTCCTTTGGACTTCCCAGTCAATAAATTCTGTTCAGCCTGTTTAGTTAAATAGAATACCTGAGGAGAATAATGGGTACCTGGTCATAACATGCCATTTCTCTTAGAAGGGGTGTGTGTGTGTGTGTGTGTGTGTGTGTGTGTGTGTGTATACATACCCTTTTCTCTACTACATGTATGGTGTGTACAGGCTTTTGGGTATGCACCTGTGCACATCAGTGGAGGCCACAGGTTGCCATTTGGTGCCCCCATCGAGTCCTTTCCACTTTATCTTTTCTGAGATATCCTCTCACTGTGCTCGCAGCTCACCAAACAGCAAGCTGGCCATTGTCTAGTAACTGGCCACTGAGCACCAAGGATCCTCGTGTCTCTGTGAGCCCAGTGCTGGGGTTACTGATGCAGACTGCCATGCCCAGCATTTTATATGGGTGCTGGGGATGTGAAGACATGTCCTCCAGCTTGTGTGGTGAGGACTTTGCTAACTCAGCCATCCCTTTAACTCCTTTCCAGGAAGATTTTAAGAAAGAAAACTCTTGATTCCATGCTTTTAATTCCCTATTCTGCTGCATCATACTATGTCTGATTCAGTCAATTTCAGAGTATATAAATGTTGCTAAATAGGAACATAGAAGTCGAAGAGTGAAGGTCAACATAAATATCAGCTAAGGCTTGTGCCAAGTACTCAGCGGCATTCCACACACAGTTGACTGTAACCATGTCCAAGGACACCAATGGAAGGCTGGAGAGAGGGAGAAAGAATTCTGCCTTGTATCAAGAGTATATGGGTGTCATGACCTTGCCTTACATCTTTTGATAAAATCCATCATCAGGTAAGGTTGGAAGTGACTGTGCCACAGAAAAGGAAGTTGCAGGCTGGCCTCTGTGCCACTCTCTTCCCCGCCATGACTGGGTTACTGAGCAATGGGGCCATGCAATAGAGAGTACATGTCTGTGCTATTATTCAAAGGGAAATGACTGGCATAGAAAGGTCCTCTACATATACAAAGGAATCCTACAATAGAGTATGTTGTCTCACCATAATAAATAATATAGGAATAATCTTTCCTCCAAATAAAAGTCCATCAAAGCAAAGAGTCCTGGATTGTATTTTTTTTCCAAACCTGCCACTAAAAGAACATCCAGACATCGTCTCCTGGAAGAGAAAAGCCAACTTTGCAAAGACCGTGGCCTTGTCCCAGATTTTCTCTCTCACAGGTCTGTGTGTATATGTTAATTCTGTTATTAATTAGGACCTGGTTAAAATGAAGTTTGAGAGATTGGGAGACAAATGAAGCAGGCTGTTGTCCTGGCGATGCCACATTTTTTCCTGGAATTGCAGTGCTGGCAGGCGGTGCTTGCATCTTGAAGATACAGATAGACTTCTTGTTCCTAGTTGGTAATTAACTTCCACCATCTTGTTCAAATACTTTTCTACATTTGCATAAGAAAGGTAGATGTAGGGTTCATTCATTTAATAAATATTTATTAAGGTACCTTTTTTTATACCAAGTATTAAAAACTTGATAAGATAAAGATGCTAACTGGGATTTGTAGGCTGTTCTGCAAAACTTCTGCTAAAGCTATTGAAATAGGTATATAATTGTAAGGTATGTGACATATTAGTTATCAGTAAATGATCTTTCCAATAATGATCTAAACTACCAACAGATCTATACTACGCAGGTTTGAGAGAAAGAGCCTATGGCTCTCATTTGCCTCTACATCCTTGACATCTATTGCCAACTGGGACGTTGTGGACCAATGCGAGCATTATGCTTATTGACCAGAAAAATCAAGACACGAATGACTTGATGTGTAATCACCAATATTGCCAATTTGACAGGATCCAGAGTCACCAGGGAGACAAGCCTGCTTGTGAGGGATTAGATTCTGGGCATGCCTGTGAGAGATTGTCTAGATCGAGTTTATTGATTGTAAGCATCATTATTCCATAGGCTAGAGTCCCAGGCTGCATTAAAAAAAAAAAGAGAGAAGGTACCATTTGGCAGAATCTCTTTCTTTAACTCAAAGAAGGGGGCCATACTCCTGACTGCTGGGCTGAGATAATTTTATAGAACAATAAAAGGATTTTTAGAAAAGGGTATTTGGTTGAAGGAAGCCTTATGATAGATATTTCCTTCTATTTCTACTTCTTCCCTTATGTCAGTCATAACTCCCTAACAAACTAGCTACACTAGCAAGCATTTGGGATCCCTGGGATACTGCATGGCTAATGCAGGGAAGCGCTCTTTCCTGCTTGACTGGGTACCAAGTTGTTGACCTGGAACTCTTCTGTGTATTTGTATGCCATACATCATGATCCATTGAGGAGTTATTAAATCAAGTCAGCCAGCTGTGCCCATCACTGAGCACAGAGAGACTGATCACACAGAGTGGAATGAAGTACATGATAGTTATTAGCAGAAGAGCGCTGCTGAGCACCCAAGTTCTTTCCTCTTTACGCATGCTTCTATTTACAGGGCCACGAGAAAGAAAGAATGCCCTTCATTCTTTGGGTCAAAATATTGAAAAAGTTTTTGAAATAGCAACTCAAATATTGCGCATTAGGAAGCAGTCAAAATTCCAGAAGTTTCCCTGTCTATATTCCACGACATTTGGCTGCTGTCCTGGTTCCTACTAGATGGCGAATTTCCTGCAGGCAGAAGACATGGTTTTTAGCTGAATCCTTTGTTCCCGTTATGGGTTTAGGAGCAGAACAGATAGTTAAAAGATGCTTCATGACTGAGAGATAAGTGTAGCACTCAGAACACTGATTGTTAAACCCAAGTTCACAGCAAGGACACTGGCTACTTGCCAGAAGTCTCAATATCCTTTATTAACTAAGGAACATAGTGCAAAATTTTTCTTTAATGTGACCGTTCACTTTCAAGTGATAGATGTATGTATATGTTTTCCTCTCTGACCTCTGGCCTTCTCCCAGCTGTCTGGGTGCTTTTATCCCTTTAAAGGAAGCTTCTTCCCTAGACTTCTGTGCCTCTATGGGAACTAAAACCAACTGTCTCTGACCGTAGTTCTCTTAGCAGCAAGGAAAGCCACATTCTTTGGACGCCAGATTTTTACTGATGGGCAGAGGAGTGAACATCTGTGAAGAGATGAATTCAGTCATTCCACCTAGAACCTGCTTCTTTTGCTCATATGAACAGCTTAGATGACATGAAATAAATCCTACATAGCTGCTCTGAGGATTAAGAACATCTACTGATGAACTAATAATGTATTTGCCTAATACTCTGAAAATTGCCATATTTGTATCTTTAACACTTCATTTCCCTGCATGTTTTGATACTATGTTTGTAATCCAGGCTTTCTTATAGGCTTTGTGAGAACTATATCCCCAGTCAACTTTATTTGTTGTTATGACTTTTCAAACACAGGCTTCCACAATGCAGGAAACATAAAAGTCAAATAGTGCAAACACATTGAAGTCATCCATGTACAACATGTAGAGAATTATGAGTGTCAATCTATTTCATTTGTACACTGCTTCCACGTCACTTCCAGTGCCGCACAGATTAAGACAAATAAAATAATTCCACCTAGATTGAACATCTTTGGAGCCAGTTTAAAGCTCTGCTTGTGCTGGGTAGTGCTGCTTACTTTCTTTCATTTCAAGAGTTCAGGAAAACAAAGTGCTAGACTTGGGAGGATTATGTACACCAGAGGATAAGGCCAGTTTCAGAAAGCTCATAACATCTTGCACCGTCTCCAACAGGGCTAAAGCTAGACTTCTTCTCTTCTCTTCTCTTCTCTTCTCTTCTCTTCTCTTCTCTTCTCTTCTCTTCTCTTCTCTTCTCTTCTCTTCTCTTCTCTTCTCTTCTCTTCTCTTCCTCTTCTCTCCTCTCCTTCTCTTCTCCTCTCCTCTCCTCTCCTCTCCTCTCCTCTCCTCTCCTCTTCTCTCCTCTTCTCTTCTCTTCATCCCTCCATCCCTCCCTTCTTCCTTACCTCCCTCTGTGTGTGTGTGTGTGTGTGTGTGTGTGTGAGAGAGAGAGAGAGAGAGAGAGAGAGAGAGAGAGAGAGAGAGATATGCATATGAGTATATGTATGTGATTGTGCAGGCGTAGGGAGGGAACTCTAAGGCAGAGTCAACGTTATATGAACTAAGCAAATATTGAATTGTTTAACGTATCTCAAAATTTTGTGAACTATCTGACTTAGGTTTTTCACTTCTTGCAAATATATGGGCAATATCAGGGAAAACCCAAATATATATAATTCCTGCATAGCCCTAAAGTCATGTACTTGAATTTTCACCTCTCAATCATCTGAGTGCCCAACACAGCACTGGCCAGAGAAGACTGGCAACCACAGCTAAAATACATCTGACAGCTGGAACTTATGAACTAAGATGGAGGGAGATGGAACAAAGAGGAAAGAAATGTAGGCCTGGTGGGAGAGTTGGCTGTCAGAGAAGCTATGGGATTCCCAGGCAAAGCTGTTTTCTTTTTGGTCCTCAGAGCAGACCTGGTAATAGCTAAGGTTATTTCTGGCATTTAGAGTAAGGTAAGCAAGACAAGTAAAATAATACTCCAAGTTGCAATTTCCAGACAAGAAAGGCACACTCATTACTTTATAATTCTATAGTCAAGAAACCCTGCTACTCATTTATTTTGAGAGAGTGAGTAGTTGATGTCCTAAAATAAACACAGATAAATTTGGTACAGTTCCTGTGGCATGTTCCAGATATGGCCAGTGTCTCCGGGAGCCATTTTGGGTAAGGACTCCGTTTGGGCTCTGCTAGTCCATTTTACATTCTCACTTTCTTTATTGGTCTATTTCACACATTGTGCAAGAACAAGGCCAGGAGCCCTTAGACTTCTTGTTCTGGGCTCTTACTGTGTGTGGCCTTTATTCCCTCTACTACTCTGCATCTCAGACTCACTTAGATGCTAAGGTCGGATCTGTAGGTATGACAGATTTTAGAAGACCAAATACCAGATTTAAACATTAAAGAGATCTAATATATATACTTTTGTTTGCCACTTCTCAGCATGAAGATTTGATTCTAATCAATAACACTTTCACATATGTTGTGCTTTCATGTATCATAGTCCTTCACTTAATTTCCCACAATTTAAGAACTTTTAGCCCATATGTCTTCATCAAATTTTTCTACTGCATTAACAATATTTTCATGAACTCTGTTTTTAATGACTTCAAATTGATGATTTTTTATTTTTAGTTTGATGTTCTATAAAGTCATTCATTCAGTTGACTGATTTGCCTGGATACTCTTAGCCAAACTATTTTTTTTTCCTATTTGCTATCCCAAAGAAAAACATTCAAGATTCTTCAAAATAATTTTTATCATGAAAATCAGTGATTATAATACAAGTGCTGAGAATAAAAACAGACATAAATTGGCTTAACTTACATTTCATTTTTGATGTCACTATAAGACATTTTCTAAGGTAGTTTTTCCACATTTCATTCCATGGACAATAACATACTTCAAAACAATATAGAATAGAGTTGGCTTGCTATGACAGATGAACAGTCTATCAGATTGTTCTGTCTGTCAGTCTGTCTGTCATCATCATTATCATATATCAATGTGTTTTTAAGTCCAAGAGTCCTGAGGCACAGAAACTCTCCAGAATAAGCTGGCATTCTATGATGGTCAGAGCATCCAGCAAATTCAGACCCCTGAGAAATATGACATCCTGAAATCGGTCTTCTATTTTCTTCTTGCCGTGACTGATACATAGGAAAGTTAAAGTTAACTTGATATTTATAGCCATTTGGAATTCAGACAAGTCCTGCTCATGTGCATCATTTAGTATATGTATCACAGGTAAGGAGATGCAGCCCTAGCTGTCAGTCAGATCCTGGACCAGAGTTGGTGGTGGACATCCAAACCATAAGGACCTGTTTCCTCCAAATAGTACATACATTCATTCTGACCACATGAGGAGCCATGTTCATTCTAAGCTGTTAGTGTTTTTATTACTTATTAAAAATCCTATGTCAACAAAATGGCTCAGTAGATAAAGTTGCTTACAACCTAGCTTGAAGGTCATAGTTCAGTCCTTAGGACCCAGTTGGTAAATGTATAGGTATGCACACACACACACACACACACACACACACACACACACACAGATGACTCTTAGATGTAGTATAAATGCTAGTTCTAGGATATAAGCCATGCTATACTTGAGTGTCTACAGACCTCACACAAGGTTTCCATGCGGAGAAAATGCTGATAGGCTTTTTCAAGTGGCTTACTCTGTAGCTAAGGAACTTTCTACTAAGAGCAATCTCCAGGTTGCTATTAATCTTGCGGTGGTCTCCTTGCCACCATCTCATAAGTCCTGAGACTTCAGTGGTAAGTTACTACACCAGGCTAATTAATGAGTTTCAGGAGGTCAGGAAATAAAGTATTATGGTCTGAGAAACAACTGGTATTGAGATTCTACTGAGGCAAAGTATTTCCACCAGAATGTTCAGAAAAACAAGCAATACACACAACTCTTGGACAGAACAGCTGATTTCTAATAAAGGCACAAGAGCTAATATACTCACATCCTGGAAGACCAGGAAGTAAAAAGGAATATGCTCTCCCAAGACTGACTGCAAGCGAATGTCTGGAGCGTCAGTCATTAATGCAACTGATGTTACATTTTAACATTTTAATATTTTTAATATTATCAAGAAATAATTTAAGAGTTGGATGTGGGAGTATATACTTGTGTTTCCAGAACCAAGAAAATTCTAGAACTTGTTAACTTAGCTACATAGACAGACACACACACCCTCCATTTTTTTTTCAAGCGAAAACTTTTGAAAAGATAAAATTAGGGAAGAGTTTTGGCCTAATAACATTTCAAAAATTACTTGGAAATGGTTAAATGCAAGGCCTCTGAGTAGAAGTGTACTGACAAGCACGGGCTAATTGGGACACAGGCGTGGCATTTGTGTTCCTAAGCCAGTGCAGTTCAGGACCAGTGCATCCTGGTCAGGAATGTCCCGATGCCTACCTGACATACAGGGAGCGTTTCTGATTGGTTCGAAGGGAACCGGACCCGGAGCTCATGCTGTGGTTCATCATCTGCTCTCGAAGGTCATGGATTTTGGCCTCAAATCGAGCGTAATCTGGGAATGAGGAAAAAAAATGGTAAGTTTGGTTCTGTGTCTTCTGAGTTAGACATGCTGTATAGACAAGGCTACTGATCACTGTTATTGCTCGTTCCTTACCAAGTACCAGACAGATGCTCATTTCAGAACAGTAGGTCTGCTTCCTAGTGTTTTTGACTCATATATTCACAGTAAGAAAAGGACTCAGGACATTCCCAACTTGTTAGATTCCATACAACCCTTACTGTTTCCTGTTTCTCAAAACTATAGCACATCATCATAACTAGGATATTGAAATGGATATAATCTATTAATTTCAATCAGATTTTCTCACTTTCATTTCTACTCCAGTACGTGTGTGTGTGTGTGTGTGTGTGTGTGTGTGTGTGTGAGAGAGAGAGAGAGAGAGAGAGAGGGGGGGGGAGGGAGGGAGGAGAGGGAGAGGGGGAGAGAGACAGAGACAGAGATTGAAAGAAACAGAAAGAGGCAGAGAGACACAGAGAAGCAGAGAGAAAAAGATGAGACACAGAAGTAGACAGAAAGATCCTGACAGACACATATAGAAAGAGGCCTGTAATGCAGCCCCAGCCAATCTAAAACTTGTTATGTAGACAAGGCTGGCCTCTGTCTTTCAGTGCTGGCGTTAACAGCATGAGTCACTGCTCAAATTGTTCACTAGCACATTTTAAAAATAATTTGATTTTCAATTCAATTTACAACTTTTCCTGAAAACAAAGATAACTAAATAAATGTAATAAAAGTTATTTACCTAGAGAGTGTTCTTGAATTATTTTTATTTTATTTATATTTTTTATTTTCTATATTCTTTGTTTACATTCCAAATGCTTTCCCCTTTCCCATTTCCCCCCTCCCCATAAATCCCATAAGCCCTCTTCCCTCTGCCCATTCCCCAATCACTCCCCCTCCCATTTCTCTGACCTGGTACTCCCCTACAATGCTGGATCAAGCCTTTCCAGGACCAGGACCCTCTCCTTCCTTGTTCTTGAGAATCATTTGATATGTTAATTGTATCTTGAGTATTCAGAGCTTCCGGACTAATTAATATCCACTTATCAGTGACTGCATTCCATGTGTATTCTTTTGTGATTGGGTTACCTCACTTAGGATATTTTCCAGTTCCAACCATTTGCCTAAAAATTTCATGAATTCATTGTTTTTAATTGCTGAGTAGTATTCCATTGTGTAAATTCTCTGTATCCATTCCTACATTGAGGAACATCTGGGTTCTTTCCAGCTTCTGGCTATTATAAATAAGGCTGCTATAAACATAGTGGAGCATGTGTCCTTATTGCATACCGGGGAATCCTCTGGGTATATGCCCAGAAGTGGTATAACAGGGTCCTCCAGAAGTGTCATGCCAAGTTTTCTGTTGACTTATTTTTTATAAAGGATTCATTTTATTTTTATGTGTATATGTGTGTGTGTGTGTGTGTGTGTGTCTGTGTGTGTGTGTGTGTGTGTGTGTGTGTGTGTGTGACTCTGTATAAGTACACATTGGGATTTTCTGGATTCAGCAAGTGATCTTAAGTGCTGGGCCATCTCTCCAGCCTTATGTTTCAAATGCTGTATAATTAAGAAGTTCTATGAATCTGACTTTAATTTCAGATCATGTTGCATATATTGATAATTATGAGATGGCTGTCCCTGAAATCCTTGGCAACAGCTAACAGAATACTAAGTTCAGAATGTAAAACATGAAAGTCTGTACTCTGGAGATTAAAAAGGCACATAATAGTTGGTTTAGTTATTTCTGGTGCTGAAGGAAATTCTGGAATTACCAAGATTTGGCAGACTTCCTGTTAATAATTCAGCTTTAAATTGTTAATGGTTTAAATAAGCAAAATATAGACTTAATCATATAGTTCATCTAAAATCTATCGGCTTTACTCTAAAACACTATGTTTCATTCCAAGGGAAAACTTAAGAGTGATACTGTCAGCAGATTTAGCATATCTGAGCTAGCTGTATTTCAAGGATCAACTAACGTCTATAATGGGCCACACTGCACCAAGTGCACACTGGGCTTTATGACCATCTCTTTTCTGGGTCATAAAATGAAGCCTACTGATATCATAAAAACCTCAACTGCAGAAACACACAAAAGAGAAGGAAAGACCTCAGCTTTCTTTCTCACAGATGTTCTTCCCAAAGCTTATCAGGAGAGCAACGTGTATGCTGGGAATGCTTCTGGGGTGTGTGTGTGTGTGTGTGTGTGTGTGTGTGTGTGCACATGATCACACACACATGCATTCAATCTATGGATTGTGTTATTTTTTCTCCTTTTTTAATAGTATAACATGGATGGAGAGCTACTTTCTATGCCATATATAAACATGATTTTCCTTAGTCACATTCTACATTTATACTTGTTTATTTAACTAGCCCCATGTCTGTAGGTTTTAGGCATGTGCTACTCTTCATGATGTAATAAATAAGTACCTTACTGTATGTGTGCATATTATAGAATAAATTACTATGGCACCACAATTACTGGTCAATAGCTTACATAACAGTTAAACAGTCCCCATGAGCACTTTGTTTTTATGTTTTAAAAATAGATCTTGTTATATAATTTAGGCTGGCCTGGGACTCGCTGTATACGGAGCACAGTCTGCCTTGAACTTGAGTTTCTCCTATCTCAGCCTTCTGGGTGCTAGAATTATAGGCATGTGTTTCCACATTGTAGAGATAGTCCAGAGGGAGTTAATAAGAGGTGCAGAACACCTTTTCTGAGTGACTGATCAGTGAATAAGGAATGACCCAAATCATTAGATAAACCTGGTTATCAAAGATCTGTAAAGGAATTGCCAATTCTCAATATTATTCGAGAGAGAAGGAAGGTGGCATACGTTTATCTCCATTTCCAAAAGCTCAAGGTTCAGACACATTCTGTTAACTTACCACCACTGCCAAACTGCTTTGCTGTTTTACTGCTCTCTAGGCTCTCTTCAACTCACTCAGGCCATGTACTGAAAACAGTTCTGACACTTCACCTACACACAATTAAGAACATCAACAGACTCTCTCAAAGGTTCTCATTAGGATCGTACTACTACAGCATGTATTATGACAGGATGCTCGCCTTAATAATACAGCTCATTTGCATCACTGTATGGCTCATTAGATACTCTGAATACTTTCTGCCATATTCATATATTGGATGCTCTCCTTTACATACAGTGCTTAAGTTCTCTGTAGTTCATCCTTTGCCTTATCTAGTATCTATCTTATCCTTGCCTTGGCATTTTGACACTCAGCTCAATCACAAAACTTGTATTCACAGGTACTTAATTTTTACCTTTGGAAAGTGAAGACAGAGGCTCATATAATTTAGCAAATACACAAACATTAGGTTTACAGAAACAAATGGGTGAGAATGGGGAAGGTTGCAAGTTTCGAATTCATAGAGACAAAGCAAGCTTACAGTTAGAAAGGCTTTAGAAATAAGCATCTGTGTAGATTGTGAGATGCCAATGTTGACGTCTTACCAAAAAGTATTGAAAATCCACTCACCACGCTAAAACACAAACAACTAATCACTCACTCTTATTAACCCAATTTCTTCCTTAACCGCTTCCCTACTGCCTCTGTTCTCTCCCTTGGGGTATTTCTCAGACAAAATCATAACACTCTTGATTTCAAGCTTCCAAACATTCAACTGAGATTTTTAAGACATGCTAATCTTTACACCATCTAGCTTGGAGCATGCCAGAACCTGAAGGGATTCGCTTACAGAAAGTGAGATTACAAGGATGTTAAGTATGATAATGCTAAGGTAGAGCTCCACAGTAAGAAAGCAACACTCTATCCTGCACTGCCTTGCTTTCAAAGGGCATCCAGTGAAGGCTGAAACCATAAATCATTTCATACTTCTTGTGCCTTTGAAACTAGCAAGAGGGCACTGAAAACTAACTCCTAAGGGAAGTGTTCCGAGAGGAGTCAGGAAACACTGACTTCAGTAAACTCTTTGTCTCCTCTGCATGAGAAGCCTAGGTACCTTTGTGTCCCCCCCCCCTTATATTCTGAGACATCTAAAGCCAATAGTACATGAAAGCAAAGGAGAAACTATGCAGAGGGAAGGAGACCAGATGGTGAGGGCGGAGCAAAAAGAAGCCATAAACAAGACACAGTAATAACCATGAAGGAAATGCCATAATGAAATCCATTATTTTGTATGCCAACTAAAAAAATTAAATTACATGAGCAAGCCTGTGGAGTTCCAGATGAAGTGGATAAAGCCATCAGCAGAGGCAGCGACAAGCGATGGTACTCATCGCAAGGGAAGATTTGTTCCTAGAGCAGATACAGTGGCCATGAGGTTTCAGGGTTCACAGTGAACCCCTCTGAGCATGCTGCTGCAGTCAGGTCAATCGGTATTGACTGAATGGACAGAACACATAGAATTTTACTAAACTCATTTTTATAGAAAAGTGTGTCCTATAGAAAATGTGCTCAGTGTAATAGTTATTAAAATCCACTAAGCATTTACGAAATTGATAAATCCAACTATTTCTAGTTGTAATCACTTATTTGACAGTTTAGATTTTTAAAAAATTTTTAAAGGTATATGGCTTATCTTTAATGAGTAAGTAGGAAGATTAAACTAGTTACATATTAATCACTACTTGATAGAGTTTTTTCCTTAAGATTTTTTTCAAATTTTTTAAAACTTTCTATATTCTTTGTTTACATTCCAAAGGCTTTCCCCTTTCCCAGTTCCCCCCTCACCAATGTGTCCCTTTTTTTAAAAAAAAAATTTGACATGATGGTTAATAATATCAGAATGCTTAACCTTTGGGATATATAGATGGTTATCAACTTCTTGGCCCACCCATGTACCAGCTCTACATTATTAGGTAAGTTATCCACTCGTGGTTCAACTTTCTTATAAGCAAAATGACAATGATGTTGCCTATCTTAAGATATAATGAGAAGATTTCCAGAGAGCTCATGGATCAGAGCAATGGGCCCTTGATAATTACTGTCATTTCTTGATCTTATGTGCATAACCTCTTCTTGTTCATTACTCACAAACATTCCATCAAGTAGTATGGAAATGAGTCTATGCCTAAAACCCTCTGATTTAGCCTCTCTTTCTCTATTGTAAAGTACATCTACCAGGCCAAACAGGAATAAGCAAAAGGCAACCCCAGTCTGGAATGCTCTTGAGTGGTCCTTCTTGATAAAAGTTAAATGACCCACAAGATCCTCCTACAAATCCATAGTTACTTGGAGCTCAGAATGATGCTGTCCAATTCCAGAACTGCTGAGGTTTTCTGCTTTATTAGTGGTTTCGCCTGTCAGGATTCTCTCACTGGCGGACACCCAGGAGGAGAGGCGAGAGCGTCTGCGCAGCACAACTACTCAGTGAGAGGGGTCTCTGCTGTGCTCTGATTTCCTTTGCAATTTGTCAAGGTTGAACAAGAAAACCCAGGACACAAAGGAGGAGTATTCTGTTTAATCCACCAGCGTTTAATGGTACCCAGATGCTTGCATCCATGATTCAAGACTGTGTGCTTTGAATCTGAGAGAGGGAAAGAACCTTGGCATAAGGAATAAGCATCCCCAAGTGAGCTGGGGGGGTGGGGCAACACATTCCTTCACAGTCCTGACTTCATGAAGCAGTCTTAACAGCTGCCAACTACTAGAAGAAACAGAGAGCAGAGCAGAGCAGAACTCTAGGAGGAGACCAGGTTTCAGCATTAACCATGCCATTTATTAACAACGAGACCTTGGGAATCATTAAGACTCAGCTAATTCACTTGTACATTTTGAGGTTTACCTTCCAAACTGGTTTAGAGAATCAAAACAAAATTTGATGCGAAACAGCTTAGCTGTTATTCCTGTGGTGGGTCAGCACAAATGCATAGCCAAGCACTGAGGTTGACAGTAGCATCCTTTTCCTGTTTATTCTAAGTATGGACACAGCTCAGAGAGGAACAGATAAAGCCTCTGAGCTGTAGAGTAGATTCTATGCATCTAAGCCACAGTGACTACTCTCCTGCTGAGTTATCCATTCCAGTACTACAGCAAAGCTACTTTGAAGAGCCCCCCTGGGATGTGCCTAAGGGTTTCACTCACACACACAGACCAGTGCGAATCTTAGTGGTAGCTAAACTAAAGGATTTGAGTTTTAATGCCTTGCCTGGTGGGATTGGGTAAGTGCCAGTGATGTGCAGGCTACTGAGGTCACACTATTATTTACTTAGGTGTGTCTGCCATTGTTATCAAGACCCAGGAATGGTGCTCGGGAAGGTGTAGCACTTACAGGTCACTTCCAAGCACAATCTCAGATTACAGCTCCACAGCAACTTTCCTTTTTTGTTGGAGCATCTTCCTTTCACTAATTTCTCAACGTTTCTTCAGCATTGTTAAGAGGCCACGTACACTGCTAACTGGTAGGGTACCAAACTCACTGCTTCCAATTCTCATTTTCCTGTGAACTGCAAAGGAGCCCCTGCCATTTATGCTCTTCCAGGCTATACAAGGAGTCAGGAGAGCTCTTTAGATGGTAGCTGCTCATAAATAAGCTCTCCTCTGCCTGGAATAAGCCCGTGCAGTCAGCTCCAAGCTACTGCAGACAAACTGGGGCAAATACAATCTCTATGAAAAGCCCTGGTTATTTACAGTGTGCAGAGAGAAACTAGAATTTCAAAGCTGTCCCCTGGAGGCAGCGTTTCTGGAGTCCTGGCTCTGAGCGGGTAGGAAAAGCTCCCATCTGCTTACAGATACCGCTTCCTCGTTTGGGCAAGCAGGAAAGCACTGTTGCTCCCACACATACCCGGCACGCTGCACTTCATTTTCACTGTTCTAGGCAGTATTGATTTCTTTAAAGGCAGCAGCTATTGATCATGCAGTTTTAAACAAGTGAACAAAGGCTCCTTCTGATACCATCACTGAAATGTATTTTTTTTTGCAGACATGAACATGAGTCTTGGAATCAATATATGATAATGAATGATTTAGACTAGAAAAAAAATCTCAAAGACATTTATCACTGCTCTTTCCCTCTCTCCCTCCCTCCTCTATCCCCCTTCCCACTGTCTCTTTCTACACAGCACTCCCAAATAGATAATATACTAGGTAGAACACTGGTTGTACTTCACATTCAAGAAGTAATGCATTGCCAAAACCCTTTTAAAATTCATTTTATTTACTGGGAGCTCAGAACATATCCAACAGCCTATTTCTTTAGTTGCCCTGGGACTTCAAAGCCTGCTAGGCGCAGAAGGGGACCAGCCACATTATGTTAGGATGGAGAGATTCTGTTAGAGCTTTGCTTGCAAGACACTTTACCAGTACTGATGCCTGGAGGGGTGCTGTGTTGATGAACTACTTTTCTCTGATGGCTTCCTTCTTAGCTACACACTTGAATTTCTGCCTGCTGTCAAGAGAGCTGACCTATGGCCACTGGCAGGTCTTTGATTGGGAATCTTTCCAAGTTGCCTTTTCTGCATAACGAGGTTTCAAGCCTCTTACTTCAACCCCCAGCTTACTTTATCCTTAAGGCTGCCAACCAGATTCTGAGTTGAAAGAGAGAAATGGAATTTTCCATTGCATCCTCTCTCTCTTTCTCTCTCTCTCTCTCTCTCTCTCTCTCTCTCTCTCTCTCTCTCTCTCTCTCTCTCTCTCTGTGTGTGTGTGTGTGTGTGTGTGTGTGTGTGTGTGTGTGTTAGAGATATAGAGATAGAAGTGACAGAGAGGGAGACACGGATGTAAAGAGATTACAAATCAAGTTTGTCAGTATCCAGTTTAAATAAGAAATTCCAGGCAATCAGACAATGTATATATCTCTTTTAAGTCTCTAGCACTGAGCAATTCAGTCATGGACACCCTGAGGGCAAGAATGAAGTCCCTTGTCTCTGTCCCTAACTCTGGAGAGAGTATAGAACCCAGTTATGACTAGTAAAATGCTAACATGTCTATTGAATTTGATGAGCTGAATGAAGACTCTAGGAAAAGAAAACTGATTCCTGACCTTGCCTATTATTGAATGGATTAGCCCATTAGGACAAATTTCAATAACAAACTGAACTACGGTTGTGTCTCATAACCCCACTCTTGCTACCTCCTGCCATTTCCAAACAGAATTGGGTTCATTTATTGTGACTAGAATAGTTTCTCTTGGGGAAGCTTTCAGGCAAAATCTCAGGGATTCTTTTATATGGGAAGTAAATTTTCTAGACAAACTACAGTCTGAAAGTCAACCAATTATTTTATACAATACCAGTGTTAACTCTCAACATCAGCCTAACCTGGTTTCATCTTGACCAAATGCAAGTCCCACTTAATGGAGCTGCAAAGGCCCATTACAAGCCTTCTTAGAAAACAGAATTTGTACTGGGTTATGGTTGCACACACCTTTAATTGCAGCACTAGGAAGGCAGAGGCAGCCAGATCTCTAAATTTGATATCAGCCTGGTCTAGAGAGTGAGTTCCAGGATAGTTAGGACTGTTAATACAAAGAAACCCTATGTCAAAATAAATAGATAGATAGATAGATAGATAGATAGATAGATAGAAAACAATAAAAAGGGCTGAAAAATGAATTTGCACAGATACTTCTTGGAATTTGCAAACTCTATTTGTCCTAGTAATTGGAAATACCATTTGACATAGATTTTTGTTACTAAAACAGGCTCTTTGGTAAAACTGACTTAAGTTTGAATGTTAAATTTATTACTGATTTATGGTTTAGATTTTGGCACCTAGAGAAAAGCCAATTTCCTTCTCTGTTTGAAAAAAGACCTGAGTAGGTTCCTGATAAATGGAAAGACAGAAAGAAGACACTGCAAAGTTCGCCTACAGTTTTGTAGTCCTCTATAACATGCAACTGCTTATGTTAAGAAGTGATTGTGAGAGTCAAAGACACAAATATAAACACATGGCAAACGGAACAACTCATATCACTGTAGCCTTTTCTAAAACTCCCGACCCTCCTACTGGAATATTTCCACCTCAATATTGAAAATTCCCTACCACAAACTGGGGATTTTAATTTTTGTCTTAACTGTTGGAGATCTGAGAGGAAAATGAAGTCCTCAGAAAGGGTTAAGATCTCACTAGATCTTGCCCAGATCTTGCCAATGGAGATTCTAAAGATTTTGTGGGCAGGGTGAGTGAAAGGCTGGGGCAGGGAGGAGGGGGCTGTAGACTTGGGGGTGAGCTCATAGCCCATGATGTTTCAGGAGACATTGGGAGCTGTGTCTTGTAGAAAGAATCTCTTGTGTACTGTGTGGAAGCATCACCTATCAATAAAAATCTGATAGCTTATTAGCTGAGGTAGGAAATAGAAGGTGGGGCATCCAGTAGAGAGAAATAGGATTCTGGGAAAGAGTCAAACTTGGAGGAGGCAGATGAGCCTGAGGAAAGGTAACTAGCCAGCCTTATGGCAGATTTAGACCAGTTTAAAAAGGATAACTGAGTTACAAGCTATTGGAAAAGAAGCAGATCTTATGGATTAGGCATTTTATCAACAGGTAATGCTTCTACACAGAACATACGAGATTCTCTCTAGAGTGCCTTCTGACTTAAGTAATACTGCTTGGGCTTTCCTCGGCATACATCCATTTCAAGTCTTTCATGGGGTTATTATCTCTGTTCCTCTGCATAAAAAACATGGTGCTTGAAGCTGGACTACTCATGCCTCACCTTCCTATGTCTTGCAAGAATAATCAGTTAGATCTTGCCCAGTAAAATGAGTAATAATCTTGCCAAATAGAAACAAGAGAATAAGTAGGTCTGGCTTTAGAAGGAAGCAGGGCTATTCAGTCTCATTGAATGTGACTTGAGAGACACAAATGTCTGTCTTTGTTTCTATGATATTAGAGTGTCCTTTAATAGTATCTTGAGCTTTATGCCCATGCATTATCTGGAAGGGCAAGCTACCATCCCCAGATAAGAAGAACATAAAAGGAATACTGAAGCACAGAGAGGCTAGCCAATTTATTTGAGGTCAAACAGCAAACTCCCTGTATTATTCATTGATTCTACATTTTCTTTTACAAATGACTGCCATTCTATCTTTGGCGTCTATCTACAGCTTTCTCAGTGTAGCTTAGTTACCTTAACTAGCCATCTAATAGTCAATTTCTGGTTATCTATTGATTTCTATCTATAGAGAATTCTAAAGGTGGCTTGGTAAGATAAAAATGAAAGAATCTTGTTTGGTTTTCCCAATATACCCCTCAAAATGAAAACATTTAAAAATATCATTAGGGTGATTTTGTGCTTAAGGCTTACAGTCAATAGAGTCCCGGG
Organism: Apodemus agrarius; assembly: GCA_964023405.1. NCBI lineage: Eukaryota > Metazoa > Chordata > Mammalia > Rodentia > Muridae > Apodemus > Apodemus agrarius. The sequence continues at coordinate 84,296,503 of OZ030005.1, read as the reverse complement.
TATCATGGATGCTTTCATTACTATGGGGTTGCTGTTGGGGCTGAAGAGCAGGTTCATGCTATGGTAATGTCCACCTGTCAGGGACAGACATATTTCCAGGGTTGTGAGGAGATAGGAAGATTGTCAAGACAGGAAACAACTACCCCTGCCCCTTCCACACTCGAGAATCCTTGTGACAGAATGTCCAACGACTCCAAATAGCAGCAGTTCATGGCAGCATGAAGCATCGGAGGAAAAAAGAAGCCAAAGCATGCAAGCTCATCAGAAACCTAAATATAAATGCACTGTCTATATATTCTTTCTTAAAAGGATTCCTGACTGAATGCTCTCGGCTCTATCATTTGAGCCCTGTTTTCTGCATAGTAACACCTAGGATTAATATCCCAACCCACTTAAGAAATATGTATGTGACTGCTACATTGCAACACATGTTAATTCACTACTACATTGTGTGAGAATCAACTGTAATAACTAATGGTGAACTAAGAGCAACAGGATTGGCATGCTAAAGGACTCTCTAAGTCTTCTATCTAATGTAGGAGCTGTGCATATGACCATCCCAGAACCAGCCCTGAGGGTTTAGCCAATCAGCTTCTCTTCCCAGACATTCCTCCCTGCAAAAGGCATTTAATCTCAGGTCCACCCTGAGAAGTTGGTACAGTATGAATCCATTTTCCATGATTAACAGTCATAAACAGTTTAAAGCCATGGACTATCTCTTCCATCAAGTCCGCCATGGGGAGCCATGGAGAAGGCATTTGATCATTTATTCATGGCAAGCACTTTACTAACTTACCCATCTCTGCAGCCCTATTTAGAATTCTTAACCACAGTAGAGCCAGAGGGCCCCCAACTCCCTCGATACTGAATATTTTTATTGTTTTCTTGTCCCATTTCATTCCCTCCAATACTGCTCTTGATTTTCCTAGTTCACTTCTGTATTAGTTACTTTCAATTAGTTAATTGCTGTGATCACACACCATTAGTAGAACACCTTATGGAGAAATGTTTATTTGGGGCTTACAGTTTTGATGACAGAACAGCCGAATGCTCACATCTTGATCAAAACATGAAGCAGAGAGAGTACTGGAAACCATGAGCCGTTGCATCCTTAGTGACATACTTCCTCCAGCGAGGCCACACCTCCTAATCTTTCCCAAACAGTTTCATCAATGGAGTCAAGTATTCAGTGAGCCTATGGAGGCCATTCTCATTCAAACCATTAAATGATCCCTCCCAAGATACCACGATACATACTTCATCTATCAGCTTACAAAAGCAGCTTCCCATCTCTGCCAGTCAACTTCTCTTCAACGGCCCTTCCTCAGATACTGCATCAAGCTATGGTGCTCTGTCCTTCCTTCTTTCCTTCTTTCCTTCTTTCCTTCTTTCCTTCTTTCCTTCTTTCCTTCTTTCCTTCTTTCCTTCCTTCTTTCCTTCCTTCCTTTCTTCCTCTCTCTCCCTCCCTTCCTCCCTCCCTTCCTTCTTTTCAACACAATGGATGCTTTTCCTTCATAATGTTTAGCAAACTGACAATTGTTCAGGTATCAATAATGAATTATTATCTGCAAAGTGTATGGTTGGTGTTGCAGCTTCTTTGGGAACTGGTGAGGTAAGGCTGCTGTTGTGACTGCCCCACATTTACCCTGATAAAGAACTGACTTAGCCAGCTTGAATGTTGAGAATGGAATAAATATGACCAATCCCTGCATACCTCTTATATTATGTTTGTTATTGATTTTCAACTGATGAAGAAAAACATTGTCAGAGGTCTGTATTGAGTACATTTACCTTTGGTCTCCTTTCTGAGGTAGCAATTTTTGATTCATATGTCTATCGAGATTTCCCCTTGGTCCCTAAGATCATCATTTGTGATGTATATGTTCCTATTTATTATCTTAATATTTCAAGTATTTTATATATACAACCACAATAATGAAAATTATTATTAACTAGAACTAGAAAATATATAGAATTTTATATATACAACTAGAAATCTCATAATGGATATTTACCCACAATCTCTAGACACATAAATAAGAAGTAAATCAAATTTCTTCAGAATAATTCACAGTAACCACATCATGCTTAGTTTAGTTATTTGCACTGCTCAGAAAAAATGCTTTGATTGTTTCAATAAACTATTTCCTATGAAATGGTTAGCCTCATTTTTGACAAAAGATCTTCAATAAAGTGAAAATGATATAGGTGCATGTGAACATGAAATTGCCATTCAAGAAATAATCAAGGGCTGGAGAGATGGCTCAGCGGGTAAGAGCACCGACTGCTCTTCTGAAGGTCATGAGTTCAAATCCCAGCACCCACATGGTGGCTCACAACCATCCGTAAAGAGATCTGACACCCTCTTCTGGTCGGAAGACAGCTACACTGTACTTACTTACATATCATAAATAAATAAATCTTTAAAAAAAAAAAAAAAAAAAAGAAAAGAAATAATCAAAATAGAATAATGTAAAAATATGCTCTTCTCTTCCCAGTGTGTCTTACTTAGAATTTGAATTCTGAAACAAAGATATTATATAATTCCTGAATGTCTTTCAAAAGAGTATGGCATTTGTAATTTACCTGCCAGGTTTGTGACAGAAAGACTAGACAGTGAATAAAAACACAGAAGCAATGTAGACATGTCTTTTGAAGGTCCAGGCAAAAAAAGAAAGAAAGAAAGTGAGTCTGGTGCCAATGAAGAAGAATAGGCAGGATAAGGGAGTTTTGCATAAGGGACCCTGCTTATTAACTCTTCATGACATATAACAGACAATCTAGGGGCCCTATGTTCATTTAGTCTTGGAGTTTGCCTAAATGACTGAGAATAGAAAGGAGATGTCATTTGAATGGAGCAAAGAAAATAACCTAGAACATATAAAACCACACATCAAGACTCATCAATTTAAAGGGACAGCATCATTATGCTGTAGGGGTCTTGTCTTAAGCTTTCATAATTACAGGGACAGGAAGTATGAGGGATGCAGCCCTAGCAACTGAAGAAATTAGAAGACATGGGATTTCTCTGCACTTAAGGACAAGGTGTCCTGCAGTGATAGGTAGGGATGAACAAAACAGACACCGATTATTCTGGTCCATGGTGGGGATGAGAGAATAATAAAAGTAGGTAGGTGTTTAAGGTTACTTTTATTTACAAGCAAATACAAACATGCTGGGGGAAACTGAACCCTGTAGAACCGAGTCAGGTAAAAGTATCTTTCCTCTTAATTAATAATTGAAAAAGGAATCCCAAGCCAGCAGCCTCTGCAGGTGTAGGAGGAAGACCTATAATTGGAGCCAGTCTGAAGCAAGTGGGTGAGGATCAGAGAGCTGACTCAGAGCCCCCACCAATTATTTGCAGCTTCTACAATCAAAAGCTAAAAATTCAGTAGATGCAGGATGACTGAAGCCCGACTCTAGAGGCCACTTTAGCCCAGTCCCAGCTTACGTTCATTGGCTTGTTTCCTTGCTGGCAATTGTTTCCTTTAGTCTGCTATCGGAAAGTATCTGTAGGTTTTTTTTTTTTTTTTTTTTTTTTTTGTGAAAGATGCTTGTGCTTCTTACCCCAGAGGCATCATATTTAAGGCACTAGGAAGTTGGACTCTATAGATCAATACACAAAACTCTCTTTTTTATACAGTCTGGCAATGATCACCCTGGTTTGGAATGCATTAGTAGATCCACAAAATACAGCCAAACAAAACCAAAGCAAACCCCATCTCACTTCCTCTGTTCTGCTCAAAAGGGAACTGTAGCTAGACATAGAAGGTCTCCTTTTTATTCAACAGGAAAAATGATAATATAAAACAAACTCATTCAGACAAGAACCAATTTTCTTTGTTTTTTTCTGAGACAGGGTTTCTCTGTATACCACAGGCTGGCCTGAAACTCACTCTGTAGGCCAGGCTAGCCTTGGTCTTAGATATCTCTGCCTCCCAAGCACAAGGATCTAAGGCATGCACCGGCAAACACCTGGCACAAAAGCCAATTTTCAGTGAAACTTTCGTTTCCTAAATTTATATCCTAAATTGCTAAATGTTCCATTTTGAGCCTTCAGCTGAATCCCTTGTCTTATCTCCTCTATAGCACAAATCATCTCTCTCTATTTAAAAGACGCCATTCTTTAAAAGACCAGGAAAGAGAGTAGAGTGGGGGTGGTTTCTCCTGCTCTTCTTGTCTTCAAGTGAAGCACAGCTTCTCCTCAGCAACGGTTCACCTCTGGGCACTTCGGAGAGTTCACAGAGCTTTCTGTCCATGCTTCCTCTCCTCACTTTCATCTTTTATTTTTCTGTTGACTGTTTCCATCCTATCCCCAGATACCAACGGCACAAGCTCTCTCAGTTACTTCTGGTTCAAAACTCTTCCATCTTACATCTTACAAGGGATGCCTGCTGTGATCATGGATCTGAGTAGGCTGAAGAGATCTTTCTTGGTGCCTTGCTTACAAGTAGATACCCTCAGAAGCGATGGTCTGGGCATAATTTGAAACAATTACATGTTCTTGTTTCCCTCACAGTGCCCATTGACTAGATCCAGCCCCCACTTCATGAATCTCTTTATGCACATCACTTCCAGGAAATCAGGAGCTTCCCTCAACTCCCTGCATTATCTTTGGCTTCTCAGAATTCTTTTTGATTCTGTTTTGTTGGAAGAATGTCCTCAGATGTCTGGTGATCCTTGCTTACATAACCAAATTATAAATGAGGCACTTAGGCTGGGATTATAGTTTAACAGTCAAGTGCTTGGTCAGCACATATGAGGACCTATGGTCTCCAGTCTCTGGTACAGAGAGAGCAAGAGGGGTTGGGGAGGAGAGAGGGAGAGAAAAGGAATAACAAAAGATAAGGAGAAAGAATGAGTCACTGAAATGTGAATTGGCATCCGTGTGTGCCTGGAGAAGGATGAGAGGCTAGGCTTGTTCCAAGTCCCTTATCCCCACATTCCGATACTGGAGCCATGCACATCTGCTCAAGCCTCCATATGCAAGCCGCTGCTGTATGTTTGGGTTATTTTCTCTAGCATTTTCCAATAGCATTTACTGCAGAGGGAAAGTCTAGTTGTTGAGTTGTGAAAAAGGAGGAGAAAGATGAAATGGCAGCGGGGCTGTGTGATTACTCACTCCCTCCACAGCTTCCACCATACCCTGCTTCCCTGTGCACTGTTTTGCTTGAAGTGTGAGGTCCCGTGTGTGTACAGAGACTCACTGGTTCAGTTTTTCCCAAAGTGGAAACATTGACTTGCTGGAGGTGGGAATGACTGGCGGGTTGAGAAGGGAATAGGGGGCTCCACTTGTTCCTTATCATGAATCTTTGTATCTTTGGCCACTACTTTCTGCTTTCTTCAGATGGCCAAGGCCTTCAATCCTAGGGTCCTGCGGTTCTCAAAAGCCCCATGTTCCTGGGTGCACTGGGCCTTCTGTGCTGTCTCTGGTGTCTGTAGCCCCCCCTTCTAGCCAACCAAGTGCTCTCTAGCTCCCGAAGCTTCCAAGGTTTCCCTCAAATCTTTGGTGTGTAGCACTGACTCAAATAGCTTTTGGACTCATATTTTTGCCTATTTAAATTCCTTACTTACTAATATGGGTGGTATTTTAGAAGAAAACAGAAATATAAGCAGGTACTTAAACTATCACATTCAAGAATAAATTCCATTCAATCTTGGGTTCCGTGTCATCAGTCTATCTTGGAAGACCAGATGAGCCTGCACTATGCCATTAGTATGTATTCTATCTTATCAAGCTTGGCAGCAACTGCAAAGGGTACAGGTGACCTTCAGAGGAGATAAGCTGGGATTCGTGTATTTTCAAAGCCTCACTTTGTTTTCCCTAGAGCTTCCCTACCTTGCTAGAGAGACAGAACTGTTCCTTGAATCCTTCTATTCACCCACTGTAAATGTGCTGGACAGAGAAATAAAGGCTTTTACTAATTAATTTCTGACTTCAAAGAGTTTACTGGGGTTTTTTGTTTGTTTGTTTGTTTTGCTTTTTGTTTTTTGAACACAGGACAGAAAGGTTCAGATGTAAACAATGCACCGTGTCAGCATAGAGAGCACATGGCAGAATCTACAAGGTACAAAGGAGGTGGCAGTGTGGGGGAGGCGCCGTCTAGACTTCCCTGGAGATTAGGCAGCAGTGAGTGGAGAAGGAGACTAGGCCTGTGTATGATGGAAACACATGAAGGTGAAGGCCCAGTGAGTGGGGACTCAGGTTTATCCCTACAGTCTCTGAACAGTAGAAATAAGTGCAGAGCAGAGAGGACCGAATCCTACTGTGACCGCACAACCCCATGCCAAGGGCTGAGAGAACATGGAGAACAGCCTCCTCTAATGAGGACTTTGGCTTCTAAATTACCACATAAAACTGAGGAAGCAGGAACTCTTAGCTGCACTAGAAACTTGCTTCTGGAACCCCTGCGTTAGTGGGAAGATTTGGGAACATTGAAGGGGTTATAATGTCGGCTCCCACCGGCCAGAGACCCACTGTCTCCATTAAGGAGGTGAAGCTTCCTCTTGGAGGTCCGTGCTGACTGTGTATGTTTCATACTGGGAGAGGCAGGGCAGAGAGAAACAGGAGCCTCAGGCGGGGCCCTCGGAAACTCTTTATGGCTTTTAACAGAGATAACTGATTTCAAAAATAGCCACAAAAATCCACCCATATTAACAACACAGGCAAAAGTCAGTAGAAATAAGCGAGGAGGGAAGGAGGAGAAGGAAGAGCACGAGGAAGAGGAGGAGGAAGGGGAGGAGGAGGGAACAAAGAAGGAGGAGCCTGTAAAAGGAAACTTTGCTCTTGCTCTTTGTCTCCATTTAGCACCATAATGAATTGAACTCAGTGTGCTCCTAAAGATGATGATGAAATTAAATCCAATTTGGATAGTCTCTCGGGCCTGGTAATCATTTGGATTAGAGGCCAAGTACAACAGTGCTTGGACGGAAGTGGAACTGAGTTGGATATTTAAAGACATAGCCTCTACACTCAGGAAACCTGGTAAATTTTAAAATGTGCTTTAGATAGCATTTGATCAAAATCCACGGAGGAGCCAGGGATTTGTTTTCCAAAGGACATCTTTGTTTTCTAGTTCTTCTCTCTGGTCTGATCAGTGGCGAGCCTAACATTTCGCAACAGCTTCTGGGTTCCACTTGTTTCTGCTCCTGGAAGGGACGTGGCTAAGACATTCCGAGGCTCAGTTAGGAGAGCGATCTTGAAATCATGCAAATGGAGAGCACCATCACATTTGCAACTCAGGATGTAGGGATAGATGGAGAGAAAATAGGCATGCTGATGAGAAATGGCTCTACACTTGGGCAATGTTAAAGGCGTGAGGTAGGAAGAACAAGCACAAATTAATTGGCGAGATCTTTGGCCCTTGAGCGATATTTTGGGATTTGGGTTTTAGATTTAGAGTATGTGAGCCGCATCATTTCATGTCTAGCTCTTGTGTTACTATTCTACATTATTTAACACACACACACACACACACACACACACACACACACACGTCATATTTCCCAAGTTCCTTGGAAAAATGGCTCTCACTAGGTCCAGCCAATGGGAGGCACTCATAGGAGCAGGAAATGCAGGAAGAGGTAGCAGCAAGGACTTCCTTCCTGCTTCTTACGTATCATTTCAAGAATTCCTTGTTTTCCTTCATGATTCCTATACATTGGACTTAATGTCTGTCTGTTTGTTCTGTTTATGTGCTAGTTGTAGAAACAAAGGCCTCATGTATATTACACAACTGTTCCACCAATAACTCATATCCCCAACCCTTGGTTTAGTACAAGATCTTTTACCTAGCCCAGGCTAGCCTCAAACTCTTCATCTTGCCTTAGCTTTTGAGAGGTAGGATTACAGGCAAGTGTCAAAAGACATCGAGATTTGAAGGTATTTTCAGGTGTTCTTGCTCTAGATTCCTTTGACCAGAACAGAAAAGGTAAGTTTTTCTGACTTTAATCACTATTGAAGTATAAATTATAACTTACTAATCTTGATGTTGTGAAGAAAGACAGACAACACTAAGTTAGCACCTAATGTTGATTATGTAAACTTGTCCAAGCGCTAGTGTCAGTGTGATAGGGTTTGACTTCAGTGCTGTGTACTCTGAATAATGTTCTACAAGAATTTCTGTATTCTAATACTAGAACCACGGACAGTCTCTTAATATCACAAAAGGGATTTTGAAGGTAAGATTGTGTTAAGGATGCCAAAGTAGGGAGATTACAGTTAGGTCCTAAATGTAGTTAAATGGCTCTATAGGGAAGTCAAATGATGGAACGTGACATGCAACAATAGGAGGAAGAGCTTTCAGGGGTGTGTAGAAGGGATTGGAAGCCAAGAAGTCAAGCAGGATCCAGAGGCTAAAAACAAGCAGTTTAGTCTTCAGGGAATGCAATCTCTGCTGCGACCTCAACTCCAGCCTAGTGAAACTAATTTCAAACTCCTGATCTCCTCTCTGTGGTTGTAAAAGAGAAGACATTTGTATTGTCTCGACTGTTCAATTCTGCACGATTCATTAGAGCATTGGTGGGATGCTAATACACTGCTCCCTCCCTTCTGGGTGTGAAAACTCCAAATCTTTTCTAATAGTTTCAGTGTGTCTGGTTTTATGTGGAGGTCCTTGATCCACTTGGAGTTGATCTTAGTGCAAAGAGATAAGAGTGGGTCAATTCACATTCTTCTGCATGTTGACTTCCAGTTGAACCAGCACCATTTGTTGAAAAGGCTATCTTTATTCCACTGGATGGTTGTGGCTCCTTTATCAAAGATCAAGTGACCATAAGTCTGTGGGTTCATTTCTGGGTCTTCAATCCTATTCCATTGATCTGCTTGCCTGTTGCTGTACCAATACCATGCAGTTTTTAACACAATTGCTCTGTAGTACTGCTTAAGGTCAGGGATATTGATTCCCCCAGAAGTCCCTGGAAGACATGGGCACAGGGGGAAAGTTCCTGAACAGAACACCAATAGCTTATGCTCTAAGATCAAGATTGACAAATGGGACCTCATAAAATTACAAAGTTTCTGCAAGGCAAAGGACATTGTCAGAAGGACAAAATGGCAACCAACAAAGTGGGAAAAGATCTTCACCAACCCCACATCCGACAGAGGGCTAATATCCAATATATACAAAGAACTCAAGAAGTTAGACCACAAAGAACCAAATAACCCTATCAAAAAATGGAGTACAGAACTAAACAAAGAATTTTCACCAGAAGAAATTCGGATGGCCGAGAAACACCTTAAGAGATGTTCAACATCATTAGTCATCAGGGAAATTCAAATCAAAACAACCCTGAGATTCCACCTCACACCAGTCAGAATGGCTAAGATTAAAAACTCAAGAGACAACAAGTGCTGGCAAGGATGTGGAGAAAGAGGAACACTCCTCCACTGTTGGTGGGATTGCAAAATGGTAAAACTGCTCTGGAAATCAGTGTGGCAGTTCCTCAGAAAATTGGGCATGTTCCTTCCAGAGGACCCTGGCATACCACTCCTGGGCATATACCCAGAGGATTCCCCTGCATACAATAAAGACACATGCTCCACTATGTTTATAGCAGCCTTGTTTATAATAGCCAGAAATTGGAAGGAGCCCAAATATCCCTCAAAGGAGGAATGGATACAGAAAATGTGGTATATTTATACAATGGAATACTACTCAGCAATAAAAATAATGAATTCATGCAATTTGAAGGTAAATGGTTAGACCTGGAAAATTTCATTCTGAGTGAGTTAACCCAAACACAAAAGAATACACATGAAATGCAATCACTGATAAGTGGATATTAATGAGCCCAGAAGCCCTAAATACTCAAGGCACAATTAACAAGTCAAATGATTCCCAAGAAGAAGAAAGGAGAGGACCCTGGGCCTGTAAAGATTGGATTCAGTTTTGTAGAGAAAAAGTGGGGGGAGGGGGAATGATTGGGGAATAGTTGGGGGGGAGAGGAATTATGGGACGTATGGTGGGGGGGGAACTGGGAAAGGGGAAAGCCTTTGGAATGTAAACATAGAATATAGAAAATAAAAATAAAAAAATTAACTTATTGGGAACTACTGGAAAAAAAAATAAAAGAAAACTCCAAATCTACACTAGCACCAACATCCATGGCCTAACAGAATAATGGAAATGGAATAATCATTTAGGGAAACAAAGGTTTTCTGCTTCAGATTCATACAGGCTTCAGTCCTCCCATCCAGACTAAATGATCTCAGGATCCCCTGGATTCTAAGGGCTACATTGCCATGGCTCCCTTCTTCCTGTAGTGGCCTGCAAGGGATGTGATTTTTTTCACTTCTTTATCCTAACTCAGGCCAACTTTCTGGTCCTTTCCTTAGGATTGCTCTTCGAGATTACATCAACACTCAATTTTAATTCTGCCCAGTCCCATTCCCTTTTGCTAAACATTGACTCTGAATCATTCCAAAATAAATTGCACATCTGCCAATCTCCTTCTGAATATGCTTTTATCAGGAATGCAAGCAGTAAAAGTGATGGATCTATATTTAGGCAAAGACTCTGCATGCTTGGCTTCTCTGCTAATAATAACTCAATCCAGTCTTCTACAGTATATGAAAGTTTAAAAAAAGATAACTTAGAGAGCCAGGTCCTTTCATAAAAGGTGGCCATACACAATCACTCCCCCAATTGGGGTCACGAGTACAAGGTAAGGCAAGAAGTGGGGCAGGAAGGAAGCATCATCAAGATGCAGTGGAGATTAGGACGTTGAACTGAATAGGGCTGTAAGGAAGCAGCAGGTGCTAGTAGAGAAGTCACTGGGAACTTGCTCCTGTTACTTCCTGAAATAGATGACATTAGGCCAGTTTTTACAGTTGAAGAATATGAAACCTAAAGGGAAGAGCTGATTCAACTAGAAAAATAGACAAGGTTACGTCAGTTAAAATACAGAAGCCATGTGGCTGAGGATGATTGGATGGTAGGGTATTGGCTCAGCATGTGTATATCCTGGGATTGATCCTTAGAACCACATAAAATGGGTAGCCTCAGCACTTGGGAGGCTGAAGCAAGGGGAATGTGGTAAACCTGGTCATCAGAGCAAGTGTAGGCCAGTCAGGCGACCCCTTTACCCACCTCCCTTCAAAAGAGTACAGAAGCCATGTCTCTAAAATATCTTTCTTCTAGCTCATGTTCAGTTAAAATGTGACCCCCCCCCACTTCCTCCAAGATTCATTTAATCACTGTGGACAGAAGCCCAACTTTCCTACCTGCAGATATCCCTAGTACTTAGTTGCTCTCTTAACCGTAGAAGAGTGTTCAAATCAGACCCAGCAAATAATGAGGATTTTGTTTAAAGCCAGCTGGGACTGCATAGCAAGTTCAAAACCATCTTGGGCTCCATATTGATACCTGTCTCAAAAAAAAAAATCCTAAACCAACCAAACATCCATCTATTCAGCCAGCCAGCTACACATGGACGCAATGTACACTATGCACATGTATGCACACAATGCACACAATGCACACAGTGCACACTATGAACATATAGGTAGGCCATGCGCAGCACCCACTCTTTCCTTCCTTGACTTAGGAATTCTCTGCTGCTATTTGTAGTAAGTCTCTTTCAATCTCTTAGGTGGAGTTATGCCTTCTTTATCATGTTCTATGCATCACAGACATCCATGACAATACTTGCAACACTCCTCTGTATGTTTCTTTTACTTGTTTCTCTTTCTGGTCTGAAGATACATGGAAGAAAGCAGCAAGTCTGATTCAACCATTGTCCATGTTCAGCTCCTGTTCAGGCACATACCACCCAATGCTTATAAGATAGAATTGAACAGAGTAAGACTACCAAGGCCAAAAGAAATCTCATCAGGTTCACCACAGGGACATGCTTGCTGCCAGGGTAAATAGGAGCAAGCCGCTCAGCCTTTCTAAACTGGAAGATATGCCAAGTACAACCCCATGTTTACTGCAAGGGTAAGTAAAATGGTTCTAAATGAGGTCTGGCCTCCTCATTAAACTGACAGTTGTTGGACAAATTCTTCATATTTGTCTAGTTATCCATTTATTGGATTTATGGAGATACTGGGGAATCCCTCCCAGGGCCTTGCCCATATCAGTCAAATGTTCTACCACTACATGCCCAACTCTTTGTTTTTAAGTCAGGGCTGACAGAGGCCTCAAAGCTCCTTTGGGATAATTTAATACTTGTGATAATTCTTTCAGGGACTTGGTTAACTATCAGTAGCTGCTGCTGTTAACAATGGTAATGATATATACAGAAGAGTTAAATAAAAGAAAGCAAAAAGAGAAAGAAAGTATGACCAATGGATTTATTTTATTAACTAGCTAACTGGAGAGAGAATGCATCAGGTAATAAAATTCATGATGCTTGGTTTGAAATAAAGGGCATCTAAAAGTGAGATGTGCATCTTCCTTCCAAAACCACTTGAAGGATTTGATTATTTGAGGGACTCATCTCTATATGGCTGAGAGATACCAACATTACATTGGCTACCTACGGCCATACCTTCCTGCTAGTGGAATCCCTATGAAACTATGAAGTAAGCAGCATTTCAGAAAGCAAAAAATAAGCCAATTGAACTTGACATTTATCATCAAATTCAACTTGTGTTGAACCAAATTTGGCCTTACTCAAGATCGGAATCCATTGCAGAGGAGAAATTGGATCCTGATATAAATGCAGCATCATTGCAGATTAGCCCAAAATGCTAAAGGCTTTCAGAAATGGTGCTGTTTGAGATTGGTTTGAAATCTGTACCTTAACTTGGAACTACCAAGCAGGGACTGTAGATTATGTAGGAGGGTATGTATCTGGCAATATGCTGCACTTGTTTGTCCCTGACTATTTTGGGAAAGGAGAGAACTAAGCTCTGAAAACTATTCATTTAGAGACATGATTAAGAGGAACAGCGGTTGTATACAGTTGAAGGATAGCTGCATGCTATCTGAGTGTGCTGTCTGTGAGTTTCTTTTTGGCATGATTATTCAGACTTAGTTTCATATCACAATAACCACTCCACACCTCGGAACTCATCATGTGCTTTCTTTTAATCCTTTTAAAGGCTCTTATCCAGAATACCTATGTGAACAGGAAGAAGTATGGCCCAAGTCCAAGAACTAGAAGTTGATGGTGACACAACAAGAACCTTGATGGCATGGCATTGCAGTGGTACACACTCCTTCAGCCACGAGCCTGACCAATGAGCAGAAGACCAAGACTTCACAGTCACTGTAGGCCACATCATATACAAATGTGACAGCAACTTAAAAGTGGGGCAATCTCAATAGCATGTGTAAACTCTTCCTCTTTTCTTGTCATCTTTACAAAAACTAAACTCTCTCAAATGTCTGAGTCAACGCTCCTCCTTGGCTCCCTAAGTCCACACCTAATATCTTAGCCAGCATGCATCTCCTTTTATGCATCTCTTTTGATGAACCATTCTTGTTCCTAAACTAAATATATCATATATGCAAATCCAATCGGACCATATTTTTGTACCCTTGAATATCTGTTATCATTCATGACATGCCCTCTAATAAAATCCTATAGGCGATTCACCACAGTTTTCATTTCTATCAGAAGTGGGATTTCTTTGGGAAGCTGTCTGTAGAAAGAAAGAAATGTATTTTATTGTTGATGAAAATGGACATGTACATACAAGAGTAAGGAGATAAGTCACACAGAGGTAAAGACTGAGGTGTTTCCATCTGATGAACATTAACCTTCAGAATGTCCTGGGCGTGGGTAGCCTACGTCTATCCTCTCAATATTTGGGAAGTGGAAGCAGAAAAATCAGGAACCCAAAGTCATCCTTAGCTACATGGTGAGTTTAAGAGCAGCCTGGACGAAGGAGTGAGTGAATGAATCAAATAATAAACATATTTCCCAATATCAGACTAACAGAATCCCATGAGTACAACTGGTTATCCACCAGAATGGGAGTTCTTATGGCGGAGCCTGCCTTACTTATTATAGCCTGCTTATCAGCTATATTAAGGGGTCACTGTAGACATTGCCATGTAATGAGATTAGAATTAGAATGTGACTTATTCCAAATCCTTAGCCTGGCATGCAGGGCTACTGAGATCTGCTTTCAGCTCCGTCTTTAGTCCTGTGGTCAGCACTCCTTACAGAAGCCCAGTGGATCACATGTGCCAAGAGCAGACTCTGCTTTCAACTCACACTTCTTCATGGCTGTTCTCTTTTTGCTGTATCTTATAATGATGCTTTTTTTTTTTTTTTTTTTTTTTGTCTTCACATCTGAACCAATCTTTGTGACCCAGAACACCTACCACTTCCTCCCAATACATCTTTAGTCTTCTGGCTCAGTGAAGCCATAGCGTTCCTGCTACACATTCGCCAAACAATCTGTGTTGACAGCCACGCCCTGATGTGTATTTTTACAGTAATTTGTCCCAAAGGACACATCCTGGAAGGATATAAGGCATTTCCTACTTATTCCTGTAAAATGTCTAGCAAAGGATCTTGGATGCAGTGAGTGTTAAAACTTCCTGAAGAAGTGGAAATTGATAATTGAATATGTGGTAAACTTCCCTTAGGGCATTGAGAATGAGGCTAGGGTATGCTGGAAACTTAGACATTTATGATAGGACAAGATTTTGGTCCTAGAATTTGTAAGGACCTGGGGATAAGAACATAGGTAAGATATCTTGGGGGCTGACTAGGCTGGGCCTGCGAAAATAAACAAAGAAATAAAATCCATCATCATCATCATCATCATCATCATCATCATCACCATCATCACCATCATCATCAACAAAAACCTACCACAAGCAACCACACATGTTCTGTGGTAGGCCTGTATCCCAAGGCGACCTGATGTATGAGGGATGCTCTCTTTGCCTACAGTCAGCTACTCAATGCTTCTCTTCACCCTTTTACCTGCTACCAAACTATAAAGTGACTTCTTTGTCCCTCGTCACTGAGGACTAGAATATTAGCACCTACTTCCATATTACTACATTTCCAAATCTAGACAGATCAATATATGTTCAGTAGATGGAGAAAATGAAAAGATGAGAAGTGAAGATAATAGCCACACACCTGACAGTACACTTGGCCATTTATTGGAATCACAGTACTGACTATGAGCATTATGGGAAAGATATCATTTTTGGCTTTCTGGCAATATATGTTTATTCAGAAAAAAGCTTAGCTTGGGTATGGTAGGCGTGTTTGTTAGAGTGAATATTCTGGGTCAACTGGGATATGTTTCGAGAGCAGATGGTTAAATCCCATCTCTCTGCCCAGACCGCAGCAGTAATTGCTCTGTAACTCTGGGAATTTATGGGTATGTGCACACAGTCATGTGAATTTAAAGAAGTAATAACTTATATCCTCAGGAAAGTCTTAAGAGCTTTGATTTTTATCATTCAATTCTGTAAAAAATTAACTTAAGATGTTTGTTATCAATTGAAAGTATAAAACAGTTCCCTATACCCCTATGCTCTGGCCCATTAGCCCACTACCATTTTTTAGTGCTAAAGCTTCATTCCTTAAATTCAGATCCTAAAGGCTTGAGTAACTTGACCTGATACAGTGTTTATTTCCATGGCTTTGATATGTAGCGATTTGGTACTGATATGGGGCACTCGTGTTAATTCAAGCCCTGGCATTCCATCAAAGGTGCTGAAACAGAGGATTTCCATAGAAATTCTACAGTTACAACCTGAATTCTAAGAGGCTGTCACCATGTACCCTGCCCCTCTGACCATAACTGCTAAGACCCCACAGAACAGGGATTCTTTTATGGCACTTGCTTCAAGCTCTCCAATGCTAACAGATGGCTGGCAGAACACAACCCTGATCAAGCCAGCAGGGTGACACTCATTAAGAGTCATCACCGAATCCATTTCCAGCAAAATCCCATTCCAATGAAATATCACTTTCAAAAACATTGTCAATCTGCTTGAATGAACGTTACTCCAGGGGACTCTAAAGCCAGGCCTGGGTGAAGCTCTACAGATAACCAGTACTCTCTCTGAGCCTCAGGGCCTTTCTGCCAATCACTTTCTGGATTGGTCCCAGTCCATCTTCCTTTCATCTCTTCTAGCCTCCATAGGTGGTGCAGGAAGCAAGGTCATTGACATCCCTTCCAGATCCTGGCATTCCTTCCCCTGTCTACTTGTTTTCCCTGATGAAAGAGTCAAGGAGAACTTATTGTAAAGAACACAGGCACCTTGTCCCACTGGTCAGAACCCCTTCACAGTAGACATTTATTCATCCTTCTGCTTCAAGCATGTTCACAATTTGATTTTTCAATGAAAACCAGTCTCCCCTTCTCTCTATCCCCTGTTGTCTTCTCTCTCTCTCTCTCTCTCTCTCTCTCTCTCTCTCTCTCTCTCTCTCTCTCTCTCCCTCCCTCCTACATAATGGAACACATTGATCTAATGCATCCCATTAAAACTACATTTTGCTGTATTTTAGATGCCATTAGTGAATCAAAATATTGCTGTGCTGACAGAGGGTCAGAAGTCCACAATGCCAACCTCGGCTAGTGATGCTCGGGTCATCAAGCCCAGGTTGCTGTGCTTGATTTAAAAGTCATCCTCCATCACCACTGAATCCTCATTTTCCCTCATCAGCACGTAAAACTGTAAGAGTTACATTTTCACACCTCCAGGTCTCTCTACAGGGCCCCGCTCATGTGTTGCCTCCTGGAGAGCCTTCCCCAGTGCTGCTTAAACTCCAAACCCAGTGCACACGCCTCTTCTTCAGTTGACACACCAGGAAGCCTCAGATGCCAAGCCTTGCTCTTTCACCTGCATTCCCATAGCCCTTTGTTGGAACACCTGCACTGTGATTTCTCTTATTCTCCTGATCTCCTGCTGCTACAATTGCAATGAAGATGTGTTAAAGCCTACATTTGTGACCTGATATGAAGAGTCAATTGGGTGAGTAAATAAAGAGATCTCTTAGGTTAATTCTTTTACCTCATTCACCCCATTGTTAGGGCTGAAGGGAGAAAGCATTAATGAGGTACACTGTCTAGATGAAAGGCTGATACCAAGTAGTTAGTGACAGCCTGAGAACAAGTTCTAATTCCTCCTATGCCACTAACATTTTCCCCAAGCTCCCATATGCCATCATAAATCGAAGATCCCCTTTCCCACTCGACTCCGTGCTTACCAGTAATTTACCTGCTTCATAAGTCTAATATATAAACACTGGTTCAGTTTCACCATTCTTCATAATAGTTCACGGTTTTGTGTGTACTTCTCTCATCTTTATTTTTTTCTTCCATTTTCCTCACTACAGGAAAATACCAGACCAAGAGAACATCTGTGCCCTGCCCCCAGCCTTTGATCAGGAATTTCAGACCTTGATGCTAGCCACTACTTCCCACCTAGGGTGGAGCTCTAGTCTAGAGTCCTTCAAAGACCTGCAGTTTCCTGAGAGGCACTAGCTACCTGCTCAGCAACCAAATGGGTTCTGAGGACAAGTTTCCAGCCTTTGGGGGAAAGGTCTCCCCCCCCCCATATATTTGGAGTCCTCCATTAAACCTTGAGACTTTGAACAGCAGCTGCTGTCTTGGTCTCGTTCTATTTCATCCTCATCTTTCCTTCCAGGTAACCTGTTGGATGTAACTGCAGGCACTTACAAACATTCATAACTACCCATGGACCATAAACTCAGATTCTGTTCACGAACACATACCAAGGAACATATGACTGCAGAAGAAAGCTGTGGCTTTGTTGTATGGCGTGGCTAAGTTAGTTAACCTCTCTGAGTTAAGGACAATCACCACACCAGGCTAGTGTGGATGGATAAAGGAACGCAAGAGCTGGCATCTGGAAAACCCTTTTTAGGAAATACCCTAAGTATCAGCGACTAAGAAAACATCTGTTCTCTCTCTTAGTTTCCGTTCAATCTTAGAGTGCTTTCCTATTATTGACAGTTTCCTATTATTTCCTATTATTGACAGTTTCCTGTTATTGACCTGGAGAAGGAGAGAAAGAAGAGGGGGAGGGAGGGAGGGAGGGAGGGAGGGAGGGAGGGAGGGAAAGAGGGAGGGAGGGAGGAAGGAAGAGAGAGGGAAAGAAAGAGGGGGAGAAGGAAGGAGAGAAGAGGAGGGAGGAGAGAGGGGAAAGGGAGAGGAGAGGAGGAGGAGAGGAGGAAGAGGAGGAGGAGAAGGAAGAAGAGGAAGAAGAGGAGGAGGAGGAGGAGGAGGAGGAGGAGAAGGAGGAGGAGGAAGAAGAGAAGGAGGAGGAGGAGAGATCCTTAACTCACTTCAGTACATTCCAAGTCCTCACCAAAATCTCAGCTGGGCACTTCTTAAAATGATGCTTTGAAAATTTGCATTTAAAAAATTTCAAGTGTGTGTGTCCAGGCACCTGCCATCTTTCCAGAGAGATTACATTTTTATTGTTTCTATTTTCTTACTAAGAATGCCAACAAACACATTGAAACCTCTTTTTTTTTATACAAAATACAGCTTTACTGTTCAAATGACATGGAAAGAGAAAAAAATCTTGCCAGAAATGATCAGGACAACTAACCATAGTCATTTAATTATATTCAACTGTCTGCAAAGAGGTCAAAGGTGAAGTCTGTTTTCTTCTTCAGAGATAATGATAAGTTATTCTTAGTAGCAACTGTATATTTTGTAGTTGTAATGATGTCATTGAACTTTGATATTTTTGTAAGCTAAATGATTTTTAGTGCACTGTCTTGTCTGAAACAAAAGATGAAATTAGATTTGTGAAATTCACCTTTGCCCAGTGTGGCCCATCTTCCTTCTTACAGTGTGCTGTATTTATTGCTTGATGGCTTCTCTTAACAAAGGACTTGGAAAAAGTCATCTCCAGCTTTCCATGTTTTATATGTCTTTTGGTAGGAGAGGGAAGGGGAAAGAAAAGAGGAAAGGAAAAGGAGAAAACCTGGAGAAGGGGAGAAAGAAGGGAGGGGAGAAAGAGAGAGGAAAAGAAAAAGGGAGGGAAGGAAGGAGAGGGAGGGAGAGGAGGAAGGAGAGAGGGGAAGGGGAGAGGAGAGGAGAGGAGGAGGGAAAGGAGGAGTTGGGAGAGGAGGAGGGAGAGGAGGGGTTGGAAAAGGAGGAGGCAGAGGAGGAGGAGGAGAGATCCTTAGTTCACCTTAGTACATACCAAATTACAGAGTATGCAAAAGTCCTAATAATTTGCTCTAAGTACACACAGGAATCTGCCTCTTTTGTTTTTCTTTTGTATGTGTTTATGTGTGTGTATGTGTATGTGTGCATTTGTGTGTGTGTGTGTGTGTGTGTGTGTGTGTGTGTGTGCTATTTCAGTTTCCCTTTTTGCCCTACACTTCCAAGTCTTTCATCTAAGAGGTTTTTTTCTCCCCAGTGCTACCAGGCTCTTTTCATTGAGTAAGCAATAGGTTTGGATTCTCTGACAGTCTTATCCATCCAGTTCCACATGCCAATGAGGATCTGTCTTTATGAATACCAACCCTATGGAGAAAAGTGTCACCCTCATATCATAGGTGGAGAGAGGAGAGGATGAGTAAAAGTGGATCTAGATTTAGTCATAGACACTGGATCCAGACCCCAGCCTCTATTTAACCCACACAACACAACACCAATTCTTTCAAACCCACCCAACCACCTCTGTGTGCAGATCCATGCAAAAGTTGCACCATGATGTTCTGCATCCTAGCATGCTGTACTTATTTTACTCTAAACCGTGTGGATATGTAAATGATTTCTAGTATGTGGATTACATGGTTGTATGGTGTTTAGGGGATCATACCTTGTCATAGGACTCTCAGCATGCCTATTTGAGTATTAGGCTTTTAACTTGCTGAATCCTGAAGGATAGGCTGCATCTCAGCATAAGCAGAGCCAGAGATTTATTTCCAGGCCATTAGAAGAGTTTTCTAAGAGCAAACTCAAGTCTACGACCACTCCCTTCTCCTGTAATTCTACATCTCTCCCTGAGCATGCTCAGTTTCACTCAGCTACCATCTCTACTGGACATCTGTCTTCACAGCATTAGTTTACAATTCTCAACTACAATCTTCCTTCTGATGGCCTTCAGACATCTCAGCATGTTAAGGCAACTCCCTAGTCTTCATTCAAAGGACACTGCAAACTGCCCTGTTTCCCAACTCGAAAATGCCAGTAGCAATCAGCTTTTAAAACTTGTGTCAATGGTCCAATATGAAAAATAACAGCATCAGTTGTACACAGTTTATTTAACTTGTGTAATATTGATATGCAGTCTCTAAATAGAGAAAACATTTTTCTTCTTTGAAAACTCTGGGATTTTATGTACTTTCAAACTTTCCACAATTTTAATCACTTCTTGGTTTTGGAGGAGAAAGAGAGGGGAGGAGGGAGAGAAGGGGAGCGGCAGTGGATCCAAGGGGCCAGAGCTACCTAGGCCTCAGGAACCTAGAGGATTCCATCATGAGCCTCAGATGCCTAACATGGAGTTTCAGGTTTTGGCTTTTCGCCTGCTAGGCTTCAGTCTGGCTTTGGATGAATCTTTGCTTTGTCCATTTTTTCTCGTTTGGAATGTGAAATTGCACTCTGTGTCAGCAATGTGCTTTCCAGTGCTATAGGCCTTGCAGCTACGACAGTGCCTGTGTTTCAGAAGACACTCTGCAGTACACTTAGAAATCGTTGGAAAGTATGGGGCATTTCATAGTTCTACTAGATGCATTTTTGATTATTAGATATAATGAGCTTATGGGGTTATGATTCATGTGTTAAGTCTATAATATACAAACTAGTTGGCTGTTGCAGTTGGATGCATTTCATACCAGCACTTGAGAGACAGAGACAGGTAGATCTCTGTGAGTTTGAGGTCAGCTTGGTTTACAGAGTGAGTTCTAGAATAGTCAGGGCTACATAAAGAAACCCTATCTCAAAAAACAAAAACAAACAAAAAATACAATCTAGCTTTTGGGACTGTGTCTGACAATATAGGCTGACTTTATTGTCATTGCTGATATATTAGATTAATAAGCTACACCACAGCCATCAGGGGCTCTGCTCGGTAGGGAGGGCACACAGAAACAATAATATGCCATCATGAAGTTCATATTCTATGATGAAAGATGCTGTGTTGGCCATGGACCAACAGCCTGCCAATCATGTGATCCATAGACATTTCCTTTGGCTTCACTGTATTTTCAAAAACACGAGTAAGGGTGAACATTTATAAACTGAGAAATATCACAACAAATTTCAGCTATTTGTAGCTACCCAGGAAGTCACAAATAAGTTTGATGATAAGCCCCAGACTATTCCTGAGTGGCCATCATCAACCTGAGGACCATAGCGACTGTGTCCAAATGTGTGCACTTGTTACAAAGGTACCTGTTTCTTCAACAGTTCCTTCAGGGGATTACTTAAAGCTACCTCATTATCAGAAACATATTTGATATGGTTTTTAACCTGGTTAATATAGCCTTGTGACTATAGGTAAGTACATTCACTGACATTTAAGGTGATGTGTATAATAGTTACTAAAACAGTATTTATAGGACTGAAGTACATATATGTGCGAGGATGCTACTGGAGAGGCATGATGGGAAGACAGATGGAAGGAGAGAGCATTGTACCACCCTCCTGTGCTCACTACACTCCATCCCACCCTCCCGTGCTCACTGCACCCCGTCCTCCCTTCCTGCCTCCTCTCTCTCTCTCTCTCTCTCTCTCTCTCTCTCTCTCTCTCTCTCTGTGTGTGTGTGTGTATACATGTATATATATGTATGTGTGTGTATATATATATGTATGTGTATGTGTGTGTATGTGTATATATATATATATATATATATATATATATATATATATATATACCTCCTCTCCCAACTCTACAATGAGACCCACATCTCTATATTCAAGCACCTGGTGAGTATAAGAGACTATCTAAGTTTTAGGAGTAACGACCCCACATACTGTTATTATTTTACTAGAAAGATGTCTATTAAAGATTCTACTCACCATATTCTTTATATGATATGTTTTTTTCCTGCACTTCATAACACCAAAAAAAAAAAAAAATTAAATGAAAACTACAAACTCCTGCTTTGCACAAAGCTAGTGTTCAGGGTAGGAGAGTCTTGAAGGTTTGCAGGCTCTGAGGCGTGTGTCCACGTACATGCTACCGTGTCATTTAAATTGTACAGTGGCCTTGAGCAAGTTGTTCAAATTCTTTTGTGCGTGGAGCACAAGTGTATTAAATGAGACTAACATGGTTATTAATCACGTAGCCATTTACAAAACTATAACCATTCATATATTATTCATATATCTCTTAATAGAGTTATTACAGAGTTTAAATAAAATACCCATATGAAGCATAAATATCCAGTTATGATTTAGAATGATAGTAAGAACAAAATTAAAACCGCATAAAGGAAGCACACTACGATATATTATTAGCGGGTACATAAGTCAGTGTTTGGGACAGCTACTGTGTACCAAGACAATGCGTATTTGTCACTGCGATCCTCCTGCTACTGTAGCACGTTAAATTTCATTTTTCGATGTTTCAGAGAGGACATGGGCAATAGAACAAGAAAGCACCTTGACATTTCCAACTCTATTAGGAGGCCCAGACTTGTCTGGCTGCAAAGCTTACGTCCACCTGCTGAGGCCCACAGCTTGGAAGACAGACAAATGCAAGTACCGGTGCTCAGGACACCTTCCAGCCCACACTGATGGGCACCGCAGAGCTGCCTCGGTGCAGAGGTTACGTGAGTCAGCACTGTGACTTCTGACTCACGGCGGAGGAGCAAAGCAGAGTGACCTTCCTTTGGAAGCAGAGACGCAAGTGACGGGCGAGTCCTCGGGACCAAGTGAATGAGTCATTTGTAGAAGTAAACTTATTAACCCATGCATATCTTCTCTGAAGCAGGTAGTGTTCATATCTCTATAAGGGCATTAACTGTCCAATGCATGTGCACTGAATCAGTAGGACGGGCTGCTGCTAACTGTCTTCAAAGATGGCCTACGTTACCCAAATGACAGAGGATACGCTCTGAAGTGGGTCCAAATGAATTCACGTTCAATGCAGATTGAACCGTGCCTCGGACAGGTAAGCAATGAAAACTCGTCACCTGAGCTCTTTCCTATATAATCTCCAAATACTTTCTCTGATCAGAAATCTCCCGTTCTTTGTGAACTGTTCCTGTCATGTAGGAGGTGATTGTTCCGGCTCCTGTCCCTGGCTTTAGCACCATTCCTCAACCCTGCACCCTCACCCTGTCCCTTGGACCAAAGGGCTGGGAAGCCTGAACACTGCAGTCTCAGAATCCCACGTCAGCAGAGTCCAAGCTCATGTTCTTGCAACCAGAGTGACTTGTGTTGGGGATGAGAAAAGTGACATGGCCGACGAACACCCGTTGTCACTGGTGCTACCGTTTGTCACGTTGCTTCAGACTCCGTGATCTCATATTTCCTAAGTGGCTCAATGTTTAATAATATTTGTTAAACTGAGTAAACAAACCATCTATGTAATGAGATCATTGTCCCTTCTTCATTGTTACAGAACAGAAGTTTCCAGTGATGAGGCAGTAGAAAATCTCCTGTCCAGGTATCAGCTGCCAGGGTCAAGGTTTGATCCCTGTGCTTTCCCATCCATGGGCTTTAGCTTTCTGCACTCAGCTGGGCCCTCAGGGGCTGTAATCCTCTGTGTTGCTGCCCCAATCCTCTCTCTGCGGTCACGCACTGTGTTCAGCTCTCCTCCTGCTGGTGTACCAAACTGCAGCTGCAACCATCCTCCTAGCTTGGAAGTATACATTAACTGTCAAAACGAGCAGCTCATTAAATAGGCACTACACCTGCTGAGACTCCCTGTCAAACATGTACCTCGTGCCTGCAGTGCTACTGAAGATCCAGTGTATGGATGGCCCAGAGCTGAAGCTCACAGGGTACCAACTGAGTAAATAATTGAATTAAAGTTCACTGGTCTTGCTCAGCCACAAACTCATTTCCTGATCATATGCTCTGAACGAGAAGTCACCAGGGTCAGGAACTGCTCATGGGTGATAATATCACTAAGCTTAACACCTATACCCCACACCTCATTTTTAATGCCGCCTAGGTCCTGGTACAGGGCTGCATCTTGTCCTGGAGATACCCCACTGTCGAGGGCACTGCAATTGTGGGGTAGGGACAAAAATCTATCTCCACTTTTTAAATTGATAAGGTAATGGAAGCACTGAAAATTAGTACACTTCCACTATGCTATAGTAGAAAATATCCAGAAAGTAGAACTAGGTGGATCTGGGTTCTCATGCTGGCTCCTGCTTTAATAGCCTCTAAATCTCAGGCAACTTGTTCCTGTGGCCTCAATTTTCTCATGTACAAGATGGCAGCTCTGTTTGGGTTGTGACCTCTGTCCTCCAAAGTTCAAGTGGTGGAAGTTTAGGTCTGGTGTGTAATGTTTAGAGGTGGTGAGACCTTAATGGGACAGAAAGGACTTAATTGGAAATTTTGATGTCATTGGAGGAATGTACTTCAAAGGGATTTAAATTAGTTCTGGTGGTGGAAAACCCCTGTCACTCTGTGACTTCTGTGTCACGACGGAGT
The DNA here is from genome assembly GCA_964023405.1 of Apodemus agrarius. Taxonomy (NCBI): domain Eukaryota; kingdom Metazoa; phylum Chordata; class Mammalia; order Rodentia; family Muridae; genus Apodemus; species Apodemus agrarius. The sequence goes on along the minus strand of OZ030005.1, from coordinate 84,271,977 downwards.
CTTTGTCCTCTCTGCCCACTTCTACTATGAAACCCATCCCAGCAGCCTAACTGATGCTGGTGTTATGTTCCTGAGCATCCAGAACAGTGAGCTAGACAAACTTCTTTATGAAATTACCTGGTGATAGGAGTATGATTTTAGCAACATGTGGGTATCTTGGTAATGCTCTTACAGAGTCTTCTGCACAGCTACACTAGCACAGACAGGAAATTTCTAGTTGAGCATCTGGCCTGTGACATGAGCTCACTGAATGAAAACAGGGTTGCCAGCATAAACACCAAGTAAGGGTCTGTGTTTACACAAACTGTCATCCTGTAGGCTAGTCTGCACTTGTAAACAATGCTCTCCAGTCCCAAATCTGAAGCACTTGTGTAAAGGAATGCCTAAAGCATTTTCATTTTCATAGTCACAGAGTACTACTCAGAGAGCTTCTGCAACTGTAAATGTACGTGTGTTGGAGATTTCATAGGCTTCACGGTGCCTGGACCCTTAGGGTGGGAGGGGCAGGGGATGAAGACAATTGGTACAGAGTAGACACCGCAGAACCATCACATCCCATTTTCTGTAAAGAAGAGAACCAAAATTAAACTAACTAGAAGAATCTGGGGGTGGACAGGTAGTGTTGGGTGCCTTTTCCATGGGAAGGAAGGTAGTAGTTAAAGCTGCAGGAATGGATGAGGTCAGAGGGAGTTCAGGGTGAAACCAGAAAAAACTGAACTGCGCTTGACTTCAGGGAACTCACAGTACTCAGCTCAGCTCTGCGAGGGGCATGAAGCAGATGTCCAGGGACTATTTGTTGAGTTAACAAATGAGTATCAGGTTGAAGAGTACATTACCTTTCTCTAAAAAGGCTCACTTCTACTTGTTTTTATAAGCTAGACTTCGTGTTTTCAATGACATATGAAATCTGCATTTCTTGCGGAATCTGGTTTTCTTCTTATTGAAAAATCTTCCCCTAAAAGCTAATCAAAACACCATCAAGATGTTAGTGGTGTGTGTGTGTGTGTGTGTGTGTGTGTGTGTGTGTGTGAACATGTGTAGGCCGTGAAATAATACTGGCTATCTTTAACTGGTCCCAGTCTCAGTTTTTGAGATAGGGTTTCATTGAACAGGAAACTCGTTGAGCAGCAGACTACTGAGCCTCTAGTCTCCTTCTTTTTTTCCCTTTTTTTTATGTAGGTGTGGAGACACAACTCAGGTTCTTGTGCTAGCCATCTCCTCAGTCCCCTAACTCCGATATTTACTAAGCACTTAATGGGGTCCTGACAGACTCTATAAATTTTCCCATCCTACTGATACGCCTTAGCCCTAATCAGACTTGGCAATTAGAGAACATGCTTCTTGTGCAGTTGAAAAATCTTCAGAATCCAGCAGATTTCTTGATATAGCAAGATCTCAATAAATAGAGGTGTTTAGTCTTAATTAATCAACTAGTATAAAGTCTTCTCAAAGAAGATGGAGAAATGGAAGGCATTGGAACCTTAGCGTGCTGAGAAATGAAGTGTCTGTTTTGTAAGGAACAACTGGTGCTTGAAGAAGAAAACACAGGAGGAACCAGGCAGGACAAGGGAGCTGAGCTCCTAGTACAGGGTTTTACTGGCTCTACCGGAGAATCACACTGGGGAGACCGTAGGCAGACTCTGTTCTAGAAAAAACAGAAATGTGTTTTCCTTCATTCCTCAACTGTATGTTCATGGTTATCTTCTGTCACGTGCTGCTCTCAGTAACGGTGATAAAGGGATGATCAGGCCCGTGCATCTGGTCAGAAGGGCCTGACATTGTGCTATAAAGGCCCTCCTGAGTAGACACACCCATGAAGAGGCCTCAGCTACCACAGAGAACCACGATCTACAGGAAGGCAGGGCACAAAAAGCAAGCGTACTTTTGGAGGCAAATCATTTCCTAGGTGTTCAGACACTGCCAAAGATAACCTGCGGGGTAGAGCAGATGTCACACAGAGCTTACACAAGTTAAAGGAGGTGATGGGAGAGAAATAATTTGGGGTCTGCAAAGCCCAATAATAAGGGCATTCAGATCCATATGTGCCCTAGACAAGGGGATGGTGAGCCGATGTGCATTTCTGCCTATCATTAGGCAACCTGCCTAAAAGGAAGTTAAAGACTGCTACTGCCCTTTCACTATGGTCCTGTGGATGTTCTGAGAAAATACAACTGTGTTTTCATTGGACCAGGAAGCTCTGAATTTCTCTATCAGCTGCTGTGATTCAGGGGATAGGGGGAGGTCAAGACAGCATTGGTCTCTGTGACAGCTGTCCTGGATTTACCTCTATAGATCAAGCTGGCCTCAAACTCAAAGAGATCTACCTGCCTCTGTCTCCCTAGTACTGGGACTAAAGGTGTGGGCCATCATGGTTGGGATAAATGCATCAATTTTTAGAATCAAAGACAATGAAGTGGCACTTACAAAGGTAATTGGAAAACATTGGAGAATTATTTACCATTTTCCTTGGGGGATTTTCATAAGGATCCTCCACACTTGACCCATTCTTCTACATGATTTTATGAACATCTCTGTTTAGATATCTTCATGCTTTCACTGTACTGGTTTTCATATTTGCTCCACATTGCTAGATGGCTACTAACTTAAAGGTTTTCTTTGTCCTTAACAGAGTACTGAAATACTTTTAGTTTCCCCCTATGAGACCTACTTCTGCCCTTTGCAGTTATATAAAATGACTTTATGGTCTCTCATCTCCTCAAAAGTCTTTCCTGTGCTTGAATAATGTCACTATGACTGCAGTTCTTAGAACAACCAGGACTGACTTGCTGATATTGTCTGCAGACCATTTTTTACCTAAGTGGATACCTTTAGACAGAGATAACTGTAGCTAATGAAACTCTCTCCCACATATACTAAGTACAATGCACCACTGTGGGCTGAAAAGCAGTGATAGTCAAGAGAAGGTCCAGAGCTTGCTCTAAGTGTTCATAACTAGAAGATGCATAGTTCAAGGGTAGGACATCCATCTTCTGTTGACGCTCCCCATCCAGCTTCTAACTATAGCAAAGACCTAGATATAGTGCTACATGCATTATGTAATTCTAGTATTCAGGAGACTGAGCCAGGAGTTCAAGGCTATACTAGGATACACAGCTAGAATCTGACCCTCAAATTAGAAGGGAAAAAAAGAGAACAAACCATATGCTCTCGTTCCAGCCCTGTTTGCCTGTGATCAATAATTTTCCAGGACCAAACATACAATGAGACTAGCCCAAACAAACTGACTGCACTGACCAGGTTCAATTCCCTTAGCAACCTGCCTTTTGATAATAAAATATGTGCTATGCGTATGGGCATATATCAAGACAAATATATAAAAACAGGAATAGAGGTGATTTTAAGAAAAAAAGTACTTAAAAAGTTTTCATGTTTTGCCTTTGGTGGTGTTTAGATAACCTTTCTTGGCATGTCCGATGAGTTTTCAAGGGCATTTTTCATTCATTTGCCCTTTGAAATCGAATTATTGTCATTTAAAGGTGATCTGCCAGCACTGTCTTACCCATGCTCATTATAGTTGTCTAAGGATATGACATTCAGACAGAGGTGGGCAGTTGTTGGATACTGGCTTGATGTTAATGTTTTCTGATTCCCTAGTAAGCAATTCCATTTTCATTCCCATCAAACCAGATTTTTAGAATGAACTGTAGTTGCCCAGTCTCTAGTATCTGTGTGAAAAGGGGCAGTGCCCTGCGATCTTCTCAAATTCCTGTTGCCTGAACACAAAGGTCTACAAAGGCATGGCAGTTGGTCCTCAAAATGCATTCAGTCTGCTTAAGATTCTTAGGATCCATGTAGGGGAAAGTTTATTGTCTTCTTTTCAGAAATAATTAACCTTCTTGTAATTGGAGCAGGGTCTACTACTAGACATATAGAGAAATAAAGGGAGGAAGGAAAGAAAACCTGGGTCCTTTCTGCACAATTCACAACCTCCTAGGAGGAAATAAAGTGGGAACAGGAAAGGAGCAGGGTTTCGCCCTTTTGGTAGAGTGCATGCTTCGCATGCAACAACACCTTGTTTTAATTCCTACAATTGAACACAAGCCAGTATGGTGCCCAGCACTTATAAATCAGTACGTGAGAGGTGGACACAGCACGATCATGAGTACAAGGTTATCTTAAGCTACATACTAAGATTGAGGCCAGTCTGAGTTATATATACTCTATGTCAAACAAACAAATCAGCCAATCAATAAACAAAACAAAATAAATTGAAACGATAGCTCTCACGCTGATATCTCAGGATGCAAAAGTTGACATGAATAGTAATAACTATGTCTGCCATCATAGTAGAGGGCATTGAAGCAGGGCTGGTCTCCTGTGAAACAAGATCATATAGAGACTTCAGATTCCTATCACTTTTCTCCATTCCTAGGGAATTTTTTTCAATATAAAAATTTTTTTAGATCTATTTATGGGTCCCAGAATATACCTTGGTGTCTGACATCTCCATTTGTTTGTTTGTTTGCTTGCTTATTGTGGGGTCCTTCTAATACCTGAGATGTCTTAGTTTTTAAGACACTGTGGAGAAGCTCAGCAAAGTTGCTCTTGGTCTCACTAAGCAGAACTGGTCGCACACCCTTCCCCCTGGGTTATCCTTATATTTTGTTAACCCTAAAATAGTTGCACGTGTGCCCTTTGGATGTCAGTAAAATACAGTAAACTAGAGCTAAAGCAATATGCATTTACCCCTGTCATTCTTTCTGACTGTGAGCTTGTAAGGTTCATCACTGAGGGTTCATTCAATGCCTAATCCCTTGTTCCTGTGAAAAATCAGAAGATAGCATTTGCTTAATGACTTCAGTAGAATATACACCTAACAAAGATTTCTTTATTTCATGGCCAAGGATGTCCCAACAAAATGCATGATTATAATATTTTTCCAATCTTTAATTTGTATTAATGGATCAGATCATTTACTGAATGCCTACTATGTGCCAGCTGTAATAATAGGTCTTGCAGGATAATGATGTGCAAACAGACATGGTCCTTTCTCCAACCTTCTTTTACAAAAACTGAACCAAATTACCCATGTTTGTGAACTTACTATAAAATAATACTCCTGCAATTAGCAATAACATTTCAATGTGGAGGGCCACAAGTGGAAACAAACTTATTCCAGTTATTCTCTAGCAGAAAACATCTAAGGAAATATGTTATGTTAGGAAAACCCTGTACATTCTATACTTATTTTTATATAAATGGTCATTTGCTATATCATAAAATTAAGAATCATAAAAGAAGCAATCTGTTCATAAGCAGAACAATCCTTCAAACTTAATGAAAAATAGATTTTTAAGGTTTTCTGTCAACCCAAAAGATACAGAATTCAAGACCCAACATTGTCTACATATTGAGTTTCAAAACAGTCAGGCCTACAGGGAGAGACTTGTCTAAAACAAACAACATCCCAAACCCAACAGCATTAAAACCCCAAAACAACAATAACTACACCCTGAGGGAAAAAAATGAATCTTCCAGATTTACTGTGTATCTTTGTTTTATTTCAGAGCCATGATGTACAATTTGACTGGTGTGGTCAACCCAATTATCTAGTAGATTATTCTGGTGATGCTAGTAACTATGAACAGTTCCATGAGCTTCAGTGAAGCAGAGGGTAAACAGACATATAATTAACCTCAGCATTCCCCAGTAATCCTGCTAAGCAATGTAGATACTCCTGCAGCATCTGCGACTTGATCATCTCCGGGCTGGCACTATGCATCCCAAGTCAACTGGATGCTTGTTCTGGTTATGGGTCATAAAGCTCATAGAGGAAGGTGGATGGAATTAGAGTCATCAATAGACATAGCCTACGCATACACTCTGGGTTAGGCTCTGAACATATAGAAGTAAAAACATACCACTCCAAGACAGCACTATCTGGGGACACTGTGCTTGCTGGGCACTATAATACGTCTTGGTATACATAGCTTGTATCTGCAATTCAATATCTGGTGTTGCATCTGGACCATGGAAAGAAAGAAATCCCTTTGGGTTTGATTACAGTCACATTTCATGAAGTTCTAAGATGTAGAGAAATTTGTTTTGTTTTCATATGTGAAGAAATTTCATTAAAAAAATTGAAAATTCAATCTGGTCTGTGAAACAGGTTCTCTGGTGGATATTATGGGTGTTTTTATAAGCTCATCTTGCTAGATTATTCCCAAGTCAGTTGCTAAGAACTCTGAAGAATAGATGGATTCTGTTGTACTGTTAAAACACCCAGGCTGGTACAGAGAGATGGCTCAGTTAGTATGAGGAGTTGTGAAGACAGAAGCTTGAATTCCTAGAGTTTACTTAAATCTGAGTAGATGTGGCCAGTTATTTGTAATCCCAGGGCATGAGAAGTGGCACCAACATGTGTGGAGTGGGCTTGCTTGCAGAGAAGTCTAAATTTTCATGCCTGGCTTCAGGGAGAGACTCAATATACAAGATGGAGGATTGAGGAAGACAACGGTAGTCAACCTCAGGTCTTCACATACATGTGCACAAATAACCACACAGGTGAATCACACACCACATGTGTCTATACATACATAACAAAAGAAAAAGCATGCATGATAAAGAGTATTTGACAAATGACTTGGGAACATAGCAAAACTATCCAATGTTATATGCTGTCATGAAGTACGTACTTGGATTAAAACATTCTTCAAACAATAAACAGAGACTGACTTCAGAGCTTCAGCATAGTTTGAATCAAAAGCAAGAACACTGGCCAAAATAGCCCCGCAAAGTCCCCTCTAGCCTACTACTTCTGAAATTGCTACTGGTACAAAATAAACACCTATAAAGGATCAAAAGATGGTCCTAAGACCATAGCAAGGGCACGGTGGTCATCGAAATGAGCCCCATAGGCTCATATGTTTAAACACTTGCTTCCCAGCTAGGGGAACTATTTGAAAAGGATTAGGAAGTGTGACTTTGTCAAAGGAGGTGTGTCACTGTGAGTGGGCTTTGGTGTTTCAAAAGCCAACCCTAGGCCAGGCAGTGGTGGCGCACGCTTTTAATCCCAGCACCTGTGAGTCAGAGGCAGGCAAATTTCTGAGTTTGAGGCTAGCCTGGTCTACAGAGTGAGTTCCAGGACAGCTAGGACTACACAGAGAAACCCTGTCTCGAAAAACAAACAAACAAACAAACAAACAAACACCAAAAAAAAACCCAAACCAAACAAACAAACAAAAACAAAACCCTAGGCCCAAGCCCAGGCTCCACCCAGGTCCAGGCTATCCTCCTTTTTGTACATTCAGCGTGGCTTTTAATGATGTTTAGTGTGTATGACAAGACTTACTCAATTTTAAGAGGGTAATAGTCTCAGGGTGTATCAATATCTGCATATTCTCCCCGCCCCCCTCTGCCTATAGATTATGATGTACCTTGTAACTACTTCTTTAACACCATGAATACCTGCTGCCAACACACTCTGCAATGATGGTAAAGGACTAACCCTCTAAACTGTAAGCAAGCCCTCAAATTAAATGCTTTTTATTTAAAATAAGAATTGCCATGGTCTTGGTGTTGCTTTAGAGGAGTAGAACAGTAACAAAGACAGGAACTTAGGAGGAAGCCTGTTCTACAGACCGGAGAGATGGTTCAGTGGTTGAAGAGAATTTATTGCTCTTGCAGAGGATCAGATTGTGTTTCCAGCACCTGTAAGGCAGCTCACTAATGTCTGTAACCCCAGTTACAGGGGATCGAATGCCCTCTTTTGGCCTCCATGGACACTAGATACACATGCTGTACACATACAGACTTGCAGGCAAAATGTTCATATATAGAAAATAAGTTTTAAAAATAGATGAAGATAATCACAATGTTTTCCTATTGTTTCGATTATATCACCATGTCATTTTTGTCGTGTTTATTTCTCTCCTTATTGTCTCACTATGTGGCCCTCCCTGTCTGGCCTCAACCTCAGTACTTGGTATGTAGATCAAGCTGGACTCCTATTTCACCTGCTTCTGCCTCCCAAAGGCTTTGGAGATTAAAGCTGTACTTTTTAATCTCTAAAACTTTTGACATGTAGATTCGTTGTGGAATGGTGATATCAAGCTGTTGAACATACAGTCATTTCACATACTAATGTGTTGTTGTTGCGAGAACACAAAAACCTACTCTCAGAAACATTTTATTTCTTTACGCTAGCATGATTTAAACACAAGGAAAATGTTTCTTGCCTTTTTGTTACTCCATGACAACTCGTTGAGTTTCAGACAAGGGCATCCTGTGGTACTCACATGCGACCTCACATGCGGCACACCAGGGACCATTAAGCACACAAGTGAGTCACTTACTTCCAGTTAAGCCACTGCAGTTTGCAGCTTTCCCTTGTGAGCAAGTGTTGTTTCATATATGGAACATAAACTGATATGGGTCTTAAGAATTAGGTTAAAGTAGAGAAAATCAAAGGTTGGAGCCCATGGCTTGAATCTGTTGAGCCCAGTAAACAATGCATGCAAAGTCTGGCAGTCAATCATGCTGAGTTTAAACTAAAAGGAATGAAAACAACCCTTAGAATCAAAGCCTCTTTGCCCTTCTCCTACTCTGCACCTTCTTCCTGCTTTGAAGCAAGTGATAAGAACCAGAATTCCTCTGAGTGAGCACACAAACTCTGACCATTAGACACAGCCAGCGGTAAGAGCGTCCAATGTCACTCTCGCCCTTTATTCTGAAGCTTCCATTCCCAGCAACTCCTTCTTGGCTGTCTATCCATTCTTCATCAAACCTAAGCACAAAAATACTCATTTTCCTTGTGTTTTGGGGGTCTTATTTCTGCAGGTTCTCCTGCCACATAAAATGTGGATTAAATAAATTTTGTTAGACTTTGCCCTGTTGACCACTTTTGTAGATGTTGATCATGCCTCTCATAATAAGTGTGGTATCACACTTTCCTTCTCTTCTATCTTATTCAACCTGACACAATGTGGAAGTCTGTATCCACTCCTTCATCTGTTTACTCTTCTGCCCCAAATGACCAAGCCCAATGAAAATTGGCCCCAAAGCCCATAGCAGGGCCACCTAAAGAGTCTCTGTCCTTCCTAAGGAGCTCATGTGGACAATGAGATTTACAAATAAATAAAGGAATGGATGGACAGAGAGAGAGATAGGTAGACAGACAGACAGACAGATAACAACAACCAGGTAATTATGAAAGATTGAGATGAACACAGCTAGAAACTAGCCCAGAGTGTGTGTGGTGGAAGAAAAGCCCATTGGTGCTTTTCCTCCAGAAGACTGCCTCCAGGAAGAAAACCCGTCAGCCAACGGACCACTGACACTTACACACTACTGTCTGATCTCATTTAGAGCCCTACTCACTTTCTCTTTTTCGATGATGTGATGGCATGTCAGTGTCCATATCTAAACAGAGAAGTTGCTTGTTTTCAGCAAGACTACAATTCCAATAGCACATCGAACGCATCACAGAAGTTAGTCTAAAACCTCAAGTTGTCTTGTGAACATCATGTGTTGTATTTTTGTATATTGTTTGATTTCAAATAGATTTTGGTAATTTAAATTTCTATTTTTTCCTTTGCTACTTGTGTTTTATTAAAGGATGAGTGGAGTGCAGTTGTACAGGATGCTGGGTATTCAAAGATGAATGAAACCAAACATCTGTGGCTTTCAAGAAATTCCGCGCGGGATATTTTAGTAGGAAAGGAGGTGTTTCCCGAATACCTCACACAATTTCCCCTCTAGTTTTTAATCATGGCAAGCTCATCGTTTTGTGCTGGGAAGCACATCCTGAAAGGAGAGCTGGAAAAGTTCCATTTGCTGTAGAACCATTAAGCACTAATGTTGGAGTTTTCCATTTTCAGTTAAAGATGGCAAGAGAGAATATATATGGGCTTTGTATTCTGTTCCTTTGTGCACAATACCAAAGGATGCCATGGGCAGGAGAACACTAATACTGGGGGATTGCATAATCGAACTGTAAGCAGTTTAGCTTGCATTCTGCATTACACTGAGGCAACCGAAGTGTAAAATATCAAAAACATCGTTCAGTCATATTTGAAAATGATGTTCTTTATTGCTAGAGGCCCACAAGCTCTCATTCAAGAAATTATTATGAGAGGAGTGGCTAACATTTCTTAGAGTACGCCGTTAGTCAGTACAAGCTGAGAAGCACATTCTCGTGTTCGCTATGCTGGCATCTACTATGTTGTGGTGTTTGTCCTAGAAAGTGGTGAACAATATATGGACTGTCCTGACCCTTTCTAGCTACGGTCAAGTGTCATTTTCTCTTCTATCCCTGCACTGCTGCCTTGAGAAACAAGTGAAACTGTATGTCAGGTGCTTTGTACAAAGTGACAAAGAATAAACTTAGAGAATTTGGGACACTGAGGTGGCTTGATGGATAAAGTGTGAGGAACTGAGTTCAATACCTGGGACTCCCATAGAGGGAGAAACAATTTTCTCTGACCAAGTTGTCCTCTGACTTACACACACACACACACACACACACACACACACACACACACAACTAATTTTTTTAATTAGAAATTTTGTTATTATCTAACAAATGACTAAAAACTGCAAAGCCTGCCACTATCCATTACGCCCATGGTATCCATTTCTTAGCCAATCCTTCTAGACAGTCTCAAGCAATAGCCCCTTAATCATCTTTAAACAAACAAACGGAAAAACCAGAGTTCAGTTTTCCAGAACTGTCAGGTAGCTGAGCAGCCTGCCTAAAATTCCAACACTAAGAAGGTGGATATATGGAGATCCACAGATCAAGCTGACAAGGTAGACTAGTCCATACGAACTCTGGCTGTAATTGAGGGGCTCTACCTCAACGAATAAGGTGAAAAGCAATCAGGAAAGACTCCTCACGTCAGCCTCCAGCCTGCATACACAGAAGCACTCACATCCACATGAATGTGCACACCCTCATGCAAAATGTATCCTATGTGGGATAAGCATGCAGAATAAAAAAAAGAGAGTGTGTGTTTTCCAAAACATCTTAGTGTTTACATTATTTCTACTTCTGAATGTTATTATTATCATACTCAATTACAACTGTACTTCTTAAAACATAAGGCAGACTTATACAAAATTCATTCCTCTATATTTAATAATCAACAGTACTCTGCATTAACATTTCAGTTCTTAACTATGTGTATGTATATATATATGTATATATATGTATATGTATATATATTCTGGGGACTGGGGTGCCTGAGGTAGCATGGACAGGGACACTCAGAGGGTTCTACATAGAAGCTATGACCAATCAGGGTGCTCTGTACTTCACTATTTTAAAAACCAGAAGCACTGTACATTGCTGGAATATGAGTACTGGTCTCTGGTCTTTCTCAGCCCCATCCCCAACTCACAGTAATTACCACACATAAGAAATTTAGCCAAGAAACAGTAGTGGTGTCTTGACTTGTACAAGAAAGCTCTAGAAGAAGATAAAAAAGATTGTATCAGGTTTACACTACAGAAAAGCAAGACACTGCTGTGGAATGACCTCGGGCCTCTGAAGGCTTAGGTGTGATGGGCTGTGCTTTGGAACGAACATTATCTGTCACCCTTCCACAGTATTACATTTTGAGCTTTACATACAAGTGAATCTGGAAAGAAGATGCCAGCATTCTGGACAGCACTGTCCACATGGTCTTGAGTCCTCCTCTAAGTTTTAGGGTCCTCTCTGATACAGCTAGATGGGAGACCTGTCGTCTGTACCAGGCTGCTGATTTTCTGAGCAAACGGCATGAAGATTGTCCTTTATCCTTGCTCCCTGCCATTCCTGAGTGCTTTCTGAGCCCAGGCTGGATACATGGATGAGTTTTTAGAAGCTCAGACACCAGGTAGGTGGACTGACAGCACCTAGATAAGCCACAGCAGTGAGGAAGGCCTCACCACACTCGCAGCGAGCAATATGGAACTGATTCCCTACAGAAAGGAAACGGCCTTATAGTATCTTCTTTGTGAAATGACCCAAAGGTGGCTCACTGAATTTAGAATCAAAAGTTTGGGTGGGAAACTGTTCCCAAGCCCACTTATAACAACTTTATCAAGGTAGCAAATTTACTTACCCAATGGGGGAAAAAGATGAGTATAGTAAAAAATGGAACTTATAAAATATATAAATTATATATACTGCAGAGAACACAGTGAAGTCTGATTTTCAATGGAACATTTGTATTTGGATAAAAACTATTTCACTCTGCTGTATGTCATTATCAATATGATACGCATCATATGTGTGACTTGGTGAGTACTCCCATGTCTTACAACATGTTAACATCCTTAGTTTCATGACACCAAAATTCAAATGCATTTGAGGTACTGTGTGAGTTAGGAACCATCTTTCTGTAGGTTTCATTAGAAGGGAAAGTGTAGAGATGAGAACAAAGATGGTGTAGCCAGCTCTAAAATACTGTCACTCTGAACCTTAGGACAAAAAAGTTAAGGTTCACATTGAGTTGAATCTAAACCTACATTTATACTGAGGAGAGAGAGAGAGAGAGAGAGAGAGAGAGAGAGAGAGAGAGAGAGAGAGAGAGAGAGAGAGAAACAGAGACAGAAACAGAACATAAACATGAGAGTATTTGTTTACGGTAGAGTCAAATAGCTGGTTTTGGTGAAGTTGATACTTTAGGTTTTCTGCTCATTACATTTTGGGACAGATGGCTTCTGGCTGGTGAGTCTTGTAATAATGCCAGGGTAACAGCTACCTGGATGAAATCTCTGAACACAAAAAGATTTTATTCTGTGTCTTGAAGCCTGTCTTTTTCTGTTATTTAACTTTTCATTGCTAGGGAATCGAGCCTGGAGGTTTGTGTCTGCTGGGCATGCCCTCTTCCACCTTGCCACACCTCAGCTTTCTCAGTCTTAGTCTCTGGGAAGTCCCTACTCATGCTGGATGTGGATTTCTGGACACTAAGCGTCATCTGATGTGGTTGGCTCTCACTATGCTATTCTATGTACTGACTCGAGAGGATACTTGTTCATTATGTGTTTTGCATTTAACAAGTTGTGGATGTCTCAAGCCTATTGACAGCCTCTACCATCCCCACCAAACCTAAGTAGCAGCAGCTGAAAAATATCATTTAGAGACTTGTAAAGTTCTAGGAAGACTGTCTTTAGTCTAAATTTCAGAATGAGGCAAGTGATTTGCTCTTGGGTTCAGAATAGATATAAACCAGCCCACTCAAAGTGAACTCTAGGGACCACGGACAAAATTTGTTTTGGGGTGGATGTGACCATGTAAACAAGCTGTCTGGGAGTCCTTGGAACAATCCTAGAGCTATCAAGGTAAAACGGTCACTCTTGGGATGGAGCAAGACAGCAACACAGCAAAACCAAAAGAAATGGGTTCCTTGAAAGCATTGCAAGCCGCAGGGTATGGCTTCTTAAACAGGGACTGACGGTTTAACTTAACTGTTAAGCACTGACTTGCCTTTATTGAGCAAGTTGGTTTTAGTCATGATTTTTGTTCATTGCAATAGAAAGTAATCTGACTTGCTCATGCCATGGTAAGGCAGGACTCTCCCACAGAACTTCGAGCCATCCAGGCCTCCTATTACAGGCTCTCTGGGTTCAAGCATTCCAGTTTTGAAATATTGTCACCTTTTCATACTTAGTTCCTATTTCATAAGCCTTTTGTAACAGACAATAAAGAAATCATATCAAATAAATGACTGCACCACTCAGGTCAGAGCACATCCCTTTATCAATTATTTTGTACATTTTTAACGTCGGACTTGACTCTCCTTGTAGTGTTCACTCCTCTCAATATAGCATTAGTCACTTCCCAAGCTCATTTAATCTGCTTTTCCTCCCCTTCCCTCAGTACATAAATAATAAATGTTATACAAGTTTAGATGACACATAAAGCAAAAACAAAAATAAGCAGTGTACCTCCATTCAATATTTGCCCTGTTAAGAGTCATCAGTGTAGAACTCAACTGGACAATTTTGTCTTTATTTCTTTATTTCCCTGTCCATCCTCATCACCATATCGTCTATGAAAAATAACTATAGTATAAATATAGTGCATGATGTTAGTCACCAGAGCAATCGTTTTATTTCTCTCTTTCAGACTGAGTAGATACTTTAATCCAGACACCCTGCTTGCTGAGTATTTATTGTATCGTATATTTGCATAGGGACGAAGCTAATTCCTGGATATAAGTTATAACACTGACCTTTTTCTGAAATAGAGTGAAAGGAATCCTTATATTTACTGTATGGTAAAAGCAAAACAAAAACTAAACAACAACAACAAAAACCAACCAAGGTTGCAAGGTTCAGTTGCAGGGAATACTTCCTAAGACATTCCAAATAGGAAAACCTTGTGAAAATAAAGGTAACAAATACAAAAATACAAGCAAAAATCACCTGTGTTGTTTCATAATTCTCATTGTATTCTCTCTCTCTCTCTCTCTCTCTCTCTCTCTCTCTCTCTCTCTCTCTCACACACACACACACACACACACACACACACACAAATTCCTGGTTTTTAATATTTACAGAGATCTGCTGCCTGGAACTCCTAATTGAAATTCCTCCTTGGTGGGTCTTTGTTTCAACTACAACTTGAGATGAAAAGGAGGGATTGGGCGAGTGAACCATTGAAAAGGAGTGCGATAATAGCCATTTGGCCATACGGAACTGTGGAGTCTGGAGCTGGCTTCAAGCCAGCTTGTAAAGCAAGGCTCCTTCTGGCACCGTCTAATTGTACCCCAGCCTGCAGGTTTCAAACCACAACTTAAAACTGCAGGCACGGAAAGAAGCACACCTGAAATTTGCCATGGTTCTTCCAAGCAATCATGACTTCCAATGGCATAAATGATAAATGGCAAAGGGTTTTAGTCCAGTTGGCCCCCAAATTGTCTGCCAAAGTAAATCGATGTCTCTGGATGTAAAGAAAAGCAACGCTTATCCTTGATGGCTCAAATTGTTGTCCACTCCAGAATGGCATTTTAAAAGCTTTTAGTCTGACACTTTTATACCACTTTCTAACTCAAGTGATTGTTTGTTCACTTAATAGGGGGAAAGTTGAAAGCAAAAGAGAACAGAAGCCCCAGGAAAAGCAACGCATTGGAGTCTTAGGCTTAGTACTCACAAATATAAATGAGGATTTTGCCAGGGATGTCCCCAGTATTGAGAGCAAACAAATTTCCAAACTTCAAATTTTAAAATCAACTCCCAAAACTCTGATAGGGATTAAATATTCAAAAAGGAAAAAAAGTCAAAGCTTATGGCCAAGGTCCAAAAAAAAAAAAAAAAAAAAAAAAAAAAAAAAAAAAGGAACCATGCACACCTTAGCAAAGTCTATTGAGTAAATCTCTGCTAGGGTCACTCTGTGAGTCTGGAATCAGAAGGGTGAGAGTCTAAATCGCAGGGATGCCATATGCTATATTAAACTCATCAAATTAGTAATATTTGGATGAGTCTATCTCCAATTTCATTTTACCACTTGATAAAAAATAAAAGCCTCTACCAGGTAAGGCTGTGAGGGTTATTAGAGGAGAAAATACACATAAAACATTCAGCAAAGTGGTTGGGACATCACAAAATACATGGCTCTTCTATTCTCGTACTTTAATGTAATGTCAGAGATGGGCTGTGGCGTAATTGTAATTTGGCAGATCCACTAAAGAGCTATGGTATGTTAATTGGCATCAGTTTATTCCCATGCTTTCTTCTCAAAATGAAATTTAGTCTTTGAATAATTGCATGAGGAGTTGGGTACCACTTTAGAAATTAAGTAAAAGTGAACAGAAATGTAATAACTGTCTTTTAATAAGTTTTGTAGAAATAGAAACAAATTATCAAGCTATCAGAAAGAAACCTTTTCAAACCAGATAAAGTCATGATTTCCCTGACCACTGTGTATATTTTTCCACAATTAACTTCCATCATGCAGTAAGTTAATAATATCGATAAAATACAATTTATGAAAATTATGACTACCTTTTTAAAAGGTGTCCCTTTTTGTAAAACACTGGGTTCTGTGGTTCTACCCACTCGGCTTAATGCTCCCACCTTTCCCCTGTCCCATTATACAGATAAGGAGAGTGAGGCAGACACCATTACCACTCCATAGGAGACAGACCTCTCTTGTTCCATTTGCGCCCTGCTCCGCTTTACCCTTTTCCCATCTTCTAAAAGGAAATTCTGTGTGTCACAAAGGCAGAATTCGTGTTTGCTACTTTGCCCTTTAATCCGTTGGGCAGTGGGGATGAATAAGCCACCCAGTACAAACCTCGTTTTGACAGCTAAGAAAAACCATCTCATGACAAATTGTTTGAGACACATGATTTGTCTATGTGTGTCTTGTTTCTTTCTAAAATATTCTTGTCACAGTTTTGTCTTGCTATGAAGCCCTCCCTTATTGAGATGGGGTCTCTTGTAACTCAGGCTGACCTTCAACTTGATATACAGTAAAGATAACCTTCTGTTTCCAGCTTCCGGTTGTTGGGATTACAGGTATGTCCCACTGTGCTGGTTTATGCTGTTCTGGAGACCAGCCCCAGGGCGTGCTAATCAAGCCCTCTACCAACCAAGCTGCACGCCAGCCCCTCTTGCTATAAATGTAATTGTGAATAACTCATGCTAAATTGCCTTTTGTTTTTATAAATAGAGCTCATCTTTTGTGGGTGGAAAAGATGGAAAAGCCATACTAGATGAGAAGAAACTCAGTTTCCTGAGTTTGGCACATTGCTTTATTTCTCTATAAAGCCACATGAATTGAAACCCAGATACTGAGTAATAAAGTCTAGATTCTGGCATGTCATTCGTTTTAAAAAATGTGTCACAATAAAACTCACTGCATAATACATATCTCAAGGGTACTTCATAACTATATTTTTCTTGGCAGTGAGGTAGACTCACACTTTTAGGAACCTTTAGCCATGTGTCCCGAGCTTTTTAAAATGCCACGGGCTGGCCGCACCATTAAACCCAGATGTTCATTTATATCTGCAGTGATTTTTCTAGATCTCCTACCTGGATCATTACTGTGAAAGCCCAGAGGCTTTGAGCTGAACACAGAAATTTTACAGACCCCTCCTGGGATACCCGATTGTAGATTAGAAACCAAGTTTCAGGTTACACACCCTAAGTGCCAACCACAACACATCGCCCCTTTCCTCTCTAAGCAGAGCTTATTCAGAGAAACAGAAAAATATAGAAAACCTATTTGTGTGTGTGTATGTGTGTGGGGGGAGTATGGGAGAGAGATGTGTTTGTAGAAAAATTATATGCTGTAACCTCAAATTTCCCAAGTCTTTTGGAACAGTCAGAAAGAATCCTGGGAGAGGAGACCCAAGTTTATGTGCAGTATGACAGTTCCAGTGACCAAATCACTTATTAAGGAGAAGCAAGGGGAAAGCTAAGAAGCCAAGTTTCCTGATGAAATAGAAAGGCATGCATTTTCTTTGCAGAGAGATGCCAAAGCAAATTGCTCTCCTTCAGGATGAGAGTATTTCTGTCAGTTCTACAGCTATCTAGAGAGGAGAGAGAGCTCATTCAATATACAAGGCAAACACATCGCCCAGACAATTAGGGACCAGAAGACAGTAGCTTCTTGCAGGTGGAAGAAAGGGAGCATCATCAAGCCAGGCACACTTGAAACATTCAAGAAAATGTCTTTGCTATTCCTCTGCATATATAAGATGCCATATGACACTATAGTTAAATCTGCTTCTCAAAAAAAGAAAGGAAGGAAGGAAGGAAGGAAGGAAGGAAGGAAGGAAGAAAGGAAGGAAGGAAGGAAGGAAGGAAGGAAGGAAGGAAAAAAAGTACCATACCATCAAGCTGTTGGTTTCCGAGAGAGATTTGGGCAGAGGCAAAACAACAGGACAGAAAACAGTTTAAAAAGAAAGACCTTGCAAGGAAATAACATTGTACAGTTCACAGATCAAGAGTAGGCACACATTCTGTGCAGCCGGGACCTGGAACCTGGATGCAGAAGAGCACACCCAGAGATCCACAAGACAGCTTCAGGTAGTTGTTGATGGCAAGAGGGAAGTACTGGTGCACACAGCCAGAAGTTACATGGATCCCGGGCACGTCTTCTGCATCTTTCTGTCCTGCGGGAATGTCTCTCTCTCTCTCTCTCTCTCTCTCTCTCTCTCTCTCTCTCTCTCTCTCTCTCTCTCTCTCTCATCAACAGGCGCATCAAATGCAAATCTGATCCCAGCCTAGCAAAATGCAGAGCCGACCACCATACCGTGTTTTACAATAATCTCCACAATGCCAATTATTCACAGCCCCTCAGTTCTGTTCACACAAAAGATTGCAATTTGAATCTTGCCTTGCACAGGTTCAGCTCGGTCGGAGCTGGTAACCAGGCGGACAGTCTGTTTTAAGATTTACGGATCGCTGGGGAGAGTCAGTTGGGGGGTGGGGATGGATAGATTGCCCTGTACATGCCTCGTTTTGGCAGCTAAGACAAACAATTTTATGACAAAGACACTCGTTCTTTTTTCAAAGCTCACCCAACAAATGAAACTGACAGAACGAAACCCGAGAAACTTTAGCAACCACGGAAAGCAGCCTTCCAAGGATCGAGGTAAATAATTGATCCCTCGGGGTTCTGTTTCATCTTTTAAGCTATTTTGATCATTAAAGGGAAATTGTGGAATTTGTCAGAAGCCCAAACACTGACACACAGACTTCTGACGGCAAGTGCATATTCCAAGCTACGGATAGATTTGCCAATCTTATTCAACAACAATTGGCTGTCAAGCCAGGAAACTTACCGAGCACAAAATTAGGGAACAAAGCAGGGAGGAGGCAGGAGACACTGAAAGCAGCTTTCGCGGTTCCTTGGTGCCAGATTCTCCTGTCTCCTGTCCGGTTCACACTTGCCCTGATAACTAAGACTCCGGCAGAACTCACTAGCGGAACCTGATGAATTATAAAACAGCCCCTCCTAGACGCTCATATTTTACATCACAGGGGGTGACCATGCAGCATCCTCAGTGGCTGGGTACATATATTTCCTTGTAACTCATCCTGAAGAAAATAGCAGCTTCAGAGGCAGTGACAGTAATTGGTGTTTGGGATGTACCAGTGCTAACCAATAGGATGCTTTCCCACCATCCATACGGCACTCTCATTCTCCTCGCTCGTATTCCCCTATACCTTGTTAAGGTGGATCCACCCAAACCAGCAGGGAGAAGGCAAAAACAGCGAAATGTGGAGAAGAGCCCCGAATCGGAGAGATGCATATATATGCGTGCATACAGAACTATGCTATTTGGGGTTTTTATAACAGTTCTGTAAAGACCCAGCCCTGCAGTGGCACAGTATGCCATAGTGCATCAAATACTTCCACTCTGAAGAGGCTCTCAGTGACCAGGAAGGTTTCAGAATCTACCGAGTGCCAGAGATCAGAGGCCAAGGAACTTTTGGCGCTTGCTGAACTTGGAGGAGACAAGTAATCCTAGAGATTAACAAGTCCACCCTGCTCACTGTGTCTGCAAAGACATTGTGGCAAGAAAGGTTAATGACTTGCCCAGGTCTCCTATTTCATAGCTCCTAAGTGTGGCAGGAACTTGAACCTAAGCCCGGGTCTTCTGATATCAAGCACAAAGTCTTTATCCTCCTATGCCAACCCCAAGAATAGAAGCCATGAAAATTGTAAACTGAGGAATGAGAAAGGATATTACTAAACAAGAATTATTAAAGGGCGACTGCAGGTGAGCATCACCCTGAGCCTTGTTTCCCATCCGACAAAGGTTAGTGTGACGTGAGAAGGTTCATCAGGTATCAGTTCCCCTAGAAGGCACATTTGGAAATGACAGCCAGTTATTGGGCACACATCGCCAAGCACTTTTCTAAAGCTTAGTGTGCATTAATAAAATCATTTTATTTTTAGAATGTTCCTATAAAGTGGGTCCTAGCATTACAAATACATTACAGATAAAAAACAAAACAAAACAAAACAAAACAAAACAAAACAAAACAAAACAAAACAACCAAAAAAACCAACCCAGGATTCAGAGAGAGAGTAAGCAATCTTGTAGACATGATCACACATCACTACCCAGCAGAAATGGAGTCATTCCCCAGACTGTTCAGTTCAAAGCACACATTCCCACATCCTGCCCTAACACAGAAAAATTATTTGTGTTAAACTGCTCACAACCAGTGGGCAATGGGCACATTTTATTGATGATGATCTTTTGTAGAAATAACAAGATAGTGGTTGGTGAATAATTGATTTTTTTAAAGCTCCACCTCTGCCAGTAACTGAACTATATAAGCTGTTGTTTTATCTATTATGGGTACACTCATGCCTACCTCAAAAAATCAAGCATGATATATCAGAAAAATAGTACCTCCCCTTTTTTAATAGCGCATATATACAGACTGGTAGTATTGTTCCTGTCACACTTCTATTATGAATATTTATGTGTGATTTTTCTTTTCTCCCAAGTATCTTTTAAATGTCAGTTGTTCTTTGCCAAAGAGTCTTCCTGGATGTTATGAAAGCACAGGGGGGAAATCCAGCGACGTCTGGGATTCAGGGTGCCCAGCATCACTAGGATGCAGGATTTCTTGTGAGAATGGAAGACTGCAGGGGCCTTGCTCGGGGATGCAAAATCAGTTCATCAGTTTTTCTCTCAACTTTACCTCTTCTTTCTACTCCAATCCGCTAAGCTCACTAGCTTCTTTCTGCTTTATAAAGTGAACTTGCCAGTCTAGGAAATCCTATTTACAGCATGGTTTCCTATCTATTCTGATGCTCCACTGATGCCTTTTGACCTTCTTTCAAATGAACATCTGTCACCAATCCCATAAAAACTAACGAAGTTTTGCATGGACCCATTATTTCCTGTCATTAAATCAAGGTGTGCCAGGGGAGACACTCATCTCTCTTGTCCAACTCCTCTGAAGTCAGCATAAATTATTATTGTTGGTATTAAAAACTGCTATCTGGGGGCTAAGAAAATAGCTCACCTGTTAAAGCAATTGCAGAGCAAGTATGAGAACCAGGTTTTGGATTCCCAGAGCCCGTGTAAGTGCCAGATGGGTACAGCAGCCCACCTGCAAGCAATCTCAGCTCTATTGACAAGAGATTCCCCAGAGCAAGCAGGCTAGCCGTATTAGCTATTCTGGTTAGCTCTAAGTTCAGTTGTGAGACCTTGCTTTAACGTGGAAAGAAATGAAGAACTGACAGTAGCCCTAGGCCTCCGTGTGCATGTACATGCATAAATATACCACACACACACACACACACACACACACACACACACACACACAAATGCATCCCTACATATGTGAATGTGCAAATACATATATGCATACGATTCACACATACATGTTAGCAGAAAAGGAAACTGCTTTCCTTAGGTGGGGTACCGGTACACACCTATTATGCTTAGCACTCGGGAGGTAGAGATGGGAATATGAGAAGTTCAAGGACATCCTGTGTTACATAGCAACAACCTGTCTTTTAAAGAGGATGGGGGGGTGGGGAGATAAAAGAAAAAAGAAGCTGGTGTCATGAAGGCATACAATCATCATTCCTTGGTAACCCTCAGGGTTGGTTAAATCCTGGGGCTTTAGAGATGTTTCCATGCTATGTAGAATATGCAGGTCTGTAATGACAGACTTTCTCAGCTCTCTAATTTCCAGGGAATGACTTTGTAGCCAACTTAATTTGATCAAACCCAGGCTACCCTCTCCTTTGATCAAACGCAGGCTACTCTCTCCTTATTTTAAACATTCTCTAAGTATCTAAGTAAAATATGCACAGTCAAGTTCATACATACACACATGCAACCCATACACATGCGAATGTGCATACACACATACATGCACACCACTCACACATATGTGTGAGAGGAAAAGGAAACTGCTTTCTTTAGGTGGGGTACTGCTGCACACCTGTCATGGCTTGCTCTGACTTTTATGGCCATTCTTAATACTGAGCTCTGTAGAAGAAACGTATGTAATATATTTGAGGGTGTGGGGAGATTTTGAGCATGTAAGCTCATAAGAAAAGCCAAGTACAAGCTCCATGGGTAGCAAAGAGCAGATGACAACTATGTTTTCAACATCAGAGGCTACTTCCTGTGTGTGTGTGTGTGTGTGTGTGTGTGTGTGTGTGGTGGGGGAGGGGATAGTTAGTCACCTATTACTTGGAATAGTCTCGTCCTTTCAGTGATTGCCAGGTTCTTTGACTTGCTATGATCCTCTCAAATTTCCCCGAAGCTACTCCTTTTCTTTTAAAATTACATTATCTATTTTTATAGATACACGCCATGGTGCATGTGCCAAAGTCAGAGGACATCCCCAGAGAGTCCACTCTCTCCTTCTACCATATGGATCCTGAGGGAATAAACTCATCAGGTTTATAGCAAGTGCCTCTGCTTGCTTGGCCATCCTGCCAAGCCCCCAGAAGCCATTTCTGTTTTGTCCATTCTCCCCATCACTTACTTTCTCCATCGGCCTGCCCCATGAAAAATTAGCGCAGGTGAGCGTAGAGAGTTTCCACGTATCTCTCAGCCTCCCTTTGATGAGTGATCACATCTTTACATAACTTCATTTGTGATTGCTAACTCATGTCACCAATTACTCTCAGACATAATGAAGTATATAGAGCCTTAACTTTATACATATACATATGCGTATATATCTTATATCACATTAGTGATGGCGTTAATATTTATTGGGCAATTAATATGGACTGATAAGCTAAACCCCACATTTCTCATTTAACCCTTCCCCCCCACAATATTTTTTTTGAATTTTTTTTTACTTTTTTTTTTATTTTATTTTCTATATTCTATGTTTACATTCCAAAGGCTTTCCCCTTTCCCAGTTCCCACCCACCATTTTTTTTGAAATACACTGTACTGCCTCTGGTAGATGAGAACACACAGGCTAGGAAGAAGAGGTGGATCTATTTGCACATGGCAGTCAGAATAATTATCAAAGGTTAAGACTGCAGAGCCTATTTCTTACTATTATACCCGTAGCTTGTAGGAAATGGAAACAGCAGTGAATATACTGTATCTACTTTCTCACATATATTCTTTCCTTGGGTGACTTTACTGTCCCTGTACCATGAAGATTGCTCTTATTAAGGTAAATGATGCCATCTTCATTGAGACAAGTCAGTGGCCAATGTGTAGTCCTGCCTATGTGACCTCTGCTAAGCACTTTGCAGAATCAATTTCCACCGTACTGAATTAATCTTCTTTTTCCTTTGTTTCCTAAGCTCTTTGACTTTTCTACATTATATGTCCATTCTACTTTTAAATTTTGAGTGTATATGTTTGTGTGTGTGAGCATGCAGCATACAACCACATGAGCCTGAAGACCATACTAGGGTATCAGGTGTCTATCACATCTGCCTTATTGTTTTAAGACAAGGTCTCTCACTGAATCTGGAAATGGGCTGGTATTCAGTAAACACTAGTACAGCAATTCCCCTGTCTCTGTGCCCCACAGTGCTGGGGTTCCAGTCTGTGTGATTACACACAGCCTTTTAACCCGAGTGGTGGGAATTTAAACTTAGATCCTCGTGATTGTGCAGATAGTGCTCAGACAACTGACTCACCTTTGCAATGCCCACTGGGCCATTCTTTCAAATATTCTCAACTGAGCCTTCTACATACCAACCCTTCCAACACAAAGTTCCCTACCACTTATCATTAGACCTCTTTGGTTACAGTTACTCTTAAGGCCACACAGTCTAGGGTCAAGGTTCAAATGACATTTGGGACCCTCCCACCAAACTCTCATATTTACCATCCCTATCTAAACATTTCCACTTGGTGGTTGAAAATCAAACTCTTGGTTTCCTCACCAAATATGCTCTATTTTCAGTATGAATATTTTTGTGTGTGAACATGTGTGTACATGGGAACTCTGGATATTATCCTCCAGGAGCCATGTATTGCTATTTGTTTGTTTGATCAGGCTGGGCCTCTCATTAGCCTGGAGCTTGCTGATTAAGCCCCGGGAATCTGTCTGTCTCTCCCTTCCCAGTATCAGGACATCATATCCTGTTATTATTTCACATGGATTTTAAGGGCAGAACTAAGGACTTCATGCTTGCATGGGAAGTACACTTTACTATCCCCTTGACTACTTGGTGTAGAACTTTTAATAAATAATATAATCACTTAGCTATGTTTGATCAAAACCTCAAAGATGTCATGTCTCTTCTTACTTTACACTCCAAACCTTATTTGTCATCAACTGCTGTCTTTAAAATATACCTCGGACCTTTCCCACCTCCATTTCTGCACCTCCCTTATTTATTCCCCCATCATCCTCCACTAGATTTCTTTGATGCCCTTCTGGGTGACTTGCCTTGGCTAGCACCTTTCCTACAATGTCTTATCTATCCTGCAGCCAGAGTCAGGGCCAGCTCATCCTCGGGAGCTTCCCACAGTGCATCTCATTTCACTGTGGATCTCTTCCTCCACTGCAGGTGAAGTCTCTGGTTGAAGTTCCTCCTCAGCGGAGAGACAGAGACAGCAGAGCCTCCCCTGTTCCTCCGTTTATTTCTGCCTTTCCCACAACTCACTCTGGAATTGCTCTGTGAGGCCACAGGCCTGGCCTGTTTTGTCTGTGATTCTAGACTTGTGAGTCTAGAACATTGCTTATATTTATGATATGAATGTGCTTAAAGTCCTAACTTCAAAATGTCTTGCTTTTGCCTTCAATTGCAGCCCTTGGGAGGTAGAAACAGGCAAATATCTGACTTTTAGGCCAGGCTACACTAAGGATTAAGTTCCAGGATAGCCAGGTTTACACAGAGAAATGCTTTGTCAAAAACAAATGAACAACAACAACAACAACAACAACAACAAATAGTCTTGGTTTCACATATTTTTACAAATCATTTTATTCTTGTAACATAAATTTTCAATTATTAATTTTCTTAAGAAACAACCAACATACTCTCGCACCTCTCTGGTTTGTTAGAAGCATTTCACAGTGTATTTGACACCTCTCATGTTTGAGTGGCAAGAATAATTCCTCAAGAACGGTTGCATGGATTCAATTCTATCCTCCTTCCAAATGTACATCTTTGAAGTTCTTATGCATAATACCTCACTATGACTTCATTTCAAAATTCAACTGGTGTAGATTGTTATGGTGAAGTCATACTGGACTAGGATGGACTCCCAATCTAATGTGACTGTTCTTAAACATTAACATGCACCTAGTGAGAATACTGACTAACAGCTACAGTTCCACTCCTAAAAAAATAAGAACTGGTGGGATCCAGGAGAAGATCCTGGACAGAATTATTTTTCTAGCACATTGAATAAGGACAGGGGCCACGGCACCTTGACGACTACAAATTAACTTGCTTCAATTTTTACATGAAGGAATTAGCGGGCTGAGATTTAAAGCAAGATCTATATAACTCCAAAGTCCATCCACAGTAGTAGAGATTCCTAGACACCGATTCCTGATCTTTGTGGTCCAAAGAAGAATAAGAAAAAAATCATAGGCTACAGCATTCTCTTACCCAGAAAAACAGGCCTTCTTTTGTTATAGGATCATGTCCCTCCTCCCGTTTGTCTTTCCTTCCTATTGCTTTTGCTATTATCTCTTTGTTTCTGAAACTGGTGAGGAGAAAGTTCATAAATCTGTTGAACTGTAAGGGTTTATTTTCTGTAATGCTTTTACTCTATAAAACAGAAATTCTGGGAACAGATGTTCTAATATTGTTCCTGTCATAAAACAAATTAAAGAAAACTTCTCATATATAGCCAAGTTGGGGGATGGGAAGAGGAAAGCTGTGTTCTGAGTTAGCTAGAAAAAAAAATCTCTGCATTGTACAAAATATCACATTAGTGGCCACAATGTCTTATCAGCAATAAATTAATCTACTGTCTTCTCATGTGTTAACAGAAGTTAACAATATTTATTAACTCGGCATTGTCCAGTCATGATACCTTCCCCTCACTAGTAAAGACTGCCTGTTTTCTTTTTTAAAAAAAATTCTTGGCTTGTTTTTGACCTGATCCACTTTCTTTTGGGTTCAGGACCTGCGGGCTTGTGCAAATGTTTAAGGATTAAATGAGATCACTTCTGCTAAGTATCTAGAACACCATAAAAGCTCTTAGTAAATGCTAATTCTCTTCTAAGAAAGAGGTAAAGCTTTATGTCCCCAGAAGGGAAATGGCTTTAGGATTAAGGAGATTCAGAGCAACTGGGTAATTCAGTGAGATTGGTCCAGCAGCCCTGAAGAATGAAAATGGACTTTACCCTTTTGCTGAACATTCAGTAATCTACAGACTGTCTAGAAAACTGGGGTAATCTACTCTTAGGCATTCATGTTCACTAAATACACACGTATTTATAGAAGTAGCGATATATAAGTCATATATAGCTAGTACAGAATCCACTGGGGTGTATGTATGTGTGTGCTCTTCAGCATCTGATGGGGAAAACTGGAAAAGCCTCCACATATAAAAGCTTATTTTCCTAATTTCATGATTACTTGACCCATCCACTGCCTTAGATCCTGAGAGAAAACAAACTTCAATGCATTTCTTTGTCCAAGTTTTATCTCAGATTCTCAGTCGGTTAAAGAAATCTCTATGATTATTTATAAAGAGCCTGCATGATATGTCTGGGCACTATATGATCACACTGAAAAGTAGCAAAACAATTTAGTCAGCATTAGGTTCTTTCTGCCCTAAGAGGCAGAAAGTTCAGGAAGTAAGGAGAGAGCAATAGGTAACTGTACAGAGGCATAACTTGTTGTAATGACTTTATCTGTGGTGAACAGCACTCAGCGTAGCCTGTGAATATTAGGCCATTCTAACTTCTTGGAAAATGAGATCATTAATTCCCTTTGTCTGTCTCTCTGTCTCTCTGTTTCTCTGTCTGTCTCTCTGTCTCTGTCTCTCCTTTCTCTCTCTGTCTCTCTGTCTCTCTCTGTGTCTCTCTGTCTCTCTCTGTCTCCCAGGTCTCTTGTTCTCTGTCTCTCTGTCACTGTCTGACTATGTGTCTCTCTTTATGTATGTGTTATGTTGTATATGTGTTGTATGGTACATGCATAAGAGTATGTGGAATCCATGTAGAAGCTAGAACATGACATCCGGTGTCTTCCTTGTAACTTATTTCCTGGAGACAAGGTCTCTCCTTGAGATGGATGCATAGCTATGCTCAGTTCATAACATGGGCGATAAAGATTAGAAGCATTCATATCTATTAGGCAATGTTTCCAGTGCCCTTTATACTGAGTCTGAAATGGACATGGTCTGAATGTACCCTACAAAATTCATGTGTTGAACTTGACTCCAATGGCATAGCAGGAGGGTCTATTAAAGGCTGATTTTAAAAAAGGCTCATAGAGGAATTAGTGTCTGTGTTGGAGCAGTGGATTCATGTCCAGTAGAAAAGCCTTGCTATAAAACCCAGCTCCGGTACTCATTATCAAGTGATATCTTCTGTATGTTCAGACACAGCAGCAATGCCCTCCCCAGGGGCAAACCCTTGCTCCTGGACTCATAGACTCTAGAGACTTAAAAAATACATTTTATTTGTTTGCTTTTTATTTTTAAAGTATCTACTCTCAGGTATTAGTATTGTCACATAAAACGGACTAATGTCGATAAGGGAGAAATGACCAGGCTATGCTCTAGAGTGAGAAGCCTGTTCCAAGGAGCTGGGGAGAGTGATTTGATCAAGGAACTCCGGAGAAGTGAAACTCTTACTGGTTTAGCACTTAGTAACCCAGGTCTGGCTGACAAAAACCAAACCAAACCAGCAGGAGCTATGGGCAGCAGGGGTGCATGCCTGTGATCCCAGAACTTGAGAGGCACAGGCAGGCAGATGGATTTATCTATGAGTTTGAGACCAGTCTGGTCTACAGAGCTAGTTTCAGGATAGCCAGGGCTACATGAAGAAATCCTTTCTAGAAAAACCAAAGAGTAAAAAAGCAAAGAGAAAAGGAGTTTAGGAATATATATATATATATAATCCATTTTCATGAACTTTTTCAATGTAAGGAAGGCTGGAGCAGAAAATGTCACATGTTTTATAGTTAGACAGTTCTGATTCATTCAAGCGACCTTTGCAGGTTGCTTAATGTCTTGGAATTGAACCCTACTTTCTTGTCTATAAAATGAGCATAATACTATCTATCTTATTCTCCTGATATATTCTTAGGAAATTCAAGATTTACAGTATTTTGTTTCCTGTCTGCCCCAAAGCAGACACCAGAGTAAATGTCAGTTCATGTGTGAATAATGTTTGTGCCTCTATGAAGAGCCTGTGCCACTCGGGAAAACTCCAGGTTCTCCCTGGGATGTATTTGTTTTCTCCCTAGGCCAGTGGTCTCAAAGCTTGGTTAATACCATTATTTAAAGCCATCTGACCACACATACATACACACATTGTCTGAAACTTTTATA
This sequence comes from Apodemus agrarius, assembly GCA_964023405.1. Lineage (NCBI taxonomy): Eukaryota > Metazoa > Chordata > Mammalia > Rodentia > Muridae > Apodemus > Apodemus agrarius. The sequence continues at coordinate 84,243,592 of OZ030005.1, read as the reverse complement.
TGTGTAAATTAGAAACTATACAACAAGATTGTAAAACTATGATATGCTGTAGACATCTTATTAAAGCACATATATTGAGCTTTAAAGGCTAACATAAAAAATTAGTAAGAAGAAAAGGTCTTATGTACCTCTGAAGTACACATAACCACTTCCTGAAATAGTAAAAACTCTTACAAAAAAAAAAAACAAAACCAATTTCCTTTATTCCTGGATCAGCAGGTAGCACAGATCAATCATTAAAGAAACATCTATAGGCTGTTGAGGTAACACTGAAACAGAAAAAGAAAAATAATCCAAGCTGGGTAGCTTATTAATGCCCCTAACTAACTGAACAAATTATTTCTATGTGTGAGCATGGGTGTAGAGGACAATCTTGGGCAACATTCTGCAGGGATCGTCCTCCTTGTTTTTGCTGTTGTTATTGTGAGGGTTTTGTTTTTTTGGTTTGTTTGCTGGTTGGTTTGTTGAGAGGAGGTCTCTTACAGGCCTCGGGCTTCCCAAGTAGGCTAGGTTGACCAGTTAGCATCCTTAGGATCTGCTAGCCCTGCCTCCCTCCCTGGAGTCAAGTGCATGTCACCATGCTCAGTGTTTTAACATGTGGGTTCTGGGGATCAGACTCAGGTCTTCTGGCTAAGCCATCATCTCAGCCCCCAAACCAGTTTTAGCTGTCAAATGCTAATGTAAGTTTTATTTGTAATAACAGAGGAATAAACAACCAAAGTATAACTGCCTCTCTTTCCAAAAGTCAATGGTAAATAGAAAAGTAATTTCCTATTTTTTTAAACAGGGCTAATAATTGTGATGGCAATTTGCTGAACTTTGTTAAGGGAGGGGCATTATGCTGATCATTTCCAAGCACTTTCCTCTGTCTTTACAATAATCAGGATATCATATTAAATGTCTGCAGAAGACACTGGACATATTTTAGCTTGTGTACTGCAAACCATGGCCAGTGGACCAAACCTGTTGTTTAACTGTCTGCCACGATACCATCTACAAGTCCCCATAAATTTTCGTAATTTATAAATGGTTAGGGAGAAATTAAAATTACAATAATATTATCACACATGAAAAATACATGACATTCACATGTCTGTTCTCATAGATAAAGCGTTCTAGCCATGTGCATGTGTTTTTTCATTTATGGGTCAACTTTGGATGTTTATATACTACCATGACAGGGTTCACTATTTCAAAAAAAGCATATACTATGAACAGTGAGGTGGGAGTGGGTGGATGAGGGAGCAGGGGGAGGGAAAAGGGCATGTGGGACCTTTGGGGGTGGGGAACCAGAAAAAGGAAAATAAATTGTAAATATAGAATATATCCAATAAAAAACAAAACAAACAAACAAACAAACAAAAAAACCCCACTTAACTCAAGCCGGGCAGTGGTGGTGCACGCCTTTCGTCCCAGCACTTGGAAGGCAGAGGCAGGCTGATTTCAGAGTTCGAGTGAAACTCGAACCTGGTCTACAGAGTGAGTTCCAGGACAGCCAGGGCTATACAGAAAAACCCTGTCTCAAAAAAAAAACAAACCAACCAAACAAACAAAAAACCAAAAAGACCACCTAGCTCTGGTCCTTTAAAAAACGACATTTGTTGGCTCGTTTATGTGACTGGGGTCTCTTGGAATTCAATAGGTTATAGCATGTACTGTTACAAGTCATACAGCAACATTTTTTTTTAAATGGGGGATCAAAGGGGTTAAGTCACTTGTCTATAGACTTAGAAAACAGCCAAGGCAGTGGCTTGTAGAAAACAATTTTAATACTGACATATGCCTGTGACCATCCCTTTTCTCTGATGGCCACTTCTATCTGCATAACTTCGGCGGTCACACCCAATATAGCGTCCTCACTCTGTCTTCTGTCTTCTCTGCTCTCACACTTTGATTTTAATGTAAGCGTGGCTCAGGCCCAGGTTAGGTAGGGCATAGTTCAATAAAACAGCAACAGGACTTACTCATCCTTTCATCCTACTTCCTCCTTGGGTCTCTCCAGTCCACATTTGGTTCCTGAGTGGAAGGCTCTGACATCTCTGTCTGAGCAGAAAGTGATGAAGACAGACGTGTGATGCTGGAAGCCTCATTACTGGCTCTTTGCCTACAGAAACTCAACCAGCTTATCTTCTTTCCCAAGGAGCTTCAAACTTACACCGGCTCAGCTGGTTCCTTCCAGATCCTCTAACGAGCTGCTCTGCCCAGTTGAGATGCGAAACTGATAGGAGGCTTTTCACATGCTTGTCGCTCCCAGAGAATACCTAATTCTCATCGTATCAGAGCTTCCTGGGGTCTCTCAGCCACTCCTGGATTGTCGTCCACTTACTGTAGACTGCAAACTATAATGGCATTTTCCTGTCCATACATGGAACATAATTTATAGCCCAGTTATGGTGAGAGCTTTACTTCTATGCAAGCACAACTAACACCAGCAGGTCATCAATTACATAAGGCTGTAAGATCAGGTTTCACATATGGTAAGCTTACTGAAAGCTTCCAGCAAATGGGGTTTATTATTTCCATTGTAGAGAAGATGACACTGAGACGCCTGCAGGATTAAGCAGTATATACCTGGAGAGTAAAGAGTTCAGGCATTACACCTTGAGCTCTCTGTCTTCTAAGTGTCTTTGCTATGAAGCCAGTTTCTCACCATAACAGAAGAGAAAGAAGAAGATGAGGAGGAGGAAGAAGAAGGAAAAAGAAGAAAATGGAGAAAGAAAGAAAGAAAGAAAGGAAGGAAGGAAGGAAGGAAGGAAGGAAAAAAGGAAGGAAAAAAGAAGGAAAGAAAGATTGGGATGTACTAATTTGCTACAGTATTATCAATTCAACAATGGGCAAGATTTAAACAAATTAGTAAATTATTTAAAACAATATAATCTGCAAATACATCCGTGAAATGGTAACAACAACATATCTGCCTTGCAGAGCTCTGAGAATTATATTAAATAGCACAAGCATTCTACTTGTATAAAATGTTTAGCAAAGGAAGTCCAGATGAACAGACACTAGATTGGTAATTTTAGGGGATTTGGGGTGAACGCTGGGAGCCAATGAGGAATTACTAATAGGCATGAAGCTTACTTGTGGGGGTGGGGCAGGGGATGGTGAAAATGCTCTAAAACTGATTGTGGTAATGGTTGCATAACTCTGAATATATTAAAAATCACTGAATTACATGCTTTAAAGGAATGAATTATATGCCATATGAAGTCACGATTAATGTAGAAAAAGCTCCTTTCCTAAACAGACAGAGCACAAAGCCTTGCACGGGACAAGGGCTCTGTAGGCACTGCTTTCTGTCATGGTGATCCTGAGCCAGAGCCTAGCTACTTTGCCAAATTGATGTACTTTTTCTTCCAGAGGTTAAAACTAGACCCCTCCCTGGAAGTTGGGTGTGGCCATGTGTTTGAGCTCTGGCCAAGGGAATGTGAGCTCTGGCTCTTGTGATAGAACAGAACAGATCTGTCCCACAAAAACATTCCCTTCCCAAGCCTTCAGGTTCTCTTTCCCTCCCATCTGAAGCATGCAAATCAATCCTTTGACTTAAAAAAAAAAAAATCAAATGTTGGAGATGGAGGAGCCATGGTCTACTGGGCCAAAGGACTAGTTTTAGGTTTTAACTGGAAAAAAGGAAGTTTCTGTCTTGTTCAAATCATTATTGTATTAGAAATGCTGCAACTAATATGTTTAGTTTTAACCCTTCCAATCTGAGGACAAATTGCATAGGCTGACCTTGCTAGGTTGGGGGTCCTGAGCAGATATCATAAAGGTTGTCTGGCTAATTTAATTATGGTTTTCCTGGAGATGGGCCAACACTGGACATTTTTGAAAGAGTATGAAACTTTTAAATTTCTCCAGGTGTTAACCTGGAGAACTGAGTCCTTGTTTTGCCCTCTGGCCCTCTGAGGACAGGCTAAATGAACAGCAGGCATCCTGCTACCAGGCTGTGAGCAGCAGAGGCAGAAGCAGAAGCACCAGCAGCAGCAGCAGCAGGGTGTGGTCACAACAGGCAGCCTTAGTCTGCTGCTCCGGGCTTCTCTCCTGTTCTCCTTCGTGGAGAATACGGCACCCTGACCTCATCCCCTTTGCTAAGGGGGAAAACAATACAAATCAGAGACTCTATCCAACTGGGTTATGTGCAGTCCTTGCTAAGCGCTTTCTAAACTATTATCCATCATTCTCTAAATAAGGAAGACAAAAAAAAAGAGCTATTATCTTTTCCAGTGAATAATGCCAAAATATTTGCTATTGTCTCTCCTTCTGAGGATTTGCTGTTAAAAGGAAGAGCTCTGAGTCATTCTTTAGAGAGGGTGAACAGAGGACATGCAGCCAAAACCAAAAGGTGACAGGATAGAGGAGTCAACGGTCTGGGTGAGTTTCTTAGGTTTATGAGTCCGTTCCCTTATTTAAGTGTGTCAGTCTGAGTCAACAACTGTGAGGGGCTCTGGAAAGCACAGGGGAAAAGTGGGGGTGCATCAAGATCTTAGAAAAAAAATGACCATGGTTGAGTCCTGAGTATGTACTGGGATGTTATTTTACAAAGCCTAATTTTGGCAAGCCTATCACCTAAGTATGATAACAAATGTAGGAGATAGGGAAACTGAGGCATGAAAGGCTGGATGAGGCAGCATCCCTATGGTCACATAGGTGGTAAATAACAGTCGCGCCTGGACCCGGACCCCCGAGAAATGCCGAATGACTTACTTCTTCTCTAGGTACTTATGACTCTAGACCAGTAAATGCATTATCACCGACGACGACGACGGAGCTTCTGGAGAATTCATCCAGAATCACAGGGTTCCCACAGTCCATAGCCTGTCTGTGAGGAACTGGGTGTCATACCAGGTGGTCTGCACTCAGACATATTGAGTGGCCAAAAGAATAAACACACACACACACACACACACACACACACACACACAGAGCAACAACCACAACCACCACCACTACCACCACAACAACAGAAGGACCAGTGAGGTTGTTTAGTGGTTAAAGAAGATTACCACCAAGTTTAAGATCCTGAGTTCAATTCCCAGAACCTACATGGTAAAGAGAAAACTGATACCCAAAAAAGTTGTTCTGACCTCCACATATGTGCCATAATAACACACACACACACACACACACACACACACACAGAGAGAGAGAGAGAGAGAGAGAGAGAGAGAGAGAGAGAGAAAGCAAATTTTTTTTTCTATTAATAAAAGGAGGTTTAAAGAAAAAAAGGTCAGCCGGGCGTGGTGGCGCACGCCTGTAATCCCAGCACTCGGGAGGCAGTGGCAGGCAGATTTCTGAGTTCGATGCCAGCCTGGACTACAGAGTGAGTTCCAGGACAGCCAGGGCTACACAGAGAAACTCTGTCTCGAAAAGCCAAAAAAAAAAAAAAAAAAAAAAAGAAAAGAAAAAAAGGTCATTGTCCTGGGCTTAGAGACCAGACTGCCTAGACAGAATTCATAATCCATTCATTGACTCAGACTCACAGACTTTGAAAATCAGATCATTTCAGGTAGAACTTCCAGATAAAAAGTGTTAGAAACCTTGCTGAAAATACCTTCCCTTCCTAAACACATCGCCATAAAAGAAGAAAAAGAAAAGAATCTGAAATTCTTGCTTCTAGTCATTTGACAGTTCCTGTTTCCTCTCTCCCGTCATGGCCCCATTGTGTCTCTATTGCGCCTTAGCATGCTCTGTTTGAGCCAGATGGGGCAGGAACATTTTAAAGCGAGCTCAGTAGCCCAGGGGACTGGCTTCATAAATATATAAATAATGACCGCTTCAGCAACTGGGAAATCAGGTGGGAGCGTTTGGCGAGTGAGCTGGGAGAGCAGCTGAAGTCTGCTCTGATAAAGGCTGCAATGTTACCGTGTGTAACCACCCTCGCTTCTCCTTAGAGCAAACCAGGGCCTAGCGAGGAGCCAGCCCGGAAGCCCCGAGGAAGGAGTCAGAGAACTGTCCTGTGGCCCTCTCTGCTGGACGCTCATAGGGTACTGGGCACTCAGTGGATGTAAGGTATGTGTTTACTGGTTAGAAAACAGACATTTCCAAGTGCCGATTCTCTCCTTCCTTGGAGGCTGTAATCCATCAAGGCTTAATTTAAAAGGAACTGTAAGCTGAGTCAATTCTCTGTGAAAGGTTATGGAAATATACAGGAATCAGCCACAATGTAATACAGTGTTTCTATTGTCTGATTTGCGATCAGTCCCTGGGAAAACAAATGCAGGGCCCAGTTGCTGCCCTGAAGAAGTTCATGGTCTTCTAGGGGAATTATGTATTCACAACTAAAATGGAAAAACTTGTATCTATGAACATAGAGAGCTGCTCAGGGATCAGCTCTAACGAGAGAACAAAGGGGTGGGAAGAAGGCTGCGTATGGTTCAGTAAAGGGGATTCCTTCGTTCCCTACCCCTCAAGCCCCAAGGATGTCAGCCATCCAAAAAGTGTATGAGAGATGGTCTGAGTGGAGATCGCAAGGTGAGTAGAAACAATCCACAGTGACATAAAGCAACCTGAAGTCTGTGGTTGTGAACAAGGCTCTGAGGGACAGAAAGGACAGGTGAGTCTCGGCAAGAGGGAGGATCATCTGGCACAACCCCGGGGTTGTGGGACCCTCCGCAGCCGCCAGTGAAGCTTCTCAAAGCTGCTCAGCGGTGTGAACATGATCTGGTTAGCACTTTAGAAGATCACCTTGGTAACCGTGTGGAGGCTGGACCGGAGGTGTTAGAGAGAACAGTGAGGGGGCGGATGCAGCAGGCCAGGTGGGAGGGACAAGGCCTGGTCTTAAGCAGCACTGGTGGGGACAGATTGAGGAGCAGACAGATGTTCCGTTGGGGAAAAACTGGGGTGGAGGTAATGAGGACAAGGTTCTGCTCTCCGCTTTTGTACAGTATCCTCGTATGACCTCAGAGAAGCCCTTCTTTTCCCAGATCTTGCTTCCAAACTTGTCAGGTAAAAGAGAAACCCCATTACATATGTTTGGTGACGACTTCTCATTCACCAGGCAGGGCAGGCCATCAGTGAATGTCCTAATTCCTTGATTCATGCTATTGGATATATTGTTGTCTACGTTATAAAAATTATTACAAAGCTCCATCCAAGGAAACAAATCAGTTTGAAGCATATTAGCACTTCCTGATCATGTGTCTTGTGATATTATAGACCTATGAGGAACTAATAATGACTGTCGCTGTGCCCACAAAAGATGCCACCAGTGAGTGATCAACTCGTCACCCAACACTGAAAAGGAAGTTCTGTGTGCAGTACTGTGGTTGTGTCAGTCAGGGAGAAGAAAAAGAGGTGAAGGACGTGGTTTCTGAGATAAAAGGCTTTTTAACCACAAATGGAATAAAAGTATTGTTACTATAAGAGAGCCACAAAGCACCACGGGAATGCAGAAAGAAAAGAGAACTTTAACCAAGCTTTAAAAGTAAATTCTTCTTTGCTTTTTGCCACAGCAAAGTGAAGTTTGGCTGTCTTTTTCCCAGTTCACACCTGCTAAGAGCCCCCTCCAAGACACCGGATGAAGGAGGAGGCCATTTACACTAAGAAAGGATTCTTCTATGGGTATGGCTTTCAAGTAGGCTTTCCAAGCCACTAAACACACTCTTTGAACTCAAAACAATCAGTCAGTGGTGATGACACAGGGGTTGTGACAGAAAGTGGAGAAGTGGCAATCCTAGGATTTCTACAAGCCAAAGTACCCTGAACAGTGCCTAGTGTACAACTTGGGGCTCAGCAAATGTTCAACTGACAGGAACAAAATCAAAACGTTAGATGAAATGAAGCTAAGTCAAAACCAAACCAAACCAAAACACTTCAAATGTAATTAGCTAGAGAATACACTCAAGAGAACTTATTTTAATGTAAGAAGTCACTGAAGAATTTCTCAAAACGCTGACTTGTAAAGCAAACTTCTGCATGGTTTGAAAGTCATACCCACAGTCCTAAAGTCTTGGAAAGCTGACGGCATCCAGTTTGCTTCAAGATGCATTCAGTTGGCCGAGTCGGGTCTTTAAGCCAAAGTGAGCTCAGTGTCTGATGCTTTCCTTAAGCAAAAATGATTTTCATTTCTTAAAATACAGCCAGCGGATTAGATTTTCAACATCAAATTTGAAAAGACCATGCTTGGTAAATTCATTGTGTAGTGAGAATTTGATGTCTTATGAATAGGGCAAATTGAATTCTACTAGGAACCAGCTGAACGAAGTTCTGACTTGGGATGTGAGATAACTGTATGGGAAAAGCTTCAAAATGGATTAGAGTGCTAGGTTAACAATGCAGGTAGAAGTAAAATAACGTGATGGATTGTGATGCATTTTGTGAACAAAGGAGCCTTGGGTATTGATGTCTCAGCTGGAAAGTATTATAATATATACTTGAAAGATCCTTAGCTAGTAAAGACTGGTCATACAAGACGTGTGATAGACTTGGCCTTGGAATTGTAAGCCTTATTAGAGACCAGCTCAGATGGCCACCTCACTGACCGCCATTGGAAGAAGGAGGTCAGGGTGAGACATACATTTCTCCTAGAGGCTTTTGGTTACAGGCTGACCTGGTTGTCACCCAGGCTCTGTAATTCATTACTTGTTATTGTGCTGAACAATCAGGTTACCCCACTTAAGCATGAGTCCTGACTATAAAGAATGCCAACAATAGGGATTGGTATACAGAAAGGCAGTGGGATAATAGATGTAAATGCCTTAGTACAGTGCCAGGCACACGACGAGCATGGCAACTATTACAAGTATAATTAGTTTTGCTGAAAAAGAAATGTTCTTTCCAAAATTGGCTAGAAATCATTTCAGACATGTATGAGACTGAAATAAAATGTATGGATGATGAATTTGCAGAAAAGAGAGTAGGTGTTTCATTTTAATATAATTGTGATGTGCTGAACTTCGCAGAATCTTCTGTCAATCATAAGCGTTCCTTATAGTAAAATTATTCAGTGAGTGAACTTGGACCTTATATACAAGGTTTTACTAAATATGTTCTGCTTTCATATGCCATTGGGGTGGATGGGTCTCTTCTGCATGCTTTGATAATACAAAGACCACTAGCCTGGAAGGACTTAATTTGAATCTCAGCCAACACTTCAAGGCTATAAATCCTGGCTATAAATGAAACAAATATGAGCCTCAGTCTCCATGTCTGTAGAGTATAAATAATCATCACAATCAAGCCATTCGCATGGTTTTGAAAGAGTTTCGTGAGATTAAAATGTATTTCCTGAGTTCTTTCGAAATCTGTATGAGTCTTTTCCAAATTAAGATCCCCTTAACATGTTACCTCCCAGGACTGTGGCCGCACAGTCAGGTTCTGCAGCCAAGAGTTCAGAGTCAGCAAGGCGGAATCAAGTGACCTGAGAGGAACAGAGAGTAGCTAAACGACCTCTCTCCAGACATCTGCTGCTCTTCCTGTGTTCCAGATAGATAGGTCTCTGACTAGGAGTGCAGGGGATGTCAAGTGTAGACGCAGTAGGAGCAAGATACATAATTGTCAGTATACTAAATATCAGAAACTCTGGGGTCTGTGGCCCAGCTGTAGCTGTCCAAAACTCTTCACAAATGACTGCTTCTGAGTGCTCATGTCGAGCAAACACCTAAAGGATCACAGTAAAGCAGACAGAGGCAGGAGTCCAAATAGGTCACTGAAATAGAATAGCATCCAAATGAAAACTCAAGGCACATAGGTCAGTTATCCAAGCAGGCCCTACAAGATCCAGAGCAGGCACTCAAAGAGCAGGTCTAAAAGGCAGCAGCAGAGGAGTCCTGAGTGTATACAGGTGCCTCCACATGTGTGTGTGTGTGTGTGTGTGTGTACATGAGTGCACATGTGTCCATGTTACCCTTTATGCTGTTGACAAATGAGTAGGTTTCGATAGCTCTCTGAATCAGAACTAAAGGACATAAAAGAATTTATATTCTCTTACATACAAAATAGAGTTAATTAATCCAGGTAGAGGTGGCGCACACCTTTAATTCCAGTGCCCAGGAGGAAAAAAAAAAGGCAGATCTCTGAGTTTGAGGCCAGCCTCATCTAAAGAGTAAATTCCAGGGAGTCAAACCCTGTTTAAAAAAAAAAAAAAAAAAAAAAAACCAACCAAAACAACAAATAAAACAAAACAAAACAAAAAAACAATCAAATACCCAAAGAAATCACTTAACTTCAGAGCCTGGTTTCATCTTCAAAACTGTGGCAAGCAAGCTATGGTGGAATGTTAGAGATGTTGATCACAGTTGAGGGCTTGCCTAGCAGATTGAGGTCCTGGGCTTGATCCCTAGCAGTTTCCCAGCAAGAAGAAAATGAAAGTCGCCACACAATTTACACTGGGCTTGAGTAGTCCTAAGATAGGAGATGCTTTCTACACAGTGCCATAAAAGATATCTAGGATATGCCATTACATGTAGAACAGTACACAGGATGCTCCTTTAATATAGAGGAGTTAAAAACTCTGCCTATTTATCTTACACACACACACACACACACACACACACACACCCCTTTATGATGTACTGCCTTTGCACAGGACATCCCAAGAATAGACTCCCCTAATATAAAAAATAATGGTTTTACTACATGAAGTAAATCTTATAAAACTCCTAAATCTTATAAAAACAAATATTTAATATTTAATAATAATCATTACTTATCCATTACTTGTACCATGTAATTGTCTTGTTTTTGTTTTTGATACGAGGACTTTAAACCCAGGGTCTCACATATGTTAGGCAAATGCTCTATTACTGAGCTCTATCACCAATCCTGTAGAGATAAATGACACACATTTCACTAGCCTAGTATGTAGCTAGACACCTAGCAAACATTCAATACATAGTTTGTGGTCATTGTCTTTCCACTACACCAAGGCCAAAGAGAGGTAGAGGCTCTACCTCCTTAGCCTCACAGTGAGGCTAAGGAGGAGAGGCACCATGAGACTTTTTGATTTCCACCTAGGTCACTTTACCTGGGGCTCTGGCAAAAGATGGAGCCAAAATTAAGGTGGAGCCTTTTGCCCAAACAAAACAAAACACACACACACACACACACACACACACACACACACAAAACAAACCAAGAACAGAGGAAAGAATTGTAACTACAACATAGACCTGGTCAGACCAGAATTCCAAGAGTGAGAACTGACTGAAAAGGTGAGGACACTATAGAGCAAAATGTAAACATGAAAATATATGTCGGCGACATGGTCATTTTGTCTACTGTGTGTTTACAGGGACTTCAATTCATTTAAAACATATATTTTGATAGAGTAATTGGAAAAAGTCAAATGGATTGGTGATAATTAAAAAAACATGAATGAAAAGAGTTAAAGAATGGGTTATATCCTTTTTTCTTAAAAGATTTTAAAATTAAAAAGATAGAAAACTGCTATTCCTGAGTATTTAGGTATTGTAACCTAAACAACTGCTTTCATATTCCTGTTTTACTTAGAGTAATAGTAAGTAGCTGATAAAGACTCTTAATTTTTATATTGCTCTTAGAATTAAAACATCAGTTTGTTTGGTTTTTTAACCACAGAACAGTACCATTTGGGGGTACTTTAGGAGGAATAGCACACAATAGGATGTCTTATCTTTGTTATAGACCTCTTTTAGTAGGATCTTTGAAGGCAATAAGCAAGAATATCTCCTGTTTAGCCACCAGATTGTTAGCTATGGCTAAAATTTCCAGCTCACAGGGCAGACAGGTCTGAGCACAAATTCTGTCAATCATTAGTTGAGTAACCTTGGGTAAGTTACTTGACCCTGCTGAACTTCAATCTTCCCATGCATTTCACTAATCATGATAAATCACGATAAACAGTGGCAAAATCAGGATAAATATACAAATCTCTACTAGGGAAGCAATAGAGATCAGAATGCTTTGAAGATCCTGACAATGCTTGGGACCCAATAGACATGTTGTTAATGTGAAAGGCTATCTGTATTACCTGTATTGGCACATGTCCACTGAAGCTTCTTTAGAGAGTGATTATGTTAGGCCAAGCTCTGAACAGACAAATAAAACCAGGGAGAGTGAGACAGTGCTTGTGCAAAAAAGTCTTCTTAGCCCAAGGTGTATGTGTGTGTATGTGGGGTGAACCAAAAAGGTAATATGGCCCTGGGGATATTATAGCAAAAGTCAGTACAAGTACTCAGGAGTATAAAGGGCGTGGATAAATCTGATCCAAGGATAGTATGGGGATTCATGGGCTGCTTATGCTCACTACAAGGCATGGGATGTATATATTAAAGGCCCTTAGGAGAAAAGCACCATACTGGCACAGACACAGGGAAGAAGAGGCCTCATGCAGAGTGGCCTTAGCAGGTGATTGTTAGCAGGGCCAGCAGTCACATCACACAGAGCCAATGAGACACAGAAAGTCTCCGTGATTTGCTGTGTTTAACAAGTCAAGTTGAAAACTAGAAATTTATAGATATCTAGCATTGCTCTGACATGGGAATGTCCTGAGGGTGGAAGGGATATTTTTGTTATGGAAAGTTATGTTAGTTCCTTCGCAAGGATAACAGACCTCTGAAAGTGTGTCTTGCTCGAATTTGCCAAGAACTTAACCATTTTTGCAAACTCCGTGTTGACTTCCAATTCAGCACAGGATCTGTCAGTAACTACTCTATCCTCATTAAAACAAACATTTTAAATACATACTTCATCCTAATGCAAAAGGTAGACAGAGAAAGTACTGGTTTAAAGTTTTTGTTTTTTTTTAAATAGAGTATGGTAAAATGGAGGCAAACCACGCATGTGCCATTTCGAATATCTTCTACTTAACAAAGGTGAGAACTGAAGTTTTTTTTCCTGTACATTTGTGAATCTTCTTTGTCTATAAAGAGATTTACAGATTTGGTTTTATCTTCTGGGTGTGGAGTTTCCAGGATAACTAGAAGTATCTATTACAAAGAATGGCACGGCTCTTCAGTAGTAGGGGTCAGTAAAGGAGGCTATCTGGAGGGTGGCCTTAGGAAAGAGAAATCTGAAGGAATCTGGGCATGGATAAGGGCACACGACCTGGACTGCTGTGTACACTGCCCTTGCTGGGACAGACTCAGTGAGGGCTGCAGTTTCTGTGTTGTAATGAGGCTGGGGATCCTCTGATCTTGACTTAATAAGTATCTTCCCTTGCTCTGCCTCCTCCCCACCCCCACCGCCCTCTTCTCCCCTTCCTCTCCTAAGTGCATGTGGAAATTTCCTTAGGAGCCTGTGCATCTTTCATCAGTCAACATTCACTTAAGCATTACCTTTTAGAAGTTTCAAGATATTTCAGGTCTGTTGACCAGGGACAGAAAGAGATGCTATAAGATGAAGTTTACTAAATTTAAGCATTAAAAAAAAAATAAGTCATGCAGACAATCCTATAAAGGTTGGTGGAAAGAGAGCAAATACATTCAGTTGGAAATTTGACCCCTTCCCAAATGCACTATAAATAGAAACAGTGCAGCCCACGGGTCCAGCAGGTGTAAATGCCTCATCCTTTACACGCATCAGTGCTGCTGAAACATCTCACAGAGGAGCTTGAATTCTCATGTGGCCCCTAGCAAAGGGCATGCCCTTGCCTTTTAACCCGGTATCGTTAACTGGTAAGAGTACATCAGCTCCTCAGTCCACGGGTGTGTTTATACGAACGGCTACTTATTATGGAATATAAGGAGAATCTGCTTCAGCACATCTCAGAGCTCCTACAATCTGGTGACCAGGGATGAAACTGAGACTTAATGAACCTAAGCACACAATTTATAAGAAATGGGAAGGTGCACAGTCAAGTTCAGCAAGTCTTAACATTCTACTCTGTGCACTTTTAAATGCAACTACCTTGAAAGCTTTCGTTCTTAGATAAGAGCTCCCAAAGGTCCTATAAAGACCCCATATCAATAGACTAATGCTCACGGTGCCAAGGTAGGAAAGGAATAACCTAAATATGCAGTCATGGCAAACTAGGTGACAACACAAGAGCAACACTTTACTTTATGGAATCTAGGCCTCCTGGAGTGTTTCTTGCACATGTGCGCGTGCACACACCCCCCCCCCCACACACACACACAAGTACAACCTGCTGAGCCCATTCAGGGCTGCTCACATGCATATGTGCTTTAGGATGACCATTTGGGACGGGATAAAGAGCAAGGGGCTCATCCCTGGAGAAGACCGATTCTCCCTTTTAGCAGTCAATTGTTTATAACTAGTTATGGGTGGGGCCCTGTGAGATTTCTCACAGCCATGCTGGGTGTCAACCGGTGATTGTGCCAATCTTATTTAGGCAACCACACTGTTAAGATTTCAGGGGTGTAGCTGGGTGGTGAAGGCAAACTGCTTTAATCTCAACATTAGGGGGGAAGAGGCAAGCGGATCTGTGAGTTCGAGGCCTGCCTGGTCTACAGAGTGAGCTCAAGGACAGCCAGAGCTATACCTACACACACACACACACACACACACACACACACACACACACGTGTCTCAAAACCACACACAAACAAAATCCAAGAAGATTTCATAGGTATAACTACTAGTCATCTATAGAAGATACTGTCTTCTTCATATGATGGAAATGGGAGGGGCCTATGACCATGAAATAAGCTAGAAGTCATATGTCCTCCTTATTCACATTAGCTTATTTTTTAAAAACACACAATTAAAAGATTTACAGGTCTCCTGGAAATAAAACCCTTGTGGAAAACATAAGACTAGAGAGCTTATGAAAATGTATGTACATTCTTGAAAAATTATCTCTAATGCCTTACAGGCAAAGGAAGGCAGATTTGCAGCCATTGTATAAACTAACATGATTTTTTTTTGTCCATTTTTAAAAGCTAACAAAATTTTTTCACTTACAGTTCATTTAAAAATATTTATTCCTTTATTCAAGTTCAGGTGTTCCTCTAGGCACCAAGGGTGTAGAAGTTCTTGTACCCGAGGCCTGGAGACAGCACATTTCTCGTGTTGCATGCACGGCAGTGGCTAGGTGAACACTTGGCTAGGATGCTATAATAAGAATCCGGTGTGTGACATCATGCTCTGGAGCCAGTTCTCACCCTGCAAATCTGTCTGGCCACCCCTAACTCCAGTGCCACAATCCTCTGGAGAGCAGAGCCTGATTGAAAGGCTGTCTGGAAGTTAGTCAACTATTTCCATATGATGGGCCATTTTGAGCAGCAACGCAGGGCAGGCATGAAGAAGCACAATTAAGGAAGGAGAGAACGGTGCAACGTAAGACGTTACCATGAGCTGTGTTTCCCTGTGGGCAATTGGGTCTCATTCCCTTGGGACCTCTGAGGAGTATACACAAAGCGACTCAGAATTTCCCTTTCAAAGGATGAGAAGGAGAGCCACTGTGTGAGCCTTTGGTCCCATGCCCTCCCTGCTAATTATAAGAGTTGCCACACAGGGAGCTGACTCCCTTGTACTTCCAGTTTGTGCATACCAAGGTGGTGACTAGACTCTTGGGTAGAGAGGAGCTATAGGTGTGGCAGCAAGAGGCAAAATGGCTAGACCTGCATGAAGCTGGCTGCTGCAGCAATGTCTGGCAAAAAACTGAACAACCAACCAACCAACCAACCAACCAACCAAAGTCACAAGGGAACAAAAACAAAACAATAACAGAACCAAAAAAAAAAAAAAAAAAAAAAAAACAAGCAAACCCCAAAACCAAAAACCAAAAGGCTCAATGTGATCTGACAGGTTGACCCCACAGCTGAGATCCCCACTCCATAAGGCAGCACAGTAACCATTACTGAGTCACAAACGCGGAGTCACAAAAGTATGTAGTGTGCATAGATATTTTTATCTCATAATTCTCAAAGCAAACTACCTGTCATAGATCACATTTGGACTTCAATTCTAAATACAGTGAAATAGCTTTTTAGAATCTAGTGATATGTCTGAGGTAGACAAAGATGGGGCTGAAGTTCGGGCTACCAAGCCATTTGTGTCAAAATGTTTCCTAGGTGGGCGAGATAAGCAGGAATCACTCATTCTTAGGATTTCCTAGCTTTGCATCTGTTTTTGACCAGAGTGTGAGCCTAGAAGGTAGAAACTTCTATATACACACAGTATCTGAGACTAGTTGAGGATCTTCCTTTGTGGGATGAGGGATCTACTCCAAGATCCTGACAACAAGAAGCACCATTATCCTATCATCTTTAGATCTGAGTACCCAGTACATGGCTAAACAAATCTTTGTTTTTCCTAATAATTACTATTTAATGAGTGATTAAATGTAGTCTGCACAGTGAGTAAGAGCTCACAATTCTTTTATATTGCTGGATTTTGTTGTGCATCATTTAAAACATTTTGTATGTTTCTTCTCTGTGTATATAATTTGTTCTTGAATAATGTTCATTTGTCAGGAGAACTGTGAGAAATAAACTCTGTGGATATGTTTGTTTATATTATTAAAAAAATGGAAGTTTTCAGAAAGCAGAAAATACTGGAAAAAATGTTGGTTTTAAATCAGGAGGCCTGCCTTATTCACATATGACCTTGAACAAATTATGTACTAATTTTTCTAAGCTACAGGCTTCTTGTTTGTGAAAAAAATTACAGAGATGTTAATTGTACTCTATCAGAGACTTGTGAAGATTACAAGCAGTGTCAAAACATTCACTATCAGATCTGGCTCATAGGAAATGTCTCAACACCAGCTATTATTTCATTATTGGGAACACTACAGTTTTAATAGTTATACTGTGTTCCAAACTAGATGCAAACACCTTTGGAATTCACTGTGGCATGGAAAAATCTGTGATGCTCAAACCACCTAATGAAAAGATTATACCCCAAACCTAGCTGGTGCTCAATAATTCTCTGACTATTCATTCAGTGCTTTGGGTACGTATTAGTAGCCTACCTGTTGAGAACCGGTGAATATGTTATCAGTCACTCACTAACATTTGATAGAGAAAAACACCAGTGAAGAAATGAGTGTAGACTATGAAAGTTGTGAGCATTCTGACCCTATTCCAAAAACAAAAAAACAAAACAAAACAAAACAAAAAGCAACCAAAATCCAAAACAAAACAAAACAAAAACTAAGACCAGGTCTTTGGTGCTCATTTTCAATATAGCCTGATCACACATCTCTTGCAATACTTGTCCACATGCACCACCAAATTAAATATCTCCTGCAGAGGCACAGTGGCTAAAAGCCCACACTGCTCCTGCAGAGGCTCCTCATTGGATTACTAGAACTTGTGCTGGGCAGCTCCCAATTGTCGGGACCTTCAAGTTCAGGGGAACGTAAAGCTTTTTAGTTTCCTCAAACACCTGTACAGACTCACTCAGAGAGAAAAGCACATACGTGTGATGAAAAGTTTCAAAATCCAGGGACTTTAGCTCCAGCACCCCAGAGAGAGAGGTAGATCTCCATGCGTTCAGATCTGAGTGAGTATAGTGTAGACCAGCCAGCCTGGCCAACAGAGGGATTTCCAGGACAGCCAGAGCTACACAGAGAAATCCTGTCTTGAAAAACGAAACCAAATCAAACTAAAAACAAACAAAACATAAAAACACCACACACACACACACACACACACACACACACACACATATACACACACACACACACACACACACACACACACAAACCTTTTGTTTTCAGTGTAACACATTACATTATTAGAAGTTGTAAGATAGCTAAATTTATTAGATGCTTTCTTATAGGGAATATATAGGCACTCCAGAAACATTTTTCATGGCCTGCTTGTCAGTGAGACACAAGTGTAACCATCTCTTGTTTTTGATGATCTAAAATTGTTTAATTCATAATTATCTTTTGTTCTTAGTCTAGAAATATGATTTCCTCAAAGTACTTACTTAGTTACTATTGTTACAATCTAACCATAAAATTTGAAGACTTAAGGATCTATTTTAGAACCATGATTTGGTATGATAAGAAACTGGGAAAACTGAACGATTGAAGGTCAGTATCCAAGGCTATGAGAGAGTTGTGGACACACTTTGTGAACTACAGTGGACCCATCCATAGCCCTTGGCACACGCTAGATGAGTAAGACGGGACTTCCCATCAGGTCTAATTTTCATGGTGTAATATGAGACTGCTAGTGGCCATTTCTCTGACCTCCAACTAATGGTTTATTGGGAAAGAAGTGGAATGCTTGGCATGTAGTATATACTCAATAATTCTCCTTCCCTTCCCTTGCTATTCAACACCACTCATTCAACTGTTCTGCCCAAGGTCCTAATGTAGATTATACAATTCTTTATCAATAATCTTCCTGAAAGGAAAAAAAAGTTTCAAATCATAGTGTCTAGGGTCAATTTTTAAAAAAATATTTTTTAACAAGATTGTTCATTAAGCACCAAACCACATTGTAAAAGTTCAACTCAACCACAGCTAGTATTTCTGGCCAATTAATTGGGCAGACTAGAAGATGAAGATAAGTGTTTTACTGGGCATCATTAAAATTATTATCCTGGTGTTAGTAATATTATTCAGGCTTCCCATGATGCTTAATGACCAACAAGTAAGTTAGGAGTTTAATTTAGCTTTCTGCACATCTGTAGGTTTTGTTCTCAGCAAAGAACATTCAGTTATGTAATTGTCTTGGCATCTGCTACTGAAGATGAACCCTGACTCTTCCATTAACCACTGACACTCTGGTCTTCAGCAGCTGTACCTAGATTGGATTTCCCACAAATCACATGGAAGGCAAAGGTGATACCTAATTTCCCTAGATATTTGTCAGGAAAGAGAAAGTTCTAAGCTAAGCAGACAGCCACTGAAAAGACAGTCTAAAAATTGTGCTAGCTTTTTCCTCCAAGGGTTTTCTTTTCTTTTTTTCTTTTTTGAGTCAGGGTTAGCCCTGGCTGTCCTGGAACTCACTCTGTAGACCAGGCTGGCCTCGAACTCAGAAATCTGCCTGCCTCTGCCTCCCAAGTGCTGGGATTAAAGGCGTGCGCCACCACGCCCAGCCCTCCAAGGGTTTTCTACTTGTGCCTTTTTGAGCTCTGTGATGGCTTGAAGATGTCCCCTGTATTCTTGGGTATCTAAATACTAGGTCCCCAGTCTCTCCCCTCCCCAACCCCCCAGTATACTCTCTTTGCTTCTTGTTTGACATTTGAGATGTGAGCTCTCAGCTGCTGGACCAGCTATCATGTTTCCTGGCCATAATGGTGATGGACTCTTAACCTCCTGTATACTAAGTCAAAAATAAACCCTTCCTTCTATACATTGCCTTGGTAACAGTGTTTTATCAGAGTAATAGAAAAGTAACAGAGACACTGCCTATATTACACTAGACTGTCCTGTTCCCCTTTCTAATCTCAGTTTGGCATTTTGAAAAGCATTTGCAAGAAAGTGTTAAAGAGGAAAATATCACAGGATAAAAATGGGGTTAGTGAGAATAGATAAGAGAAAGAGAAGGTACTGTGTCATGGACAGTTTGACAAAAGTACGGTCAAAAGTAAAGTTACACGTGGTCACAAACTACATTTCATTTGCTAAAGAAGAGAGATAGAGCCAGAGGGATGACTCAGCAGTTAGGAGCACTGATTGTGCTTCCAAAGGACTGAGGTTCAATTCCCAGCACCTATATGTTTGTTCACTACCATACATCCATAACTCTGGGTTCAAGGAATACAATTCCTTCATTTGAACTCAATGAACACTACATGCAAGAGGTACAGATAGGAGCAGACAGGGTGCATGTGTATGTGTATGAGTATATATATATATATGTATATATATATACATATATATATATATATATATATATATGAATGACAGGACACATAGAGATAACAATTTTCCCTTAACATAGTACATATGTTTTAGAAACACAGAATAAAGGCATTGGGTGGAGAGAAAATGCAATCAAAGAGTAATGTAACATATAGTTTACAGAATATATTTGTTTGCAATTGTAGGTAGAATGATTAAACCTTGTAAGCGGTATAAACACTCTTGTGTAAATACTGGGACACAGAGGGTACTCATCCTATTCTTTTAAGTTTTCTATGTACGTTTTCAATAGCGACAGAAATCTGACTCACAGAGTCATTTCATATCAATACATTCCAAACATAAAACAAAACTGTACCCCAGCACTGTAAACAAAACCAAAATAAATCCAAAAAGTTATATTAGATAATAAAGTCTTAAAAGCTAGTCACTATCATTTGTAGTACTAATAAACACAGCTAATAATTATAGATACAAATGTGTGCCACAGTCTTTAGTAAATACTTATCACAGACTATCTCCTATTCTATTTTGATGAAAATAAAAGTCATATTATATCATATGGCTTACATGCCATGAGCTTGCCTGACTGTAATATCACAGCCTCCCCTGGCATTCTTTCTTATGCTGTGTATTTAAAATTAACTATATAGACTTTTTTCTTGCCTCATGCACATGTTGAGAACTAGAGAAACAAAATATGACAACTCAGCAGGCCTGGGTGATAGCTTAGCTAGACAGGTACTTGCAGTGCAGGCATGAAGGCCTGGATTTGGTTCCCTAAGAACTCATTTCAAAAAGAAAGAAAGAAAGCTGGGTGTGGTAGCACATTCTGGTAATTACAGCACTTGGAAGGCTGAGAAAGCAGAAACTGGAGAATCCCTGAAACTCACAGACCAACCAGCCCAGTTGTCGAGTTCCTGGTCTTAAAAAATGGGCTGGATAGCACCTGAAGATTAACAACCAAGTTTATCCTCTGGCCTAGACATAGACAGACAGACAGATACACACACACACACACACACACACACACACACACACCCATATACACATACTCATATACATACACATATAGAGTATGACCACCCACAGGTCAGACTATCATCTATAAGCCTTGATGTAAGCCAGGGACTGTGGTTGCTGTGACCTCTCTGGTTAGCAGCGGCACCACCCAGCCTAGATGCTTAGATGACTGCCTTTTCGAGTCTCTCCTTTGGAGGCTTCTGTGGCCCCGTTTACCGCAGAAGGAAGTCTTCCCAGGTAGCTGGATGACGTCTGTCTGTGACTTGACATTGTGAGTCATTTGACTGTCATCCTGCAGCAGGCATATGGTGCAGATCAAGCTCACCCCGTGGGAGTCCTGCAAGCTTCCTGGTGTATTTTGTACTTACTCTGAAGCGATTGTACTTGACACTCAGGGCTGACTAATATCTGCGTGTGACCAAGATAAGTACCCTGCTTCCACCTTTTAGAATTGTGAACAAAGTTATAGGCAGAAAAACAGAATTGCCATCAAGATGAAGGTGACGCTGTAAGTACCATGTCTAGACTAGTCAGAGAGGGCAGTATGAGAAGAGCCTTTATGTTATCAGGCTTTGTGGAAGGGTTTCCAGGGAGCTTTGCTTTGTGTACAAGTCAGCATATGCACTGCCACCCAGGAAACAGCTTAACATCCCCAAGTTCAAGCTCTTCCCAGAGCTACAGGACATACGCCCTGTGTGAGATGCTCCAGCACACAACATGCACATTCTCATTTCCCAGAGTTGGGTTTAGCTAGCTTTCTGCTGATGCTCACGGTCAGGGGTTCATGGTTGGCGTTATGGCCACAGCAGTCATGGTGAACTTAACCAGATTCTGTGAACTGGAATGTCTGAGTTCACATACTTGTCTCTATGGGAGATGTCACTGGGTGTTATCTAGACAGGAAGAATTGGGAAAAGCCAACTGCTTTCCAGAATAAGAATACATGGTCACAAGGGAATTGTAGCCCTAGAAACATAGAATTGGAAGTGCAGACCCTGGCTCCATCACAGAATGCTCACATTTAAAAGTTTACAGAAAAGCACAAAAGTGTTTATTATTTAAAAAAATAATTGTAAAAAAAAAGAAAGAAAAAAAATAAAAAAATAATTGTATTTGTTAAATATTTAATTGAAAAATGAATTAACCTTTTATTTGTCAATAATAACTGGACAAAATAGATTACTATACTATTTACAAATGGTTTCAAGTTTTTTTATGTTAATTTTAAAATAAATAAAAAACACGGATATACACATACACACACATATACACACACACACATAAAACCTTAACTATCTTCATATAAATAGGGACAATGGTCCAGAGAGCTCTTTGGTGTCATCCTCACAGAACGTGTTTCATTATTGCATCTCAAAAGTTCTCCTGCAAGGCACACTGTCCCTCAGTGGAGACACACAGGAAGTCGATTTAAAGTTGAAGTAGTCAGAAAAGTCAGAGATAAGACAGAGCTTAGAAGAATGGGAATTGCAGGAAATAGTGTTTGAGAGGAACGGAAGACCATCAGGAGTGAAATGCTTGGGGAGGGGCATGAGACAGTTTTTCAGAGAAGGAAGAAGGGAATACCGAAATGCAGCATCCACATCCTCACATAACAGTAGCTGGGAGAGAGAGAGAGAGAGAGAGAGAGAGAGAGAGAGAGAGAGAGAGAGAGAGAGAGAGAGAGAGAGAGAGAGGATTAGGGAAACCAGATGGCAGAAGGCAGAAGGCCTTGTGAACTGCACTGGAGCACCAGGCTATTTGGTAACTCAGAGACTGACATAAGGAATATGTTTTCAGAATTTAGATATTCTAGTTTTGGTCATATAGTTTTAGCAGTGGTTTTAAAATACCTAGGAAATATGCTTTTAAAAAAGAGAGAAACAACAACAACCACAAGACAGGCATAGGTTTGAAAACTCTGCATTGTACCATGGCACTTACACCATCTGTAGTTCTGCACCTGTCTCATCCAACTAACTGCTGGCCATGTCCCAGGAGACCTGACACCACCATTTTCTGACCGGGGCGTAGAGTATATGCCAGCAGTCATGAAAGGGCAAAGATGAGGGGAGGCTTGGCTCAGGATGCATGCAGTTTTAAGGTAGCCATCCGGTGGAGGGTTCACCTTTCCAATATCAAGTTGCTGAGGTAAGCTTGAAAATGCAATTTTAGTTTAATAGAGTGCTATGGGTCACATACTCAAAGCACTTTGCTCCTAAAAGCATTTTATTTTTTATTTTCCAATATACCAATATGATATTTTAATAAATATCTCATTAATACATACATAATTAATGAATTTTGATCATCTTAAGCCTGTACATTCTTCTACCTTCTCCCAGATCCACCCTCTCCTATTATTCTTTTAAAGCAACCCATGATTTCTATTTGTGCTATGCATACAGTCATAGATACATGACCATTAACTAGAACATAGTACACCTACCAGGGCTCACACCCTTAAAGATACTGAATCTTCCTTAAATAGAAGACACAGACTGTAGCTAGCTCCTTCAGCAGGGATGGGAGATTTTGACCTTTTTCCCTTCCGTCCTAGGATGTTGGCAGGTTTGATCTCAGACAGATTCACTCCGTAGATAGAAAGAAGGGCTATGGTAAGCCTTTACACCTATGCACTAGGGCAAGTATCTTTGGTACCAGAAGGTTCTCTGTGTGCTACCCAAGAAGAAATGCAAAAGTAAACTCAAAACTATCAACAGGATGTGTCCCGAAGAAGGAGAGGAGAGGAGAAGAAGGGATAAGAGCAGAAGAAAGTGGAGAGCCAGGAGGAGAAGTTAGGACTCCCACACTCCTGGTACAGAGCTTTGATCCTTGTGCTCAAGATCACTGGTGTGACTGTGTTTGACAGTAATTATCCTCACCCAGACCCTGTCCCCAGTTAAAGCTGGTTGGACTTTGAGTATTCCACTTTCAGTTTCAAGAAGAGATCAGAAACATTTATTCCATAACATTTGTCCTTGGCCCGTATCTTAATGTTCTTTGTATGGCATTATGTCAGATTATGTATTTCTTGAGGCTCTGAGAACAGACTAGGAAGAATATGGTTTCATTTTTTCTTCTGTTTTTATTACCAATCATGAGTCCATTCCCAAGAAGTCTCACTTCATTTTTTCTCAAATTGTGTTATTTTACCAAGCGTTTATTCTGATATCTTGTTTGTTTGTTTGTTTTTGAGACTGGGTTTCTCTGTGTTTGCTTTGACTGTCCTGGAACTGGCTATAGACCAGGTTAGCATAATATCTTTTGTAAAAAAAAAATTATTTATTTATTTATTTATTTATTTATTTATTTATTTTAAACTGCAGATTTTATTCCCCTCCAGGTCCACAATCCGACTGTTCCACATCTCATATCTCTTTCCTGCCCAGTCTCCATGAGGTTGTCCCCACGCCCCATCCCCCACCCCACCAGACCTCCCTGGAGCCTCCAGTCTCTTGAGGGTTAGGTGCCCGCTGCCCAGGACAATGACAGAAGCCACATGTTGGGTCCACACCTACCTCTCAGTGATGCCTGTCCCTTGTCTTTAAGACTGCCATTCCTCCAACCCATTCTGCTCATGGGAAAAAAAAACTTTTTTTTCTAACAATAAAACTGATGCTTTCATGCTTAAAACCATGTAAGTGGTCTTAGTGCCTTTGCACATTCAAACTCCAACTGAACACAGGATCCTTCTGTGATCAGAGTCCTCTCTGACCACCAGATTCCCCCAGATCCTTGTAGAAGCTCCAGCCCATGGAACTACTCAGCTGAGTTCTCTTCTCAGCTGAGACTGAGAGCTCCTACTTCCCTAACATTGTCCATCCTGTAAACTCTTCAGGGCTGAGTTCTTGACCCTTCACAGTTCAGCCTGGGTTCCTGTCTCACCCAGCCTTCTTTGGTCATCTTTTCAAGGACAGGTAAGGATTTTGCATTATACACACACACACACACACACACACACACACACACACCCCTTGGTTTTTTTTTTTTTGACTCTTTCCTTTACACTCCTTTTAATCTCTTTTTGTTTTCTTTTTTTTTCTTTATTTTCTATATTCTTTGTTTACATTCCAAATGCTTTCCCCTTTCCAAGTTCCCCCCTCACCATATGTCCCATAAATCCTCTTCCCTCCACCCATTCCCCAATCACCCCCCCCCCCATTTCTCTGTTCTGATACTCTCCTACAAATCTGGATCCAGTCTTCTCAGGACCAGGGTCCTTTCCTTCCTTCTTCTTGGGAATCTTTTGATTTGCTAATTGTGCCTTGAGTATTCAGAGCTTTTGGGCTCATTAATATCTACTTATCAGTGATTGCATTTCATGTGTATTCTTTTGTGACTGGGTTAACTCACTTAGGATGATATTTTCCAGAT
The DNA here is from genome assembly GCA_964023405.1 of Apodemus agrarius. Taxonomy (NCBI): domain Eukaryota; kingdom Metazoa; phylum Chordata; class Mammalia; order Rodentia; family Muridae; genus Apodemus; species Apodemus agrarius. Next base: position 84,218,487 of record OZ030005.1, on the reverse strand, counting down.
CCAACCATTTCCCTACAAATTGCATGAATTCATTATTTTTAATTGCTGAATAGTATTCCATTGTATAAATATACCACATTTTCTGTATCCATTCCTCCTTTGAGGGACAGGGACCCTGTCATACCACTCCTGGGCATATATATATATATATATATATATATATATATATATATATACACACACACACACACCTTGTTTGTTTGTTTTGTTTTGCTTTTTGAGACAGGGTAGCCCTGGCAGTCCTGAAACTCACTCTGTAGTCTAGGATGGCCTTGAACTCAGAGATCTGCCTGCCTCTGCCTCCCAAGTGGTGAGATTAAAGGCATGTGCCACCAGAGAGCTTGCCTGATTTACTCTGGCATTTGGCCCAGTTCCTGGCACACGGAGTCACAGGTGCTCACTGAAGAGCTGCTCAACACTCCACGAAGCCCTCAGTTCTAAGAGCTGGGGACAGGGGCCTTCGGTATTTGTTTCCCTCGTTGTCTTACGTGTTTTCAGAAGAAAAGCACACGCCAACAAATTCACAGCCAAATCTCCAAGAGCAGAGACAAGAGAAGGGAGAGAACAGAATTGCGGAAATTGATTATAAGACATAAGAAGTCCTGGCAATGGGACCTCACCCAGGCTTCTTTGTCTTGTGCCTGGCTTCTTCTATCTACCCTGTAAAACCAATACCGGCTACTCAGCTTTTCATTTTCATATGTCCCTCTGGTAAGTTTTATAAGGATTTGACGATAAAATTGAGCCACAGCTGAGTGTCCCTTGCTTTAGATTTAAGACGCAGCTCTGCATCCCCGAGTTCCACATTTACGGATTCAATAAAACTTGTATTGAAAATATCAGGAAAGGAAAATTGTATTCAAGGCATGCAGACATTTTTTCTGTGTTGTTATTTTCTTTAGAGACAACTATTTACATTGTATTAAGTATTGGTAAGTCAGCTGAAGGTAATTTAGAAGTCTGTGAGAAGGGCTGGAGTGACGGCTCGGGAGTTAAGATCCCTCACCGCTCTCGTAAATAACAGAGCTGGGCTTGGCTTGCAGCACCCACATGGCAGCTCAGAGCACTCCGTGGCTCTAACTACAGAAAATCTGACTCCTCTTCTGATCTTCATAGGCTCCTGCACACACATGGTACACATATACACTTGGGCACACACAAACAGGCATGGAATTAAACAGATTTTTTTTCTCATTGTTGACAATTTTATAAGCCATAATAAGGTTTAAAATTACAAATACATAAACTTTGTCAATACACTTTGCAGGTTTAGAAAGAAAGCAGTTTCAAACTCTCAACGGTAAAATGAAAATTTCAGCATATAAGCATGCTTGGCGTTTTTACTCCTGATGAGAGGTAATTGGTAACAGGTAAAAATGAACTGCCGAAAGACAGTGTTGTGGTAGATGAACACATTTCAAATGGATAGAAGACCTATGTGCACAGACATCATTTAAAGGATCTCAAAGAATTAGAAACACTGAACTATTAAGAGAAATCTGATACATTTTTTACAAAATCGACATAGTAACAACACACTAAAAGGTATGTAAGTACATAAGAAAACAGTGTGGAGATTCCTTAAAGTCACCATGAAACAAACTGTGTGTGTGTGTGTGTGTATGTGTGTGTATGTATGTATGTATGTATGTATGTATTATGTGTTTACTCTGTATGCAAAAGATAAGAGATATTAAAGAGATACCTGTGTGTCTTTTTTTAATAGCACTATGAATAAAAGCTAAAATGTGGAAATTAACCTAGATGTTTATCAACACCTGGATCACTAAAACATGCAAAGGCATATCCACCTTCACAAAGATTGAATCCTGCCATTTGCTGTAAAAACTGGAGGGCAGTATGCTGAACACAGTAACTCACACACCGTAAGGCAAGTACCACATATTCTGTCATATGTGAAAGGCTAAAAATGTCAATTCAGATATCGAAGAGCGATTGCTGACCGTTGTGAGAGACAAGGGAGAAGGCTGGATTTCATCAGGGCACTCGGTTTGCATACATACAATATTCATATTGTTAAAAAGACACCGAAGATACGGTGTATGGCAGAATATGGGCAAGCTACATGAGGATACTGTGCTACTTGTGAAAGTGACCCGAGCATCTGCAGAACCGGTTGGAGGTGTGGGGGTCACAGCGCCCCTTCTCTGTGGGTCTCAAGAGGCACTTGGTTTTAACATGACCAGCATATATAATGCCTATGCTTGGACATGCATGAGCTGTTGTCTGTCCTTCCCAATTGATCTTTAAAGTGGACCCCAAAATATTTGGTTGTGACCATTTTTCAGTCAGAAACCTGAACACTGAGGAGTCAGGGGTGATTTCACTGTGAGCAGAGAGCAGAACATTTTGGAAAATGGCTGCTTCAGTTTTCTAGCTCTACTTCTGTCCTTTCAGCCCAGTACACAGACTTCTCGCATACCATCTTCGCCACCGTACTGACTGCTCACAAGGCTTTCTTTTCCTACTGTTAAGAGGGCCTAGGTCTCACCTTTTTCTCCCTAATTTAGAATCCAGTATTTGTAGGCAAACAACAAAGCATTACTGAAACATTTGTTCACGTTACATGGCTACTGTGCCAATCCCGTCCTTAGGCTTACTGTCAGGGAAACATCCAGGTTGTATCATCTATTGGTGAGAAATCTTCACTTCCAAAGAAACTTGAATGTTTTCTACAAACCATCGCCTCTCCCCCTTTCTCTTATTCATTCTAGGCTCTACTTAAGCATCTTCATTGGCTGGCAGCTCTCATCTTTTTACACTCTCTTTTTTTTTATTTTCTATATTCTTTGTTTACATTCCAAAGACTTTCCCCTTTCCCGGTTCCCCCCTCCCCATAAGTCCCATAAGCCCTCTTCCCTCTGTCCATTCTCCAATCGCCCCCTCCCATTTCTCTCTCCTGGTAATCCCCTAAATTGCTGCATCAAACCTTTCCAGGACCAGGGCCCTCTCCTTCCTTCTTCTTGGGAATCATTTGATATGTTAATTTATGTCTTGAGTATTCAGAGCTTCTGGGCTCTCTCATCTTTTTACACTTCTTTTATGGAAGTGTAAAGTAACTCTCAATAGTAAGAAGTCCCAGACATCACCTTTTACATTACAGAAGAACATAATTTGCACATAGTTGGTCCCAACAATGATACCACCAGAGTGATGAGTCAATGTCATGTTCCACCATTTCACAAGTGAACAATCATCAGGTTTAGATGAATCGGGCTTTGGCCTTTGCTTCTGGAGTTGAAGGCCAGTTTAAATGTATTTTTCAAATGAACAAGCTCTCTTAGAAATAAGGGTGATGTGAAATGGTCTGGGGATGAATGGGTTACTGACTGCACATCTCACAAGAGGCAGCAGGTTTCATAGGGGCTGAGTCACAGGATTCCATAGTAACACCCAGGAACTGAACAGAGAGGGAAAAGAGAAAATAAAAACAGAATCAACTGTTCAATTAGAGCAGACGGAGAAAAACACTGCATAAGCTAATTGATTATAGCTATCGTGACAGCTGATTACAGTGTCTGCCTGTAAAAACACAGGGGCAAAACCCACAAAATCCCTCCTGGCACTGCTTGCCTGTCTTCATGAAATATCCTTCAAATGGATGATCTCATATAATTTGGCCCATTCTGGTAACAGAAGGGATCCCATTGATGTGGCAATATAGAGGTAGGTCTGTTCTGCTGAATACAAAAAGCTAGACATCTTTACTGCCTGTGGTTTGGGATGTTCTAGGTTAACGTGGCATGATGTCAGTAACATCAGACTGTAACAGCAGAGCCTTTAGAATACATTTGGTTTTGTACCCAAATGACTTCATAGTTAGTGACATGTCAGTGCCTACTGACCCAATGTTAGAAGGAATCATGCATGTCCAGGTGTTTCTTAGGGTGTAGTTATCAGTTTGTCCTCAGAACCTCTCCCAAATTCCCTCTGCTACACATTCTGCTCAACAAAATAAGACAGATAAAATACATCACAAAGCTTTGAGAGGACAGAGAAAGTATAAACAGAAAATCATAATGACGCAAGTTTAACCCTGAGAGCTCTCTAGGGACATGGCTGGAAAATGCAATTCACTATGAGCAACTAGGGGCAAAATGGCTTCATAAGTAAGTCTAGAACTGGACATCTAAAGCCATCAGGGGTTTGTCAGACCTACACAGAACACTTAGCACAGAAGCTGGTGAAGATTCAATTCTTGATAAAAAACTGTATTACAATTCACCACAGGAGGCACTTTCAATGCTGTGGACTGGAGGAACTGTGTGCTGAGCAGGAAACACTGTGCTAAGAAGGATCCACGATCTGGAGACATGTTCTATGGCTGGGTAGGTCATGGTAATGCACTGCTCATTCTAGCAAGGTGAGTGTTGACAGAGCAGAGTGTACTGAGAACTGGTGAGGGAGGGGAGGTCTAGGAGGCCCTTTAGGCAGCTGTTATAAAAATCCCGAGTCAAGATAAGTAGGGCTACTCTTAAAGAGGCTACTTACTACTCAGGGAATCAGAGCTGGGCGTGGTGGTGCACACCTTCAATTCCAGCACTCTGAAGGTAGAGATCTCTGGGAATTTGAAGCTAGTTCCAGGCCAAGCAAGGGTACATAGTGATACGTGGCTCCAAAAAACTAAATATTAAAAAAGAAATCAGGACCAATCAAGTTTTAGCACACCAGAGAGTCAACTTTGGACCTTCAAAACTGGACACTCTTTAGCAAAGTAGTTGTGACATTATTACCAGATAAATACAGTCCACAATAGATTTGATCTTAGACTCTGGCACATACAGGCACCAAAGCAGTAGCTCTTAGTTTGCCCTGTACCTTGCCTGGGAATCAGAAAAGGCAGATGTTCAAACTTTTCTCCTGACCTAGGAAATCAGAATCTGTAAGAGGAGTGTCACTTCTTAAATGCTACACTCATATTCAGAACAGAGGCCCTTGATCTACATAGCAGTCAGTCAAGTACTGAAGATTAAGACTTATGTAAAATGTTGTGTCCCCGCCCCCGCCCCAACCAAAGTATTGAAGACTGTTTTCCAATAGGTAGTGCTATTGAGAGGTAGCTAGATCGTGACTATATCAATGGACCATTAGAAGGGAGGGCTTAGCTGGAGAATGCAGGCTATGGGGACAGTTAAGAGTGCTTGCTGCTCTTACAGAGGACCCAAGTTTGATTCCCAGCACAAAGGACTGTCTGTGACTCCACCTCCTGGGGGCTCTGACACCCTCTTTTGGCTTTTCTTAGGTACTTCCATGTTCATAATGCATGTTCATGCATGCACACATGTACCCCCCCCCGCCCCACATACACTAATAAAAATAATAAAAACAAAATATTTTAAAGAATGTATCTTGACCCTTGACCTTTCTTCTCCTCTGCTTCCTGCTTCCCGTGGAATAAGCATTTCTCCTCTGGTACATCCATCATTATGCTTGTCTTGCCACAGACCCAGAAACAGGGAAACTAATTGACCATGGCAAGAAACTTCTACAACTGTAAGTCAAAATAACCATTTTCTCTTTTAAGGTGATTTCCTCTGGTATCTTGTTATAGTAACAGAAACTGATTACCACAATGACCTTTCGTTGTTTTCTCAAAACACTTTAAATGTGTACATCCAATTAGGGACACACTGAAACAGACATAGTTATTACTACATGAGAAGCCCCTGCACAAGCTGGCCTTTCCAGAGAGAGAAGAAGGAATCTGGCTACCACATGTTCTTGTGTCTTGTTCCCTAAAGCTATGAAAATGCCTTTTTATACACCCACCCAAAGGAGAGATTCCAAAAGAATTGGGTGGACTGGTTCTCCAGGGTCCAAAATAATGCAAATCCTTACTCATCCAATGACGTCAATAGGGACATGGGAGAAAAACAGTCTCTAGCTTTAGTCCCCCACAAAGGGACTGAGTAAACTTCCCTCGGCCCCCATCTATGTATCACACTACAGAATGTGGTCAAGACCGTCTTAGTGCAGCCACTGAGGTTCCCTGGAAGAGTGCTAGGACTCTGAGAGACTGCTGGCTGCTGGCTGCGTGGCCATGCTTCTTCAAGGAGAACAACCATGCATGGGAAATGTCGGAGGTGCTGAGAGGCAAAATAGCTCATACGCTTTCTGTGCAAACCAGCCAGGAGAAGCACAAAAGCAGAAACCAGATGTTTCAATCAAGTTCTCAGAATTTTCTAAGAACTCAGAGGTGAGAGACCATGTTTGCTTTGAGGAGGAGGGGGAGGAAGACAAGGAAGAGAAGGAGGAAGAAGTAGGAGGAGGAGAAGGAGGAGAAGTAGTAGTAGGAGGAGCAGGAGCAGCAGGAGGAGGAAAGACTTTAAAAGACATGCCAAAGGTGGATAAAAATACTAATCATGCAAGCCTGAAAACCTAAATGTGATTCCACGATCCCAAGAACCAACAACAACAAAAAAATGTCAGCTGTGATGGGCTACATCTGTAACCCCGGCATGCCTATGGTGAGCTGGAAGGTGGGGATGGGAATGGCTTTAAATCTCACAGGCCGCCTAGCCTGGAGTACACAGCACAGCAGCAAGAGAGACCCTGTCTCAACAAGGTGGAAGGTGAGAACTGACTCCCAAGATGCTCTATGACCTCTACATCATGCGCTCTCTCTCTCTCTCTCTCTCTCTCTCTCTCTCTCTCTCTCTCTCTCTCTCTCTCACACACACACACACACACACACACACACACACACACACACACACAAGTGAAATTAACTTTAGAAACCCAATACCCCCCTCAATGAAATGCAGAAGTTGCTCTAGGATCGCAGGTGTTCAGGAGCGTCCTTTCCTCTTCTCCCTTTGTTCTGAGCATTGTCCCCCAAACTGAAGGAGGACGCCCCAGGCTGCCAGCAGTGAAGGACTGGTAGATGTGCCAGCCAACATCACTGGAGCTGACAGGCAGCCTGGTGAACAGAGAAGGCTCCCAGGCTGCAGGAGAAGTGGGAAGAAGACACTGCTGCCTTCAGCGTGGAAAGAAACTGGTGTGTCGAGCCAGGGAGAAGTCAAGGCGACAGAGAGCAAGGAGCAGGAGGGTGGAGAGGCCGAGGAAGATTGAAATGGGTTCTAGCATATTAGTTTTTCGTTTTGTTTATTTTATTTCTGTGTTTCTTTTATCAGGCATTTGACCTCCTTATGCCATATACGAATCAGTTCTTTTAAACAAAAGTGTTGCTATGCAAGGCTGTGTGGAGTATGTGTGGCGTTTGTTTTGAAATATACAAGATGCTTGTTTTTTTAAATAGTCAATATATTGTCAATTGTGTTATTGGATAACCTCTTCTGGGTGGAATTTTCAATAACCACTACCTGCGTGCTATAGAACAGACACACTCAGCTTCCATGCCCATTTAAAGCATGTTCTTGTTGGTGCGTGGCGTGCAGTGGCTTTCTATAGGGATGGATGGTAGCTGTTTTCTCTTCAGTGTCTCTGCTGTGTCATATATGAAGGATTTGTTCCATTTTCTGAATTCTGTAATTTTGTGACTGAGACTGTTTTGTTGACACCAGTGGATGCTTCTAACACACAAATTCTATTAAGTAACCAAGATTGTCATCTACCTGCACATGTGTCAGCAGCTACAATCTTTTCTGCTTACCACACTTTCTGTCTGTACCGGATATGACTTTTCAGGCATTGCTGGATTTATCTTGGTCAAGCCTCTCAAAAGCACTGGGAAAGAACCACAGCAGGCTGCGATGTTTCACCTGCTATGCTCAGCAAACACTAAATAGGAAAACTTAGGAAAGCTCACAGAGCTAAGAGTGCACAGACCCTAGCCTGGACCCATGGCCAAAAAAAGCAGCCCATGCAGTCACTACACAGTGGCTGCATCGTCTCTCATCCATGGCCCATCCTGGAGTGAAAGCTGTCTGAACTCAGAGTTTGCTATGGGATTTGGGGTCCTCTTTACGTCCATTCATCAGCCATCCAAAGCTTCTTGTTTTTGTTGTTGTTTGAGACAAGGTTTTGTGTAGCTGAAGCTGGTCTCAAACTCACCATGTAGCCAAGGATTACGTGGATCTCCTGGTCCTCCTGTCTCCTGAGTACTGGGATGGCAATCATGCACTACTACCATGTCTGATTTACATGATGCTGGGATTGAACCCTGATATGAACCTATCATATCTATCACAGGGGCTACATTCCCAATCCATCTTTATTACTGCAGTTTGTGTTGTTACTGGGTTTCAGAATGAGCGAAGGAAGCCCAGGGCAGCCTGTCTCATCCAAGACCCTCTTATTCAGAGTTCTAAGACTGGCAGAGGGACCAGCCCCTCACGAAGGAGACATTCGAGCAGCCTCCTTTGCCAGTGGCATATACCCAACTCCCAGGAAAAGAAACCAGTTCAAACAGGATGCATGCTACAGTATCTCTGTGTGGGATTAGTCAGATTAGACGCTTTCAGATGTGGAGGGCTGAGCAATGAACAGGGGTCATATAAGATAAGGAAGGCAGCAGCTGGGACTGAGCCATCGGTGTATGAAACAGGAGTCTTAAAAGTTCAAAAGTCTTGCCCCAAACTTCAAAAGGGATACTTTTATCAAGTATTCTGAGGCCTTGAGAAAGATAAGGCATAACAGTGGGCAAAGCTATCAGGGACAGGACCTGTGAAACTCAGATCTCTCTCTCTCTCTCTCTCTCTCTCTCTCTCTCTCTCTCTCTCTCTCTCTCTGTGTGTGTGTGTGTGTGTGTGTGTGTGTGTGTGTGTGTACACGGGTAAAAACTCACACACTTTCAGGTACTTATTATTTAACAGACATTTTTAAGTTTGTGTGACTCTATGCACAGATTTCCCAACTCAGGGTTTGATTAATCCCAGTTCCTTCATAATAGTATTCAAAGGTCAGCTACAAAAGTGTGTTGACTGTGAGTGAGTGCTTAAAAAACCGTGCTCCTAGCACTTGGTTCATCAGTTACTACCTGTAACTAACCACATGTGCATCCAGACCGCTGACTCAGCAGCCAATCGCTCCCCAGCTTACTGGTTACCGAGCGCCCATTATTCACATGAGAAAAGAAAATCATCAGGGAAATGCAAATCAAAACAACCCTGAGATTTCACCTCACACCAGTCAGAATGGCTAAGATTAAGAACTCAGGAGACAGCAGGTGTTGGCGAGGATGTGGAGAAAGAGGAACACTCCTCCACTGCTGGTGGGAATGCAAGATGGTACAACCACTCTGAAAATCAGTTTGATTCCTCAGAAAACTGGACATGACACTTCCAGAGGACCCTGTTATACCACTCCTGGGCATATACCCAGAGGATTCCCTGGCATGCAATAAGGACACATGCTCCACTATGTTCATAGCAGCCTTATTTATAATAAACAGAAGCTGGAAAGAACCCAGATGTCCCTCAATGGAGGAATGGATACAGAAAATGTGGTATATTTACACAATGGAATACTACTCAGCAATTAAAAACAATGAATTCATGAAATTTTTAGGCAAATGGTTAGAACTGGAAAATATCATCCCAAGTGAGGTAATCCATTCACAAAAGAATACACATGAAATTCAATCACTGATAAGTGGCTATTAATTAGCCCAGAAGCTCTGAATACTCAAGACGCAATTAACATATCAAATGATTCCCAAGAAGAAGGAAGGAGAGGTCCCTGGTTCTGGAAAGGCTTGATCCAGTATTGTAGGGGATTACCAGGACAGAGAAATGGGAGGGGGGGGTGACTGGGAAATGGGTGGAGGGAAGAGGGCTTATGGGACTTATGGGGAGGGGTGAACCACGAAAGGGGAAAGCATTTGGAATGTAAAAAAAGGAATATAGAAAATAAAATAAAAGAAAGAAAGAAAGAAAAGAAATCACCAAAATGCCATTTTTTTTAAATCACTAGCTACAAGAGAGATTTACTAAGCAAAACAAAATGTCACACCATGTGAGTGTGAGATTCATACAATACAGCTGATCACGGGATTGCTGACAAGGAATTGTTGAAGACGCAGCTGATCTTAGAAATGCTTTTTGGGAAGGTCCAGCTTGTCTAGCTTCAGACTTGGGTGGGGGGTAGGACGAGGGACGGGGGACAAGGGGCTGAGGCACTTACTTTACATACCAAGGCAGACCTGGCCTCCAGGTTCTCCCAGCAGCCCTCAGTCCCTACCTAGCATACCCTGCCCTGAACCTTGAACTTTGCAGCCCAGGGGTGGACTGCCCTTCCCCCCCCCAAGGCTCCTCCCTACATAATGCACACTCTCCCTTTCCTGCTCTCCCTCTCCCTTCCCCCTCCTTCTTCCCCCTCCACCCTCTCTTCCCCTCCCTCTCTATCCCTCTCTCTTCCTCTCCATCTCTCTACTCTATGCAAATTCCCTTTCTCTTTTTCTCTTCCTCCCCTACCCAACCCCCAAACCCCCCTGGCCTTTGTCCCTGGAGCTAGTGAACTCACAGCCCTAGAGTAGCTTACCAATAAACCTGCCTTTAATATGATCTAATCTGGCTTGAATTGCTTTATTTCACTGGCGGCAGAGAAATGACCTACCACAGCTATACATCTGGAGGGACTCAGTCAACACAACCATAGAACCAAGAACAGAACGAGGAAAGCAATCAGGATGCAAGGGCTCTGGGTGTCCTTAAGGAAGTTCTGTCACTTGGAATTAAAGGCACTGCTACAGATGACTTCTTATATAGAGAATATAAAGAAGGAAAGATTGCAAACTGACCAGGTCTTTGAGAATAGTATGTCAACTCCCTAAATTGCATAAAAGAAACGTGCTTGCCATTAGGCCGTATGGCCAACGAGAAGGAGCGGGGAAGTACTGCACTACGTTTCTGTTCAGAAGCTGAGCCACTTTAATGTGCCATCTCTCTAGTATTTTAAACAGTGGACTAGGCAAATGACAATTTTACTTTTTCCCACAGTACACTGTATATTTAAAAACGACAGCTTTTGATGGTTTAAGGGAAAGCAAGCAAGCCTACAAACCTGAAATATCTTAGCCTTGCCAATGAGAATTACAATGCCATTCCCATGCTCACAAGCACCAAGAATGAGAAGACACAGTCAGCCAGTTCATCTGTCTGCCCACCCCATGTTCCCCCTCCACACACCGTGGTCTGTGGTCTGTCAGGTTAATGTCCAACCCCTGGGGTTAACTGTTCTCCCTCACAAAGGGTGTTTAGCTCAGGGCACCCAGACAGATTTCCAAGGAGCTGTGGGAAGGGGGTTGATGAGGGCTGGTACAGAGAGAAGAAAAGCCATACTGTGGGAGATAAGCTCCCCCAAGTCTGAGGAAAATCCTCTCTCCTGCCCAGCAAGTCTGCTCTCTCTCACTCCAGGGGAGAGTGAGGAGAGACTTGGGCTGGTTCTAAAACAGCTTATGCTCAGTTGTTATGCCTGATGCAAATTAACTACCATCAGACTGCAGAGACACAGGTTAAGGCTCCATCTTAAAAAAATGAGAGAGAGAGAGAGAGAGAGAGAGAGAGAGAGAGAGAGAGAGAGAGAGGGAGGGAGAGGGAGAGGGAGAGGGAGAGGGAGAGGGAGAGGGAGAGGGAGAGGGAGAGGGAGAGGGAGAGGGAGAGGGAGAAAGAGAGAGAGAGAGAACTAGATAGGTTAACAAACGCTTCTCCCAGCCAGCTTGTGTGAGCGGAGTGCTTGGAAGCAGATGTTCAAGTCCCCGAAGCCATGGAAATGCTACAGCTCCGGGGCTGCGAGGACCTTGGGAGAACAGGAAACACACAGCTGGCTCTCGCAGCAGGCAGCGATGCTAAGCCCAACACATGCATCATAACTTACATCTAATACGTCACCATTTCTCCACCTTAACGCTTGTTTGACTTTTAGCTTATGCTCTTCCCAGAGAAAGTGTGGGGTGCTAAGCCTGGAATGTGGCGACCCTTTGAAACAGCTGTTCCGAGTTAGAAGGCTCTCCTTGGGATGCCTTCTCTACCCTTCCATGTCAGAATTAAATGAGATAGGTCTATCCCAAAAGATCAGCTGGTCAGCCCCACACTTTGACTTTGTCAGGCAGTCCTGGGGGCTTTACATGGAGGGGGGGAGGTTTCTTTTGATTCTCACAAACCTAGGAACTACGTTATCATTTCGCAGATGAGGCTGGGTGAATGAGGTGGTTTTCCAAGACAAGCTGTGATTGGAACACGGGTGGGATGACCTGAAGGGAAGTTCTGAACTTCTAAGCTACCATCGTTAATCCACTGCTGTCTGCAGATATGGAGCTGTAAACTCCTAAAGAAGGAACCGTGCTTTTCAGAGGGATATCCTAGAATCTGACTTTGCGCACACACTTTCTGTCTTTAAACCACCACACAAAGTAGATATCATCTCCAGTTTACAGATGACAAAGCTGAAGAGAGCACAGATCAGCGATTTCTGCCTCGTTGCATTAGCTGATCACTGGTAACAGCAAGATTCAGCATTCAAGTCTGTCTGGTTCCTTTAGACAAGTGAGCCTGTCTTCCTGCAAGACAACTAGCTTGCCCCTCCGCTTTAAACAGGCGAGCATAAACAGCCCCTCTGAAATCAGCGTGGACTTAGGCGTTTCTGGAACCCGTTTAAATCTGCGTAGAGTTTCACATTCCTAAACACCAAGTCCCCTTCCTTTACACACACACACACACACACACACACACACACACACACACGCCTATTCACACAGAGAGAGACTTACTGTGAAGAGGTCACTGGTGAAGCAAACTCACCCACAGTGTTAGTTTAAGGGCTGTTGTGTTGAGACGGAGGAAGGAACAACTTCAGTGACTGTTGCTTTCTCAGAACACAGCCAGCCACAGGCAGGATCACAGAGCAGCCGCCGCCGCAGCAGATGCCTGCGCGCAGCAAGTGCTGAGAAGTGGCAAGGGCCGCTCTTCTGGGAAGGAAAGGAGGGGGTGCTGCCTCGCTCTTTGCATCTCAGTGGCAGGCATACCCTCAACCGGGTCTGTCAGGAGCAAAATGCCTGGGGAGAGCAGCTCGGATCTCTCACCAGAGCGCCCTAGCCCGTGTCAGAGGGTTTCAGCACAGCAGGGAGCTGATCTTAAACTCAGCTGAGTGGCGGTTCCCTCGCGGTGCAGGTTCAGGGTGGCGGCGGGGCGTGGAGACTCCATCTGGCCCGCACACACCTGACACTCGCGAGCTGGCCAAAGCCTTTTAGGAGTGCAGCGGGTGGGGCCACCCTCCCAGTGTCGCCACAGAGCTGGTTTGAGATGTTTTGCAACACCAAAGGACCAGTTTCAGAAACGGAAAGCCTTCTCCTTTTGCTAGTAAGAACGCTCATAGGTGAGAAACAAGTTACTTTGCAGGTGTTAAAGGTCCACTCTCCTCCCCTGTCCGCCCTGCCACTTTTATTTCTTCTCAAAAAAAGAGAGAAAAAAAAAATCCTTAGCTTTGAGAGAGAGGTGAGGAGCCAGGACGTTGTTTACCCCGAAATCCCAGTTCACCTCCCAGGAAGCTGGCTCTTTTTGAAATTCTAATACTGAAGTGTGGGGAGCTGTCCCCTTTTAGAATGGGACCTGGTAGTTAACATTCTGGAGCGAGTGTTAATTGGTCACCTGGCTGGAGGAACTTTCACCCGTGGTTTTTGCGTAGGAAATTCATGTGGCCAAACTAAAAGAACTCATCAACCTGAGATTTTAACTCAGCCTCTTCCTTTGGTTTGAAGTAGGCCATCCAGTGCCCGTTCAAGACCCTGTTGTCCCAAGCTTGTCTCCCTGTTGTTGTTGTTCCTTCCTAAAAGCATTTTCAAAGCATGCTTTATAAGGCATTCTTGTTTTGACTGTACAGTTTGTGCATTTTCTGAAGTCTAGGGTAGTCATACAATGATGGAATGTCTAATAAGTGGAGCCGGACATGTTCATCACCCCTCCCCCACAGCCACCCCCACACCACACACCACACACACACACACACACACACACACACACACACACACACACATCCCTGGTGCAATCCAGCTGAATGTGGCCCTGTTTTCCTGCCCTCTCTGTTGCTTCTCAAATCAGATGTTGTGGTCACCATGGTGACACCACCCACCTGTTCTCCCTTTTTTATTTATAAAACTTAAAGTGGACTGCGTCTGTGATTTTTTTTTTAAAGTGAAAACTGAGACAGTTCAATCAAACTTTCCTGACAAGTGAAGTAATTTCATGTAAATATTTTATTTAAAATAATTCTCAATGTGTTTGTTTAGACACGATCTATCTGAAAAACACAGCTGAAGATTAGACTCTCTCTAATACTCAGGGACTAAAAATCCCAAGGGTTCTTGAAGGATAAAACAAGATTAAGTTTCTACTAACCAAATGGCTGTAATGATGGGATCTGTGGCTCTAGAAACCTCCATGGCTTTTCCTGGGGTGAGCAAACTAAGCGAGTACTTGTGGACTTGGGGTTGTGGTGCTCCTCTGTATGTTTCTTTTACCACAAAAAGATTTGGGATAAAAACAGTTAAGGAAACCAAGCTCTTTTCTTTTGAAAAGTGGTTTGCTTTTCAGGGTCATGCATTTCTACAGTGGATTTTAGCCATTGTTACACACCACCCCCAACTCTCATTCCCTTTCCTTTCCTTCTCTAAAAGCCCCACTCCTCTGTTCATGCCTTTATCAGTCTTCTTTCCGACCTGACCAAGCCTGGGCCGCAGGCTAACTGGTGCAGCAAGAGCAACCACCTGTTGGAGCTTCCTTTCCCTGGTGTGTAGTTTGGACTCGAAACTTGGGTGGCTGTAGGTATATGAATGTATAGCTAGATCTTTAGTCCGTTGATCAATAGGTCTGGTGTCGTGCCGGTACCTTGCTGTTCTTAGGTTGGCCCCGATATCAATTTACAGGGACAAGAAGTACTGGGACATCAACAGTACTGTATATTTTAGCATATTAATTATGGCGGGTACTCGTAGAGAAATAGAAGAAATGAGAAAAACATCGCGGTGGGATTAGTGGTCAGCATTAGGTTGCTAGATGAGAAGTAGAGGAGGAAAGACATACAGTAAATGGTAGAAGTAAAGGAAAAAAGTTGGGAGGGGCGGGATGTAGGAGTTTAAAGGTAAACTGGAAGGGATGGGGAAAGATATGTACTGAAATGACATCATCTCAGGAGGTTGAGTCACACAGACTCTAAACTAGGGCAGCCTCTGTTCTGAGAGAGGGAAAAGAAAGATGATAGGATATGGGGAAAAGGGGGTGTGAATAGTGGGGGACCCAGGTAACTGGCTGCAACGATCTTAGCTATTACATAAAGAAAAGCCGTTAGACTGTGCAGGACAATAAGAGCTGGATAGAGATCGGGACTGGGGGCCATACTGTCAGCTGACCGACTTCCTCCCTTATCTTATAGGGTAGCCTGGTGGTGGCTAGAGTCTCCTCGCAGTCTCAAACATCAAATAGCACCTGGGAATTGAGGTATGAATGTGCCCCATATCCTCAAATGGTAAACCAGAGCTGGAGTAAAGTAAGAGTATGGTGTCTATGTGTGTGTGTGTGTGTGTGTGTGTGTGTGTGTGTGTGTGTGTGCTTCTTTAAAGCAGTGTTAACTCCAATCATAGTTCTAGATGCCATGGGAACATGCTGAAAGCTGACAAAAACAGGGAGCAGAAAGTTAATGAAATGCTAAAGAAGGATGAAGGCTATACAGTTACAGACCTATGGACTGATTTTGTCTGTTAAGCACAAGTTCTTTGACCACCATTATGAAATCAGTTAGCTACAAGTAAGAGTTGATCTCCAGGGCAGGTCAGTTACGACAGACTGCATGTCAAGCTGTCCTCAAAAGAAACACAGCAACCAAGAGCTTTTATTACAAAGTGTATTCTCTTGAGACATCCCGACAGCATTGCCCCCTTTGGCTGTTATAAAACACTACTGAACCCTGCAGATAAAAGCGCTCCCCTGACCGCTCATTTATATATCACCTAAGACAGGTATCATGCTGTCTTCTAACCACTAACATGGATGGAAGAGCTACAGCCACCGTGGTGGGACTTGTCTGTAATCCCAAGATTGGGGACTAAAGCAGAGGTTTGAGGTCATTCTTCATTAGCAAGAACCTGACCAAAGAGAAAGGACAAGGAGGAGGAGGAGGAAGAAGAGGAGAAGGAGGAAGAGAACAAAGACGAGGAGGAGAAATAAAACTCACAAAATAATTGTGTTATCATTGCAAGTAACTAGCTAGTTCTGTTACTTGAGTGGAGTATTTCTGCCTTTCTGACTTGTGGGTATCAAGGCTGGATGTTTCTTCTGCTCACTGAGGTTGGGATTCTGCACTGTTTTAATGGAGTAACAGCAAGTAGCTCCCACTTTCAATTAGAATAGGCATATGTTTGTAATCACTGCACAGATAATCTCAGACAACCCCATCAACAAGTCATTCTATCCCCTGGAGACAGATTTGGAGGGTGAGATGCGGGATCCTCTGAACATGCAGAATGCTGCAGTAATCGTCAGATCGCAGCCACTATCTGGTTAAGGTCTTTTACCACCTTACAGGGTTAATGTGATTTACAGGAACTAGTTTACGGTCTGCCAAAGTGAGAGCATTGGTCCTGTAACTGACTTGAATTCTGATAGCTGGAAGCCAGGGCCACCCAGTGGCCTTTCTCCCTTCTTCTCTGCTGGGAGCCTCTTCCTCCCAGATGCCTTCAGGGCTTTCCTGTGGATCTCCAAACTTCTTTGCTTCCGGAATGGATTCAGAAATCTTTCAGAATCTACTATTTATTTTATTTTATTTTATTTTATTTTATTTTATTTTATTTTATTTTATTTTAGGTTAGGTTAGTTTATGAGGCAGAGTCTCACTATATCTCCTTGACTGGCCTGGAATTCCCAGAGATTGCTTGCTCCGCCTTTCGAGTGCTGGAATTAAAGGTGTGTGCTACCATGCCTAGCATCTATTCTCTTTCATTCCAAATACAATGAAAAAAATGGAAAAGGCATAGAGTAATGAGCTGTAAAATTTTTGCTCTGAATTAAAGCTTCAACCTGGGGAATATGGAGACTTGGTTTAATTCCTGCCTTTGCCAAATTCAGCTGTGTAAGTTTAGCCAAATCATTTTTTTAAAGTCTGTCAAGTTTTACAAGCTTTGAGGGGATCAAGCAAAAGGAAATGTTCTGCGAAGTTTAAAGTTTAGTACAAATGGCAAATATCACAGAACTATTGTATAGCTGAAGTGATACTGTAGACTGGAGGTTTGGGGCAAACAAATAGATATTAGTTATAGCAATCTAGATAAGAAAATTGAGCTTGAAACCTCAATTCTGTATTCAATAAAACATCCAATCCCATCGCTCGTACCTCCAGTGTGCGTCTCTGCCCCACCTAGCTCTTTCTGTTGTCCCTGTATCCATGCAGGCTGTCTCCTAATGTGTCTCCTTCCTGCTATGTTACTGTTCTTGCATTTAAACAGAATTCCCTCTGAAATGCTCATTTTGATCTTGTATCCCCTCTGCTCCAATTCCTTACTGATTCCCTATTACCCCACCACGCTCTGGTTCTCAGTGAAGAACAGCTACAAACGTACAAACTTGATATACAGAGATGATGACATCTACTCTTACCATCTTCTTGGAAAACATGATGATGCTGTCCTGACAGCTTTTCTTCGGTTAGCCACTTTGTTTATTCTTATAATACATACTCAAACACCGCCACCTCTGAGAGTTCTTCTGAACCTCCCAGCTCAAATTAAGCACAACCTTCTGATTCCACAGAATCCCCAGCAACATTTATCCCAGCACCCTGGGGTGTTTTGGATCCTTCTTTGGCTGAAGGCACCACTAACATAACTCAGCCTAGCATTTTTGGCAGCTTGGATGCAATAAACTCTGAAGAGACATTTCTGATTGTGCACAAGTATTACATAGAAAAGTTTGAAATCAAATCATTTACTTTTCACAGGTAGTTATTTTATATGTATTTGAAATATGCTTAATAGTAACCAATGAGCAAATTGTTAAGGGTTATTGATTTGTCATTCAAATTACTCCTTACTAGCCTTTATTGAGAACTTTTTTTGGCATGGCTCTGGAAAGTTAGGTGCCATATGGCTTGTGGTTATATTGCCAAATGTTTTTATTTTTTTCATTGAAATTTTTAAAATTTTTATTATTATTATTATTCCTAGAACTCAAAACACTTACTAGTTAGCCAGATGTCCAAGATCAGCTTTAGGTGACATTATACACCTGTTCTGGAAGGATTTCTTTTTTTCCCCCTTAGAAGCGAAGTCTTTTGGAGATGTGACAATTGTCGAAATTCTTAGAAAGACAGACTGTCAACCAGACTAGACTGGCAAGCAGAGTAATAGTTTCCAATGACTACATCAGACACATGATTTTTCTCTACAGTCCTAACTGATTAATAAATAAAACAGGCCGAAAAACCTCAACAATGAAAATCAACTCTGTGTATGATTGATTACCTTTTTCATTGCATTTATTTTTGACAATAAGGCTGCTGTTTATTCTTTAACATATTTATTCAATGATTAAAAGTAATCCAAAAAGCATCTAAACTTGAACACCACCTTTGTTTATTTTGCAATATACCAAGATGGCACTATAAGAGTGACTCGGGAGTGCAGAGAAGTGATGTCAATATAACCAAGAGCTGGCTAAATACTTCTCTATGGATAGTGATATCTGGTCTCTGAACATCTGTGTAGGACAGAATTTGGGACACCATTGTAGTAAAATTCGAGAATATCTACATAAGCCAAAAGGCAAAAATAGCTTGACTACAAGCATCATTTTCTTAGGAGAAGCAAAGTGTGTGCACACAATCTCCAGTTCTCTAATTAAGTGATGGGCCGCAATGTGAGACCTAAACCATCACATCTGCATGGACGAAAGCAAGCCAATTAGTTCAGCAAAGGTGTGCTTCTGAACTAGAAGTTTAGAAAAGATGCTATAATGTGCTGGAAGATTCTTTACCTCCTAGATTCAGAATTGTAGGTTGTTAATGCAAGTCTTTTATCAGATAAATTATTATGGCGTTATCTTTGACTATAATCCCATAGTTGCCCAAGGAATTGTGAAGAAATATCAGATGGAAGAGTAGAAAATCAGAGTCAAGAACCTGAGAAAGTTACTTTTGAGACATTAGCACTCATATTGATTGGGTCTATTTTTTAAACTATGTTTTAAAATTAATGGCACATAGCTTCCTACCCCATATTTCTCAACCTTTCTCCTAAATCTATAAGTCACATTTTCTACTTAAGATGCATCTCAAGTATGAATATGTTCAGTTGCAAAGAACAAACGTGTGTCACCAGGAAACAGTGTTGCGGTCTGAGTATGAAATGTGTCCTAGAGCTTGATGATCAGCTGGTGGATCTAATCACTGAGAAGCAGCTGTATCATGACAGCTCTGACCTAATCAATGGACTGTTCAGACCAATCAACTCTAACACACTGCATGAATTCCTTGTTTGGCTTTTTAAGGTCAATTACTTACCTTTCATGGGTAATTGTTTTCATATGCAATTAAAAGATGCTGACTAACAACCAGCGAGTGAATTATTAAGGATTATTAAATTGTTATTTCAATTAGTGTCTTACTAGTGTCTAATGAGGATTTTAATTTGGCATTGCAATGGAAGGTTATGTGCCATATGGTATTTGGCTATGTTGCCAAATGCTTTTATTATTAGTATTTTTAATTTTTAATTTTATTATTATTATTCCCCAAACTCAAAACACTACTCAATTAGCCAGATGGCCAAGATCAATTTTAGGTGACATTATACATCTGTTCTGGAAGGCATTTTTTCAGGTACCAAAGTCTTTTGGAGAGTTGGGGGCACTATTGGAAGATGATAGAAGCTTTTACAGGTGGGGTCCCATTGGAGGAAGTTGGTCACCACATTTGGAGAGTGTGGTCTTGGGGGCTATACTTTGTCTCTGCTGCTTCTCTGTCTCTCACCTCCTGTCCCATAAGGTGAGCCATTGGATTGCATCACAAGCTCCTCATCTGACACCTTTACCTTGTACAAGCCCAGAATCAACTGAGTTGAGCTACAATGAACTAAAAACTCTCAAAATCTGAGTTGAAATAATATTGCGCCCCTCAAATTGTTCAGACAGTTTGTAATAGCAATGAGGATCTGAGTGATACGTATAGGCTAGAAATGTATGACCACTGGAATTGAACACTTGGCCCATTGTTCATTAACTCTACATAACTGGTAAGAATAAAACAGCAGAGGAATTAATAATTACACATGTGACTTAGTATGAATTTGATGTGGAGGTTTCAAGCAATATTTTGACTGATTCAATTAGCATTCAAGAGTTTGCCAAGTAATTATTCAAATAAAGTCATTTTTCTATGTGTTTGCTATAAATGATTAGCAAAGTCACAACAATGTCCATACTTATGGAGTTTATAGCATACTGGCCAGATTCAGTGCTCATGAGCTCTGATCATGAGACATTCATGCATACCAATTTAGATAATGACTAGTTGTTTTGTAGAGGGCATACTGAAAGATGAGCCTAGGTTTTCGGCATGCTAGACCGTACTCTACCAAGAAGATGCATTCCTATCTCCCTACCCCTTTTTCTTTTTGTTCTGAAGACAGGAACCCACTAAAATACCTAGGCTCGGCTTTTAATTTCGAATCTTGCTTCAGCCTCCTAAACAGTCAGGAGTATAGGTTTGTAACACAATGTCTAGCTGAGTAGCTTTTAAGGCACTCTTGCTTCTCTTGGTCTTACAGTCAGTCTGTCTTTGCCCATGTAACCTAACCTTTCAAAGCTCAACTATCTGCATCAGTAAGGCAGGATTTAGAAGTTTGTTCTTTCTGGAAACAGGGCTGTGAGGAATAAGTCAGGCTAGATGCAGTCTGTATGATGTGGATCCTAGGTTTTATTCAACTTGTATGTGATGTAAATGTCTTCCGAAAAATCTAGTTTTTCATATTTGTAGTGTTAGAGATATAGATATAACACAGCTAGCACCCCCTCTCTAGGCAGGGTCTGTCCATATAGCCCTACGTGGCCTTGAACTCACAAAGAGACCCTTTTCTCCTGGGATTGCTGGGACTAAAGACATGCATGTTTAGCTCTTTTGTTTTTGAACAAACCCATAGATGAGGAAATTCTTTGCTGTAAACTCCCTTCCTTGTCCTCATTATTTTTTCTGTATTTTAGCGTCAGAAGCTTAGGTCTCTAAAAGGGTTAGTGTTTCTTGAGTCATTTTTCTGGATTTATCATGTGACCCCCTTCCAGTTTTTCACTTGGTAGTACTGTCTTCAGTTGTCATTGCTGTGGTCATTGTCACCATTGCGTTCCTTCTCTATCTTGCCTATAACTCCTCTTCCTCATCTTCTCATTCTTTTTCTTATTCTTTTCATTTTCATTTTTATTTTTGAGAAAGGTCTTAATTATGTTTTTCAGGATGGCCTTATGTGTAATATCCCTGCCTCAGCTTCATGGGTGCTGGGATTGCAAACATCTGCCACAATGCCTGGATTATCTTTCTTCTCTCCTATACTTCCATGTCTGCCTCCTTCCTGTTCTATGTTTGCTTTTCATTAATATTCACGGCCTTGACCTAGAAACTGGAGGGACTGAGCACATGATATTGGGTAGCCTGGGACGAATAGTTCATTTGTTCACGATGATGGAAATTCCTTTCTTCCTGATTCTTCTTGGAGTAAAAACAAAAAATGTAGATCAAGTTCAGATTTCAAAGGTCTCTGTTTTTCAGGAGTTTCAAATGTACTATCACAAATTATATAGTACTGTTCTTTAACGATACCCAGCTACCATTACTATGTTTAAAGAAGCCCACATTAGAAACTATTTACTATCCACACTGATGGTGTAATTTTCTAAGTTAGAGTGCCTAGAGATGATGGGAAGTCAGCATACAGACAGAATAGTTTTTTGCTAAATGTTACATTTAAAAGAGGGCAGACTTCTAACTAGAGAGTATTTCCTGGAGATACATACTAGAGACACATGCCCGGGCGTGTGCACATGAACACAGATACATACTGCAGCATTTCTGTGTAGGTCCTGCAGGAGTCACCTCTCCTTCCAGCACATGGGGTTTAGGGATAAAACTCAAGTCCTCAGGCTTGACACCAAACGGAACCATCTTACTGGCCTCGACTAGCATTTTGTTTCTATGAAAGGTACTTGTCAAGGACATCCAATTAAGTTTGCTGTGCTTTGCTAGACAGACAAGCTGGGGACTCATTCAAATTTTGTCCTAATTTCCTCTGCCTCAACAGCAGGGGGTACAGTCAGACTGGGAAGCTGTACTTTGCATTGAAGGGCATGGACTTCCCTAGCATCAGTTATCATTAGAGTTGTCAGTAGCTTACTCACCCCTACAAAATTTGCCCACCTCAAAGGTTCAGAATCCACCCAAATGCCTCAAAATCACATCCTTATTACCAAATCCTGCCAAGCATATTCCTTAAGCAGCGCTAAGCTTATCATTTTGTGTCTAGCACCATCTATCACATGAGTCATGAGAGCAGCCATATTGTTTTTATTCCTATCCTTTCGCATTGCTACTAGGGTGTACATTGAACATGTAAATCCTACTCCAAATCCTTTAAAAGTTACTCAGTAGAGGTTGCAGTGATTCCCAAATTTCCAGGGATGGGAGCAGTTCAGGGACAATGTGAAACGGTCCAGATATAAAGGCAAATATAGGAATTTTTATACTACCTTTTCTCTTACAGGTGAAAACATCACCTATTGTCTTTGACATATTGGGTGCTGATGGGTGGTGCTTCAACCTGTCAGTGAGTTCTTCTTTCTTCTGTCTAAGGATCAGACAAATGAGGGAGAGAAAGAAAAGAGGGTGGGCACAAAGCAGAAGAGGAACATGCTGCCATTGCAGATGGTGAGCCCAGTTGGAACATGTTTTTTTCAAATGGGGTTCTTTAAAAAAAAAAAAAACATAATATTTTATGTCCATTGGTGTGTTCCCTGAATGTTTGTCTGTTTAAAGGTATTAGATGCTCTGGAACTAGAATTATAGTCAGGTGTGAACTTCCATGTAGTCATGTCTATTTGAAGGATAAGCAAACAAAATCTAATCAGTGGTGTTAGAAATTAGGATAGTGTTAACCTGCGGTAAAAAGGCTGGCTGGGTAGAGATAATGCAGTAGGTGCTTTTCTAGCTATATGAGTGACGATTATGTGGATATCATCACTATGTAATTATATTAGCTATAAATTTAGATTTATATACTATTCTGCCTCTATGCTGCATTTATTACAATTGATAAAAACTGGAAAATTAAATATACTCACTCTGTTCCTCATATCACAAATAATACATTGATGATGAGAAATTGACAACTCTCTCTCTCTCTCTGTGTGTGTGTGTGTGTGTGTAAAGAGAGAGAGAGAATGACAATGTGTATGTGAGCATGTGAGTGTGCTTACGCATTCATGAGGAGACCAGACAAGAAAGGATTTCAAGTGTCTTCCTCTATCACTTTCCACCATATTGCCTTGGGAGAAGTCTCTCACTCTCACTAACCTGGAAGCTCGCCATTTTGGCTAGTCTGTCTGGTCAGTAAGATCTTGGAACTTACCTGCCTCTGTGCTCTGTCCTAGGGTAACCGGCAGGTGCAGCTCTGACTAGCTTTTTTTTTTTTATAGGTGCTGAGGATTCAAACTCAAGCCCTCATGCTTATAGAGCAAGTATTATTTGCTGTTGAATCAACTCCCCAGTTACTACTTTAAAAATTTTTCATTACTCTAAGTATATACATGTGTCTGTGTAGGGTAGGCACAAGTGTATGCAAGTAGCAGAGACTGGGGATATCAGATTTCTATGGAGCTAGAGTTACAGGTGATTGTAAGCCACCCAGCAAGGGTGCCTGGAATTGGAATCTGGTTCTCTTGAAAAGCAGGACCTACTCTTAACCACTGAGCCATCTCTCTAGCCCCTAGCCTTTGGAAAACAGTTTTATAATGAGAACAAGAATTTAGACATTTATTATTATGGTATGGTTTTGTTTTCCCTAAAATTTGTGTTTTACCTTTTTACACACACACACACACACACACACACACACACACACACACACACACACACACACACAGAGAGAGAGAGAGAGAGAGAGAGAGAGAGAGAGAGAGAGAGAGAGAAAGAAAGAGAGAGAGAGAGAAGAGAGACAGACAGTGAGACAGAAAAAGAAAATGGGGCAGAATTTTTATATTGTCAAGTATTCTTTTAATGAGGAGTTTAGGTGGATTTTGACCTATTACTGAAATGCTTGGTCAGGTGTACTGGCACACCCTTGTAATCATAGTGCCAGAGGGGTTAAAGCAGGAGGATTACAAGTTTGAGAACAATGTAGAGTACACAGCAAGGCCTTGTCTAAAAATAATAATATTAATAATCATTATCATCATCAATCCTCTATGAAAACTTATTTTATATACTTTACGGCATAGTGACATGAGTGATTCTTAATTTTAGATCATATAGCAACAGTTACTGTTACTGGTCACTTGCATATATTAAGTACTTTTCCTTCAAAATGATCTTCAAATATTAATGTACTGGATTCTCACAGTGATCTACCAGGTAGCTTTCATTATATTTTGATATAAAGAACATGTTCAAGGTATGTACCTAGAAATGGTTAGAACCCAGATAGTGTTATGTATACAATGAACAAGTACATACATATGGGAAGTGTTCAACGTTTATTCACCAATTTGAAAAAGTTTCAGAACTTAATAATAAAATTGCACTCCTTGGTATAACTTGGCCTCCTGATACTGTTGAGCCTCTATAATCTTAGTGTGAATGTTTAGCTTCCTTGTAGTTGTGGGACTCGCCCCCCACCATGAGCATCTGGGACCATTTCAGCAATGTTCCTTAGAGAAGGCCTAGCCTTTCCTCACCTCTCAGGCGAACTCACATTCACCATGGGCATCTCAGGACAAGTTCGTCCTTCCCTTCTATCTCCAGACATTCCAGCCAGGTTAGGCCAGCTCCGTCCACACTACTTTTTGGATGCTTAGAACAGTATTGTCTCCCTGAGCAGTGGGGCGTTCTGGTACTTACAAAACAAACAAACAAACAAACAAACAAACAAACAAACCTCTGCCTCCCAGTGTCTCATACCTGAAAACAGTAGAAACAACACAAATATTTTCTGAATAAAGTAGGGAAATGGTGTATTCTGGGATAGACTTTTATCTACTTTTACTATGCAGACTGGTGTGTGCACGCACATACACATACACACACACATATGGGCACAGGTATCCACAGTGTATAACACATAAGATGAGAGACATGTTAGTTTAATTACTTATAATGATCATTTCATGATTTTCGTCTATGCATATCAAAATATGTTCTGTACTTTAAACATAAATGACCTAAAGAATACTTAAAGGAAATACAGAAGATTTTGAGGAAAAATACTTTAGGGCAAAACAACTTTTTAGAAGAGAGAGTTTAATTTTCACATCCAAGATTCTGTCATTTGCTTTAGCGGAAAGGGCTGTTAGCAGGTGGAGAGCGTCCCCATGCTCCCAGGGTTATGCATCTCCTGTGCTGCTTCTCACGACCATGCGCTTCGGGCTCTTTATTTCCTCCTTCGATAAAAACTTCCTCTGGCCCAGTTTTGTAGACCCAGAACAGAGAAACCGTGGGGGAGGGGGAATGATTGGGGAATAGTTGGGTGGGAGAGGAATTATGGGACGTATGGTGGGGGGGGGACTGGGAAAGGGGAAAGCCTTTGGAATGTAAACAAAGAATATAGAATTAAAGAAACTTCCTCTGGGTTCCTTGTGGTTTATTTTATGTGTGTCTTCCTGAGGCCACAAATGGATAGTTGTCACTAGATGGCTAGTACATCAACTTACTCTGAAATATCTTTCATCCTGGTCCTAAGAAGAAGCTGTCAATATTGCAATTTTTATTTCTTTCTCTTGGAGGGCCAATCCCCTCATGTCCCACTAGACCATTAAGTTAAGATTTAACATATCTTTATTCCACTGCTCACTCAGAAATTAGAAGACACTAAATGTGTCCCCATTAATGCCTTTCAAATGTTGTATAATATAGTGGGAAATATAAGACAGGAACACATCATGTTGTGGGTCTCACAGCCATCAGATTAGTTAGTCAATAATTATATCTTTGAATTTTCTAATAATTGTTATAAAGAAATAGATCCTGGGGAAGCAGAAAGGAGGTCAATGAAGGAGAGGGAAGAGGAGAGAGAAAATGAGGAGGAGGAAGTCTGCAAAGCCATAAAGAATCATAATTTATTTACCTAAAATTCATGCAATACAGAGCAGCATATATGTATATATTATATCTCTATATATTTTTAAATAAGGGATCATTCAAGATTTATTTATTTATTCTTATTTTATGTGCATTAATGTTTTGCTTACATGTATGTCCATGTGAGGGTGTCGAATCCTCTGGAACTGGAGTTAGAGACAGTTAAGCTGCCACGAGTTTACTGGGAATTGAACTCAGGTCCTCATGGAAGAGCAGCCAGTGCTCTTAACCACTGAGCCACCTCACCAGCCCCTATATATTTTTTAATGAATTTCTCTGCCTTGGGCTAGCAATGCTCCCTCCAGGAGCCATAAACAAACAACAACTCCATTACACCCATAAGAAATCTCCTTTTAGCCGGGCGTGGTGGCGCATGCCTGTAATCCCAGCACTTGGGAGGCAGAGGCAGGCAGATTTCTGAGTTCAAAGCCAGCCTGGTTTACAGAGTGAGTTCCAGGACAGCCAATACTACACAGAGAAACCCTGTCTCAAAAAACCAAAAAAAAAAAAAAAAAAAAAAAAAGAAAGAAAAGAAAAAGAAAAAAGAAAAAGAAAAAGAAAAAAAAAATCTCCTTTTGAGCTGTTGGTCAGAGAAGTCCAAGAAGTCACAAACCAATACAGGCCGTTGCCACTGCTCTCTGTTTCCCCTCAGAGGCTGAAGGTAAGTCCCTACTGCTGAAGATATAATGTGTTTTGGACACAAGTGAGCTGGATCTGACTTGAAGGCCTCTTCCCTTAGGACTTGAATCCATAGTATGAAAAGATGCAATTAAAGCTTCCAAGGAAGGAAGGAAGCAACCAACAGTCCACACAACTGCATAAGCCTCAGTGATGACCAGCATAGCACAATGACCCTAAGGATGCGACAGTGCAGTGGTTCTCAACCCGTGGGTCACAACAATCGCCTAGGGTTTGGGGATGTGTGTACTGAAACGTTCCTTCAACGATGTCACCTAAGAGCTTCAGAAAACACAGATATTTATATTACAATTCATTACAATAGTGAAATTACAGCTATGAAGTAGCAACAAAGATAAGTTTATGGCTGAGGGTCACCACAGCTTGAGGAACTGCATTAAAGCGTTTTGGCATGAGGAAGGTTGAGAAGCACCGCCACGGTGGCACTGATATTTTGGGAGTAGCTGACAGCTCTTTAACTGGGTTTAAGGCCTCCTCTACAGGAGGATGTTTCAAGCTTCGGGAATTTTCCCCAGGATCTTGTCTGACATTCCCCACCTCCAAGTTCTTAACTCTTACTCTTTTCTGAAATTAGTTATTACTTCTCACTTGCCCTGCCTTTCACAAGTAGCACCTTTGTGTATATGTGTATATGGTGTGTAAGAAACAAGAGTGTGGCAGAGTTGAAGGCCAAGCAAAGGGCGCACACATGAGTATATATGTGCTCAGTAGACCAAGGAAGATTGTGAAATGTGGATAGCATTGTTGATGGTGAATTTGATAAGAATCTTGGAATATATGTGCTCTTTGTATGCATTTAATTAAGTTAAATGCATTACAGGGTCTTTTCATTTTCCTTAAAACAAAACAAAACAAATTTTTGTTCCATTATGTAGCACTTCAAACTTGTCATTCTTCTGCCCCAGGCTCTCAAATACTGGTATTACATGTGTGTTCAACCATGGTCAATTTTCCCTGCTAGATATAGAATTCTATAGACCACTTTCTGCTAAGCTTATACATATCCACTCTTCTATAATCAATGAATATCCACTCATTACATTACTTCTATTAACAAACCCCATGTAATTGTTTGGTTGATAATGGTCCCATAGGCTGACATATTTAAATTCTTGGTCACTAGTTGGAACTGTTTGGGAAAGGTTAGGAGGTGCAGCCTTTTTGGAGACTTTGAAGTGTCAAAAACCCACAGCAGGCCCAGTGTTTCTCTCTTTCTGTCTGCTGCCTATGGACCAGGATGTAAAGCTTTCAGCTACTGCCTCCAACGCCATGCCTGCCTACCTGCAATTTTGACATGATGATCACAGACTGCTCCTCTAAAAGTGTAAGCAAGCGCATAATTAAATCTTTTCTTTTGTGAGAGATGCTTTGGTCATGGTGTCTCTATACAACAATAGAACTGTAATTAAGACCCACTAGAACTTGTGTTACAAAATATGAATTAATCATTTGTGTTGTAACTTGGCAATGTGCAAAGTCCTAAGAAGGATCATGATCAACATGAACCATAAGTGTTCCACCATAATGAAATTCTGTAATCGCTAATAGTTCTTTTGCATTCATTAGGTGGCAAATCCATATTCATTTATGAATTTATACCTGGTTCAATTTGCTATTGAAGATGAGGGTGATATGCTGTTACAAGTATGTGATACAAATATAATAATTAATTTATCTAGGCCACATTCACCTCAGAGCTTTGCAATAATATTTTCATTTAGTTTTCTCGGTATAGTTTTTTTCTTTTCTTTGATATATTTTTTTATTTTCTATATTTTTTGTATATTTTTTTCTTTGAGAAGCAATGTGCCATGTTGGCTACCATTTCCATCTGCTTAGATGATATATATTTTGTAAATAGCTTTATGATTTTTCAGTTATGAGACATTAGAGAAGTGTTAGATATTACATAAAAGGCAAAATATCAGCCATTACATAAATGGTATGTAGAGGAAGTAGGTATCTCTTCATTATTTAAATCTGCCTGATTTAAAGTCTATCCTCTGCTTACATAGTATGTGACCATAAACAGGCTAGTTTAGTTTCCTACTACTTCAGTTTTCTCACCTATGACCTGGAAATAAAAATAGCATGCACCTCTTAGGAATGTTCTTGTGACTGTGAGAGGAGAAATAGGCAGAATATGTGGAAACCATTAGTGTTTAATAATAAAGTTTTGCTGAATTTATTGTAATCTACTTTTTCATCTATGGAATTGCCTGACTACCATGAAATGAAACACTATGCTTCCTGGGCTCTCTGGGGAATGTAATTCACGATGCAGATTAGATTTGTACATGCAGATGCTATTTTACTCTATCTAGAAAGCCAAAGTGAGAAACAGAATGTCTTCTTTTCCCTTTCTGCTGTTAATAAATAGAATGAATTTACTCATTATCAGAGTTGAATGTTAAGAGGCAATGTAGTTGGGGAGGATATAAAAATTGCCTTCAAACCTCTTTGCCCTTATATATAGATTTAAGTATGGTGTTGTTATGCATTTTTCAAGGGTGCATTATTTTCTTTGATCCAGTGTCAAGTTCTTAACACCCACTCCTTCAGTGCTTTGGTGAAATTACATTTAGTTCCCTGAATTACATTTTCCCCATCAAACTACAATAAGATGGTTTCTGTTTCAAACTAGCACTCTGAATGAATCACATAGCAACCTGTGGTCCCACGCACCAACACATAGGAGAAGTACAAGCCCAGTACTGTGCTATAATGAATCTAACTTGTGAGGTATCACATTTAGCAAATATATTAACTCACTTTTTATGTCCAGTTTCAGAAGTCAATATCATCTCTACTTGGTATCAAAAGAAATCATAAAACACACACATTGTCTCTCATATGCACACACTCAAATATATATATAAACATTTATAAACATATATTTATGTTTTTATATAAATATATATCTATAAACACACACATATATACATGTGTGTGTGTGTGTGTGTGTGTGTGTGTGCCTCCTAGTTACTTTCACAAAATAGAGTAATTTGACAGTATAGACTGAATTCAGGTAGTGTAATACTGATGCATAGAAAGTTACCTTTAGAAGTCTAGAAATCTTAAAATAAGGCTTCCTGTTTCTGATCCACTACTACTTTTTTATTTAGTAGCTGGAAATGCCAACAGAGAAGATGCCCTGTGCATGTTTATGACTCATTCCCTTTGGGACTCTGGGACACCTGTTTGGCACCAAGGCTTGGTATAAACAAAGCTTTCAGCCAGTTGTTTATTCCACCTCACAACAGGCAAAACTCTGCTAAGTCAGCTGCCCAGACCTGCCCTGTAGCCATCAGATTTCATTATGAGGTAAAATGATTAATTTCCAGAGGAAATTATGGTGAAGGAAAACTAATTAATTTCCTATGCTTAGGATTTTAATCCATGCTGGCTTCACACCAGCTGTTGCACATACCTGTTGCTCAAAATTAGTAGGAGCAGCTGGCAATACTAACCTCACTCCCAAACTCTGACTGCACTTCTCTATTTCCTGCACTTCTTGATCAACTGGTCTCCTAATCCTGAGGCTATTTCCAGGGTTTAATCTGTGCATGTGCACTCAGTGTTTGTGAGGCACACCAAAGATAAAAGCCCAGTCAAGCACCAACAAAGCCAGTTTAATTGATTATTGTCTTTACTTGGCAAGAAGTACATAAATTTTGAAAATGAAACTTAAATCTGTGCAATACTATATTTGACAATTAATATTAATTGTCAGCTTTGCAGTATCTAGAGACTCCTGGGAGATGGGCCCCTAGGAATGCCTGTAGACATTTTCTTGATTACGTGATTACATGCTCCTGGGAAGACCCATCCAATATGAGTGGCAGCATTCCCTAGCTGGAGTATAAACAGAGAAAAAGAATTGAGCAACAGCATTCATTCTTCATTCTGTTTCCCGACTTGGATACGCTGTGATGAGCTGTGTCAGCACCTTGCTGTCTTGTCCTCCCTGTCACGATGGACTGGACCTTTTAGCTGTGAGCCAGAAGAAACTTTTCTCTGGCTTTTGTCACATGTCTCTGAACAAAATTAACAAACCTATATAGAGTGTTACTTCCTCTTATCCTAGCATAAGTCTCACCATGTAGCCCCGCCTGTCTTAGAACTCACTATGTAATCTAAGTTGGCCTTGAACTCACAGAGATCTGCCTGCTTCTGCCTCCCAAGTGCTGGGATTACACCAGGCCCTGTTATCTCTTTCAAGATCTTCCGCCCTCATTTTCCTTATGAGGAAAACAATTTCCTCATTTTGTCTTTAATTGTTCTGTCCTAACTCCTTCCCCTCTACATTCAATGCACTTGAGTATTTCCTTTATACTTTAGAGCTATCGCCCATCATTGCTATTCATTCTCTTTCCAAGCAACTCCTAAGAATCTTATAGTTTAAAACCTGGGTCAGGTGATATATCACTAATATACACAGCAGACTAGACTTCTGTCTTCATCTTGACCATTTGACTGAAGAAACAACGCATATGATTCTAGACCATCTGGATGACTGCTCTCCAGTCAAGCCATCAAGAGACTTCTGCGTCTTTCACCTTCATAGACATGAACAATACATTGATACCGAAAGGTGTTGCTTTAGTTGCTGTCAGCCAAGGAGGGAACAGGGCTAGACATGTTCTAAGGTTGAATACTTTCTTTGGGCACTAAGGAAAAGTGGGAAAGTATTAGGGGGCCTGAGTCAGAGCTGGCACATGGTAAGAGGAACACTCTATATGTAAACAGCCAGTACGGCATTACAAGCTGAGAATAGCAATTTAGTTTTTGGTCAAATTAACATTGATTATCACATTAAATTACTGTACCTTTTCAAAAGAGATTTATTCATTTTATGGTGTTTTGCCTGCAGATTTGTATGTTCATCACATGTGTGCTTGGTTTCCACAGAAGTCAGAAAAGGGCATTGGATTACTTAAAACTAGAGTTAAAGATGGATGTGAATCTCCATGTGGGGACTGGAAATTTAACCCAGATCCTCTGCAAGAGCAACAAGTGCTCTTAACTTTCTAACCTTGAAACTTTTAGCTTAACTTGCTTTATTTTTTTTTTGTTTGATTAAGAGGTATACCTTGTCTATATGATTGTGTATGAGTATAGATCACTGAAAATTATTTATGTCTAGATACATTTACATAATATAAATAATCAGGATAGCAAATCGCATCATACCCAAGTGGCACAGGGAGGTAACTAACTACCCAGGAGTGCAGAGAGGCCTGACAGCACAGGAAGACCACCCCTAATGCTCAGGGAAAGCAGCCGGAAAAACCCTGAGGACACAAGAGCCTAGGAATAGCCTGGGACAGGAGTCTTCTGATTTCTTTCCGCACACAGAGCTGATCAGGGCCACAAAGCTACATACCCAAATACAACCACAAGAGAGCAGGTCTCACAGGAGTACCTACATACCTGTGTACACAGAGAGAACAGGTCTCCCAGGAGCACAGATACAGAAGCTTGCATGACAGATAAGCCACAGTCAGAGACAGCTACACCAGCTAACACCAGAGATAAACAGATGGCAAAAGGCAAAGGCAAGAACATTACCAACAGAAACCAAGGCAACATGGTACCATCTGAACCAAGTTCTCCCACAACAGCAAGTCCTGGATACCCCAACACACCAGAAAAGCAAGATCTGGGATGCTGATAGAGGATTTCAGGAAGGACATAAATAACTCCCTTAAAGAAATACAGGAGAACATGAATCAACAGGTAGAAGCCCTTAAAAAGGAAACACAAAAATCCCTTAAAGAATTACAGGACAACACAAGCAAATAAGTGAAGGAACTGAACAAAACCATCCAGGATCTAAAAATGGAAGTAGAAACAACAAAGAAATCACAAAGGGAGACAACTCTGGAGATGAAAAAAACTTGGAAAGAAATCAGGAGTCATAGATATAAACATAAACAGAATACAAGAGATAGAAGAATGAATCTCAGGTGCTGAAGATACCATAGAAAGCATTGACTCAACTGTCAAAGAAAATGCAAAATGCAAAAAGCATATAACTCAAAACATCCAGGAAATATAGGACACAATGAGAAGACCAAACCCAAGGATTATAGGTATAGAAGAGAGCAAAGAATTACAACTTAAAGGGCCAGTAAATACCTTCAACAAAATTATAGAAGAAAAGTTCCCTAACCTAAAGAGAGAGATGCATATGAACATACAAGAAGCCTACAGAACTCCAAAGAGACTGGGCCAGAACAGAAATTCCTCCCGGCACATAATAATCAAAACACCAAATGTACTAAACAAAGAAAGAATATTATAAGCAGTAAGGGAAAAAAAGCCAAATAACATATAAAGGAAGACCTATCAGAATTATACCAATCAATCTTAGAGAGGGAGAGGAGAGAGAGAGAGAGAGAGAGAGAGAGAGAGAGAGAGAGAGAGAGAGAGAGAGAGAGCACACAAAGTTATTATGGTCAGAAGAGAGTCAAATATTGAGTATATACAAAAGGCCAATAGCCCCAGAAGGGATTCAACTGTACTTGAGCCCCAAGTGTTATGAACATAGCAAAGAAAGAAAGAAAGAAAGAAAGAAAGAAAGAAAGAAAGAAAGAAACAAACAAACAAAGAAAGAAAGAAAGAAGGAAAGAAAGAAAGAAAGAAAGAAGGAAAGAAAGAAAAAGAAAGAAAGAAAGAAAGAAAGAAAGAATGAATAATGTTCAATGACTCAGGATAACACCTGCCTGCATTTAGACATTGAATCTCCTTCTATTTCCTTGTATGTTACTATGAAAGGGAATGCTATCTTTTATGTACATGGTTTATATTGGAGCTAACAAAGGAGAAAGTGGAGCTGTAGCACAGTTCACAAAGTGCTTCCAGTCTTCCATAAAACCTAGCATTCATTCCTCAGCACTGTAGCATTTAATGAACAGAGGATAGTGGTGAATGCCCCTGGAGGTGGGGCAAGAAGGTAAAAAGCTCAAGGTCGTCTTCAGCTATGTATGAGTTCAAGGCCAACCTGGACTACTCGAGCTCCTTTCTTTACTTCCAAAACATAACAATACAAAACAAAAATAGCCCAAGTTCAGAAGTAGCCATTTTATAGGCTCCATTCCAATCAAAATAAAGACTTCAAAGATCAGGTTCATTTCTCTAAAACATTTATCACTCTTGACTTTTTGTTAAAAAGTCTTTATCCATTTTGATTAACTATGTCAATTTTGGCTGGCTCTCAGACAGATAGCTGTGTGCAGGGCAGTACTGACATGGCCTCTGATGTATTGATTATCAAAGTGTGTCAACTCTCCCAGATCTGGTGTATCCAGGTCCATTTGTCATCCCCACCCTATGCTGTCTTCGAGTTTAAGTATTAACTGGGAGATGCAAGCATCTCTAAAGAAGGACCTGAAATCCTTTGAAGAATTCTAATGAGCTTTTGGGTTCATATCTGGCTATACACAGGGAGGTAACACCATTTTCCTAGAAATGTGAATAAAGGGACATTTGCTGGGAGAAATTATCAGATATTTTCAAATACTCTATGACAGGTGTGTGTTATAAATAATGAATTTCATTCTAAAGAGAGGCTGGCTATGAAATATAACCCCATCTGATGAAAGAATTTTCTTTGCTTCCTCCTAAGAACTTATTGTTATTAATAACAGTGAGTGCCCTGCTTCCAGCCACCTGTGATGCTGTGTAAATGTAATTTATCAAGCTCAGATCTAGCTCTGTTTGTATGCCCTTATTGTCTCAGAGAGGAACTTGTGAGTATTAAAGAAAAACCATGGACAAGTTCAACAGACATCACCAGAAATAGTTCCCAAGATTGTATTTGCTCTGGTCCTTAATTAAAGTAAAAAAAAAAATCTTAAAGTACAAAGAAACAGCCCCTCTTGTCTGATGCAGCTTACAGGTACTTGGACATAAGAGTAAAAGCCATTTAAAAAGGAAGAATATGCCAGGGGGTGGTAGCTCATGCCTTTAATCCCACCATCCAGGAAGCAGACACAGGGATCTCTTAAGTTCTGAGTTCACAGCCACATAGTGAGTTACACAGTACATAGTGAGTTACAGGACAGTCAGGGTTAGACAGAGAAACCCTATCTCAAAAAACGATACACATATAGGAATGTAACTTTGCCTTCTTCCTATGGGAAGACCAATATTTTTGTGGTTGGATTTGACAAGTATATATCAGACTATTATCAAATATGTGATGATTTTCTTTAATACTACCAGTACTGTGTTATTTAGTACCATCAGGAAACAGAATCTTCTACTTATTCTAATATTTAGGCAAATAAGAATTATTATAGGCAGAATAATATGACTTTATGGTTAGATTCTCAAAATAACTATTTGACAGACTCTATTACTTAAACAATGATTTTTTTTATCATGTGTGTATGTATGTGAGCAGGTATACACAGACCATGATTATGCATAGAGGTCACAGGGTAATTCTTGGGAGTAAATTCTTTCTTACCCCATTGTGGGATCTAGGAATCAAACTCAGCTTATCAGGCCTACACACAAACACGTCTATCCACCAGTTTAAGGGAATAACGTCTTTACTGTTACTCTTAGCTTTCAAGTACCATAGGAACAGGGGAAGTAAGCATTACTCGGGCCCTTCAGACAACCACCTCTCCTTCCATCTGCTCTCCCTAGAGAGCGTTCAAATGGTTTTTCACAAGGATGGATGGCTTCATAAATACTCTCTTCAGCCTTCTCAGGAGAAAACTGAGTTGAATAAAAATTAAACTTCTAGCACTGAATGTAAAAAATAAATAAATAAAAGCATATGAAACATGATTCACTTTTTTTTTCAATAGTGATTTCAAAGGCACCTTTGGTTTTATTGTGACTTGAAGCTATTTGACTTCTAGATAATGGCCTTGATCTGAAGCAAACAGGGTCTGTTTGTGAATGCATTTAGCAAACATTTATTGACCACCTCCAAGGGTTACATAATTTATTAGGGAGTAGGGATTTAGAAGTGAGAAAAGGAGACAGATATTCTATTCTCATTAAGCATTTGTGTTAATGAGGAAAGCAGATAAATATGTAGTCAAATGAAATATGTGTTTCAAAAGTAACACAAGGTAAGAATATAAGGTAGGGAAGTGGGATAAAGTTTATGTGTACTATGGAAGCAGAAACACACTAAGAAGTTACTGGCTTTTTCTTTTTCTTTTTTTCTTCTTTTTCTTTTTCTTTTTCCTCTTTCCTGTTTGACAGGCTCATGTAGTCCAGGCTGGCCTAAAACTTGCTATGTAGTTGAGGATGACTTTCAACTTCTGGTGCTTCTCCTTCTAATTCTGTAGTGCTAACATTAGAGTCATAAAATACAACACCTCCATGTTCGCAGGGGAGCAAACCCATGGCTCTGCACATGACAGGTAGGCATGCACCAACTCAAAGCCACATACCCCGCCCAGAAGGTAATTTTTAAACATAGGTTTCAAGAGAGGTAGATTCTTTGGGAAAGGTCATTTCTGCCTAGGAACTTGTAAGAACCTGACCTGTAAATGTATCTAGTGTTATAAGGAGCACAGAGGGGTCTAGAGGACCAGAACACAGGAGATCGAGGAAGCGGGGCTAGAAAGGGAGGCAGACAGAAATGGAGGGCCAATTCTACAGGACCTCGGAGGTCAAGAGTGAGGACTTTGGCTTTAACTTTTAGTGGGACAATAGAAGTTTCTTTGAAATAGAAAACAATTGTAACTGCTATCTGTGTAGAAGACAGGCTGAAGGAGGAAAAGTCATAATAGAGGAAACCAGTAAGAGTTGATTGTAATATCATAAGGATCAGCATGGAGGTCAAGGATGCTAAGACTTGGTGAAACTCTGGATGTAGATTTAAGGAGAAGGTGATGTCACATGATTATAGGCCTGAGGTATAGTATGATAACCAGAAAGTGAGAAATCAAGAATGACAATACATTTTTCAGCGAAAGTTCCTAGAAAAGTAAAATTGTACCTAAAGTTGGAATGATCTTTAGACTGGTGGCTATGTGGAGTAGAAGCTTGTGCGTTCAGATATGGAGAAGTTATTTACACTTATGATGCCTGACACACAGTCAGCTGAGAAGGGGACCACGGAATCTGAAGCTCTTCTGGGAGGTTCAATGTTTAGACTCCTGAAATCAAAAAGTCATTTACACAGCAATATGATTTGAAATTATGAGACTAAGACAATAGAACAAGCCTAAACTGGGCAGCAGTGGCGCATGACTTTCATCCCAGCACTTGGGAGGCAGAGGCAGGTGAATTTCTGAGTTTGAGGCCAGCCTGGTCTACAGAGTGAGTTCCAGGACAGCCAGGGCTACACAGAGAAACCCTGTCTCAAAAAACAAAAACAGAAAACAAAACAAAACAAAACAAAACAAAACAAAACAAAACAAAAAGAACAAATCTAGGTGTTTCAAACTGGCGGTTTAAACCTACAATTTATTTTAAGAAGGAAAAATACAACACGGGGAGAGAAAAACTCCCAAGTATGGGTCACCTGCGGCAGGTGAAGCAGGTCTTTCTAGAAGCAAACAGTCCACTCTGTTGAACACTCCCAAGAATCTAAATGAGGGAACTGGGGTGTAGAGGTGAAGCTCACGTGTTACCCCGAGAATATACAGTGTTCTGTGAGAATGGAAAAATGCCAACTTTTGTACAGAAAAATGGAATACTCTTTTATGTGAGTTTGGAATGCATGTCTAGCTTTTAAATATCAGGCTGGCTTAAATGTCAGATCTATTTGTTTGTAAGAAAATTTAAGTGATGTTGCCTGTCATTTTACATTTAAATGATAAGTTCATGTTGCAAAGATGTATTTCCTTTCACTTTATTTCAAAGAAGGTCATGTAAATAATGGTGCTTTTAAAATACAGACATTGCTAGAATAAACAAATTCGATACATTTACTGATAATAAAACATAATTGATTTTTTATTAATCATTCCATTCATTTACATCTCAAATAATATCTGGCTTCCCTGTTATCCCTTCACCAACCACTCATCCCACATACCCCCTCCCCCTCTCCTTTCCCTGTATGATGGTGCTCACCCACCCATCCGGCCTCTTCCGTCCCACTCATAGTTGATATTTTATTACATATCAGCGCAAATGATACATTGAATGGGTGACTATGAAACTATGTTATTAAAAATCAGACTTTTTCTGAAGGCGAGAGTTGATATGTTCATTGGGGCTCAAGTGGGTCTAGCAGATGAGATGCATGAGCAAATAGAATTTACAGTATTCAAATATAAAGATCACTGTAGTGCCAAGGAAATGCTCTCATGTCTCAACATGAATAGGCAGGCACACATGGCATTTTAACTGCAAAAATCTCTAAGAATCTACATAGCACATTTGAATTTGAAAACAAGGGGTAAGTTGTGATGGTTTGTATATGATTGGCCCAGGAAGTGAGCCTATTAGGAGGTGTGGACTTGTTGGAGTAGGTGTGTCACTGTGGGTGTGGGCTTAAGACCTTCAACCTAGTTGCCTGGAAGTCAGTCTTCTACTAGCAGCCTTCAGATGAAGATGTAGAACTCTCAGCTCCTCCTGCACCAAGCCTGCCTGGATGCTGCCATGTTTCTGCCTTGATGACAATGGACTGAATCTCAGAGCCTATAAGCCAGCCCCAATTAAATGTTGTCTTTTACAAAACTTGCATTGGTCATGGTGTCTGTTCACAGCAATAAAACCCTAACTAAGACAGAAGTAAAAAATATTTTATGATTTTTTTCCCAGATCCAAAAAACATTGTTTTGATTTTTCACAGCCTTAAAAATTCAGTAATCCATCATGGATAGATGAATAGATGAACATTATGATTCAGAGTATTAATGTTTAAAAATAATTTATTTTTTGTTATTGTATGTGCATTGTATGTGGATGTTATGCACATTGGTATTTTGCCTGCATATATCTGCCTGTGTGAGGTGTCAGACCTTGGAGTTACCAACACTTTTGCGTTGTCATGTGGGTGCTGAGATTTGAACCTGGGTCCTCTGGAAGGGCATTCAGTGCTCTTAATAACTGAGCCTTCACTCCAGTCCCCAGAGTATTAATTTATAGGCTGGAGGGTCTGAGTTAATGTAACAGATATGTAAGTCAATATGAAAAGGTTAACTATCCAAACTCCAGGGTCAGTTATCAGACCTGTTTAAACAGGTTTGTGTCTTGGTAGAAGGGAGGCAGTGCAGCATAAGAAGTGACTGTGAGGTTTACCAGGCAGTAAAGCTTGAGGAAAGAGCAGAATCTTGAAATATAGATCTGAGCCGTCTATAGACGCTCTGAATTTAAAGCTTTATTCAACATCTTCTCTCCTGTTAAAAGCTATTGTAAGCTATGCCCTTCAGTGTGAAATGCCAGGGTTGTGCTGTGTATATATACATGTACAGGTATTTACACATGTGTGCAAAGCAAGTACTCAACCGCTGGGCTTGAGACCTCATGGTTTTTTTTTTTTTTTTTTTGACTCACTTATGTATACAAACTGTTCGTGTACATATTTGTTTCTGTATCACATGCGTGCCTGGTATCTGAGTGGTTCAGAAGAGGACCTTGGAATTGGAGTTACAGATGGTTGTGAATAGCTGTGTGGATGCTGGGAAATGAATCCAGGTTCTCGGCAAGAGCAACAACTGCTCTGAACTACCGAGTTATCTCCAGCCCCATACTATGTGAATGTCTGTCTGTCTGTCTGTCTGTCTGTCTGTCTGTCTCAGTTTATATTTTATTTTTAGACAATGGCCCACTCTTTAGCTCTGCTTGTCCTCAAATTGAAATCTTCCTTTCTCCACCCCCCACCCCCCACCCCCCCCACACACACACCATTTGGGACTAAAGTCGTGAGTCACTGTGTCCTTCAGTTAAAAAAAAATTAAATCACATTGTTTATTTCATGGTATGCTTAATTCTTAATTCTCAAATAATTACTTGTTTAACTTTATGACTCGTTACAGCTATTATAGAGAAACACTTTGTGCTTACAGTTTTAATGTCACTGTGCCAAGAGTGAAATCCTAAGTGTATGAACTATGCCAGAACTGGCCTTATGGGGCCTGTCACTGCCTGTGTGAGAAACATGTTCCACAAGTATGAAATTATGTCATGCTCTTTGTACTAATGATGCCACATAGCCATTCCCCTAATATAATTGTATTATTTTCTAAACACTGCCAGTCATACTTGTGTGCTTTGAAAGACTGAGATATAACGTGAACTAGCCTTCATAGTTTCTATGTTAGAAACAAACAGAACAACAATAAAACATGTAGGGAAACGGGAATGGTGGGAAAGACCCGTAATCGCAGCAATGGGGAAAGGAAGCAGGATTCTAGGTGTGAAGCCACCCTGGGCTACACAGTAAGACCTTGAAGGAATGAACAAACAAATGAACGAACAAACAAACAAAACAAAATATGGGGAGATAATCAGTGCTTTCAAGTCCCCAAGCTGAGCTTCCTGTTTGAACCCCAGGTCTCCCCCTTAAATGTTCACACCTGAAAAGGATATTCTATATTTGTTATGTCTCAGTTTCTTAGCTTGTAGATAACTATAACCTCACTGCTTCTTTCAAATATCAGCTCAAAGATATACAAAATATTAGAACAATGTCTAACATAGATGAACACACTTAGTGTAGTAATCCAGAACATTTTTAAATAAACGTATAAACAGAGGCTGGAGAAGGTTAACTGGTTTAGAGCACTTGTTACTATTGCTAAGAACCCGGGTTTACTTCCCAGTGTCCACGTTGTGGCTCATGACATCTGTAACTGCAGTTCCAGGGGATCTGATGCCTTCTTCTGAACGCCAAGGGCACCGTGTACTCACATGGTGCACATACATGCATGCAAGCAAAACATTCATGCACAGAAAATTTAAATACTTAAAAAGAAATATACAAACATACAGGAGCACTCCTATTTATTGTCACAATCTGTAATATATTCTGTATTAAATTATGCATATAAAGTGCTTTTGTGGAGAATGTAGTCTTGGGATCATAGCCTCCCACTGTCTGATTCATGGAATCCATATTCTAAGAGGATTTTCCCACATTATCTTGTTTACATATTTTACTGTTGAAGTACTTAGCTAATCCATATTTTCCTCCTGAGGAAACCGGATGGAGATGTTAAGCATCTTTCAGAGGTTGGCAGAGTAACTGAGAGAGCTGGAGATAAAATCCAGGTCAGTCGGCTTCTGGAGCTGGAGAGTTTGTACTTCCTGTTGCTGCCTCAGCTTCTACTGAATAAATGCCAGGGAGCTTACAGCATTGGAAGATTTGGTTGGACTCCACAGAGTACCGTCTTAGGGAGAACCACTTTGCAGCCCAATGTGACCTTAAAACTGCTGCAGACATGAGTGAGGATATTCAGAGTCAGAACCAGAACGCCACTAGGAATATTATGGTAGGGATAACACCGTGGAAAGTGACTTTTTAAAACAGAGGTTGAATAGGTGGAGCCTTTCAAAGGTGAACAGACTTTTAAAATGCATGCTCACAGCCAAGGATTGGACGGACTGCTTCTGTTGGCTTTCAAGTTAAGGACTATGTCTTTCTTTATGATGGGGTGTGGGACCTGAGGGTTTCCGTAACCATTTGCCCTCTTCTACTCTTCCTTCCACCGGAGGCTGTGATCTCCACATTGATCTTAATGAGCCCCTCCCCCTTCCCTCCCTTCTGTCGCAATGCCTTATACCTGCCTTGCCTCCTGCACCCCCTGCTTTCTGCAACCACCTGCAAGAAAGCTGGTGTTCGACTGCCTGTCTTGCACTGTCCACTTGTCTCTGTGAGCTTGAGTCAACACAGGGGGGGGGGCGGTAACATCTGTGCCCACCAAACGTGAGTTGTGTGACTTAGGTTAGTCACTGGTTATTTGGAAACAGTTATCCAGAACGTCTACATTCAGATAAACATTTACTGGCTAAACATGTTCTTCTCTTTCAGGGGGAGGAAAAGCTCTGAATCTTGTAATTAAAAAATCTCCGCTCTCTCTGCGGCTTGTCAGCTCTGCCTACCACTCTGGGTTGGTTGGTATTCTAAACTTATCACTTCTTTGAGTTATCCCTCAACACCTAAAACTCCCTCAGTCAGGGACTAGGCCAGTCTCCATGATCTGTCGTTCAGTGTGGTTTCCTTCCAGGCCCTGTGCTCCTTTTTTCTGTGTGCATCTTTCACCTGGAAGAAATCTGTGCCCGTCTTTTCTCTCCTTCCCTGTCAGCAGGTAGACCAAATTTTATGATTCTTGAGTTTTCCAGGCACATTACCACTTCATACTCCATTGGTTTTCCTAGCATTTCATCATGAAGCCATGCATGGATCATGTATGAAACACACCTCTAATCATGCATGAATCATGTATGAAACCCAGCTTTACTCTTGAAGGACTGGGTGATATAAGACTGATGATCTAATTGTTAAAACACAGAATGAGGGATTACAAACTTTGACCTCATCAGCTTTCCTTGAAGAGTAAACAAAATACATGTGTTCTGTTAGCCCAGCACCTGGCATACATTTTAAGTCCTTAACAAAGGGATTAATACAAGTAGTTTAAAAATTAAATATTACAATTTTAATCCTACTTCCCATGTTGGTCCTTTAGATTTTGATTATCTGTCTGTCTTTGATTCAGAATTCCCCTATAATCCTATTCATAATATCTAAGTTGTTTGCCATTTGCAACACAATGTTTTCAAAATCAAATTAAGTAGTGAGCTTCATGATGACATTTTCATGTACATATATTAATGTACTTTTCTAGATTCATTCTCCCCATAACTCTCTTATGCAATAAAATGTTTTTTAATCAATGTGACTATTGAACTTTTGGTGGAGAAAAATTATAAGTTACAGATGGTTGTGAGCTGCCATGTATGTGCTAGGAATTGAATCTAAGTCATCTGAAAAGGTACTTTCAAGCACTGAGACATTTCTCCAGCCCCAGGAAAGCATACTTTAAAGAACCTATTCATTGCTTTTCACTGATTGATTGAAGTTCCAATTGCTTCATCTATTCAATTGATAGCTATGATTTATGTATTGGGTATGTAATACATTCCAGACACAGGAGAAACAGAAAGATTCTCACTTAAAGGGGAAACTGTCATAAATCATCATGATGCAAAATAAAAGTCTTAAGCAGAGCCTGACATATATAGAGGCAGATACTCATCGCCAACCATTGAACTGATCATGGGGTCCCCAATGGAGGAGTTAGACAAAGGACTGAAGGAGCTGAAGGGGTTTGCAACCTTATAGGAAGAACAACAATATCAAACAGCCAGAGATCCCAGGGTCTAAACCACCAACCAAGGAGTACATATGGAGAGACCATGGCTTCAGCCATATATGTAGCAGAGGATGGCCTTGTTGGGCATCAATGGGAGAAGATTGGTCCCATGAAAGTTTGATGCCCCAGTGTAGGGGAATGCTAGGGCAGGAAGTTGGGAGAGGGTGGGTGGGTGTGGCCACACCCTCACAGAAGTAGGCAGAGGGGGAATGGGATAGGGAGTTTCTGGGGGTGGGGAAATCAGGAAAAGGGATAACATTTGAAATGTAAATAAATATCCAATTAAAAAGAAAGAAAAAGAAAAAGGACAAGCAAGTTCAGAAGAGAAAAAAAGTTAGCAACTTGAAGCTTG
Organism: Apodemus agrarius; assembly: GCA_964023405.1. NCBI lineage: Eukaryota > Metazoa > Chordata > Mammalia > Rodentia > Muridae > Apodemus > Apodemus agrarius. The sequence continues at coordinate 84,174,840 of OZ030005.1, read as the reverse complement.
GTAGAGGAAGAAACCCTGAGGTGTCCTGGAAGCTGACAGGAAAGGGAGAGATGAGAAGAGAACAGCAGAGACTGTGTTCTCAATGAAAGGTATGCATGAGCACAGGGTTGTTAATGGAATAGCCAAGTCCTCAGTGACCATCGGTTCACAAGGGGGCCTCTAATAGCACTTTCCAAAGCTTTCTTGACCACCCTGGGCTTCCTTTAATTAACACTGCTGTGACCTTGTGGGGGAAGTTAGCAAATATATTTGCTGTCCTGCTATTTCTATTGATTTTTGGTTGTGGGACTTCAATTTAGTGTGAGTTCTCTCCATTCAATATATTCACTCTGGCTACTGTCTGTCACCCTAACTACTTCTATGAGATCTCACTTTAGTCCCTAGAGCAGTTCCTGTTGGGACAAAATCATGGAATGCTGGATGGAGCCTTTCTTTGAGTTTTGTCCTCAGAGTGATTTTAAACTGATCACCTTCTCTGCAGTAAACATTATCCAGATAGCTAATGCAGACCAATCTTTGTGCTGCCCTTTTCTAGAGAAGACTATGGATTCCTGGAAGGACACTCAGAACCTAGCTCAGTCCAGCTTTGTCCCAGATAGGGACACAAATAAGAAATTAGAAAGGAAGTCTTGAAGCCTCTTAAGATGTTTTAATAAATGATCACAGTATGGATAATGGCCGGCGTGCTTCCTGATGTTTGGAGGAGAGAGACCATATCCTAACTCTCCCTAAGTGGGGTGACTTCTATTTACATAAAATCTGATGCACTGACAGAGGAATTCCTGAAGAGCTCAGTGGGTACCATCATTTGTAAGCATTATGAACCACCTTCTTGTGAGTTACTGAAGGTCAGTTAGATAAAACCTCTGCATGAAGCAGGCAACTGTTTTCACAAGGCAGTGATTGAAACCAAAACCAAAACCAAAACCAAAACCAAAACCAAAACCAAAACCAAAACCAAAACCAAAACCAAAACCAAAACCAAAACCAAAACCAAAACCAAAACCAAAACTAAAACCAAAAAAGCACTGAGCCAAGCTTGAGAGTTGTGGTCCCATTAGGAAAAGTCAAAAAAATAAGGCCTCAAAGGGATGGGATGAGTTGGGTCACAGGAGATTGTCTTAAATTCAGACTCCTCCTCTAGCCTCAGCCTCTGTAATGCTAAATGCTGTAAGTGTGTGTCACTTTATCTGTCTTGATCTTATATGTAAGATTTCTCTGCTGCTTCGGATTTACAATCCTTTATTTCTGCTAATTTTCAAAACTCTACCTGCTACTGTTAAATCAAAAACTAACCTTAACATCCCACCATTCCCTTTTCTTCCTTTCCCTGTCTGCCTTTCTCCCCTTCATTCTATATCTCTTTCTTTTACCTCCCTCCCTCCATCCCCTCCCTCCCTACTTCCCTCTCTCCCTTCCGACTTCCCTCCATCTTCCTTCCATCCTTCCCTCCCTCTCTTCTCTCTTTTTCCCTTCCCCCTTCTCTCTCTCCTTTCATTCTTATTTGTTTCAATTTTAGAGACAGAGTCTCTCTGTATAGTATCCAAACACCAAGGTTAACATAACACTGGCCAAGAGTTAGAGAAAACACAATACAACTCTTCATATGGTGGATTCCAACTATGGATAGAATGAAATGGAAGCCCCTTCTCAGTGAATGGAACCATGTCTCATAGCAACGTATTGAATATGATAATAGTATTCCACTATAGCCAGAAATATCCAAACATTGACTACCATCTCTCATAAGTCAAGTATAAAGCTGGAGGTAGGGGGAAGATCACAGTGTGGGTGGGTGATCATTATGGGCAAGGGGAGGGAACAGTTTTCAACTGTCTTTCCTAGCTCCTGAAACCAAAAAATGCTGATATACTGTGTGGATGGATGTTCAGTCTACGACTGTGGCATGAATGGACCAAGCATCATACATATCTGAGTAGTATGAATGAATGATTGATGATGAAGAGGAATGGTGATCCCTCAACCCTTGGCCATCCCCAGGATTTGTGCACACCAGAGAGGAAGTCTAATATCAATGATCTTGTCTTGGTAGTGACGTTGGATGGGAGGTTTCATTTGTGTCATTTAGAGCTTGTTATCTTCAAGGCCCTATTATAAGAGCTTATAAATATCAGCTCATTCAATCTTCACATAGTTTTATAAGGTTATGTCAATTTTTCTGGAGTGGAGACTGCTACCTAGAGAGGTTAAGTACATTGCTGAAAGTTTCACAGTTGATAAGTGACAGGCCTAGAATTAGATTCCAGGGAGTCTGGCTCCATAGCATGCTGTGGCCACTTATCCACAATGCCTCTTTATTCATTCAACAGTTGCTCTTTATTTTAGCCACTGCCTAGACAGTTCCTTTGAGGTCATGATGTATTTGGTCTGTCTCTGATGTGAGCAGTGAGAAACTCAGATGCAGACTGCAGAAATTTAGGCTGGTAGGTGTTGGCAGGTGGAGAAGACATACATCCTAGATGTAAGTCACTTGGAAAAAGTGCAGGCTTCTGGAAGGAGTCTTAACACTTTGCTCAAATATGCATTCCATTATAACATTAAAATGGCATTTTGCCTCTTCCTGAAACACTGAGGATACAGAGGACTGATGTGAGGACTGATCTATTTCCTTTCCCTCTCTTTCTTCCTTCCTTTCTTTCTTTTCTTCCTTCCTTCCTTCCTTCCTTCCTTCCTTCCTTCCTTCCTTCTTTCCATTTTTTGTTTCTGATACTGAAAAAAGAAGTAACAAAATTAACGCCCTAGGAGACTTCTCATAGCTGCATGTCAAGCTGCTTTCAAACTCTTAGGATGAAAGGTTATCATCTTGACAATATATAGCATCAAAAGAAAATCTTTATATCTCTTAAAGGGGAAATTTATGAAAAAAATTAGAGGCACAGATTTGTATTATAAATGGTCCTGATGTTTTTGTCTTTCAGGGGAGAAAAATTTATCTTTTAAAATTCAATATATATTGAATACTTAAATAATTGAATATACATACATACATACGGTTGCTAAAATACATTATTAACCAAAATTAGGGCTCTAACATTGTTGTTTGGAGTCTAGACAGGAAAGTACCTTTTGCTTTGGACTTGTCTTTGAATATAAATCAAAAAAGTGTTCATTTGTGTACCAAAGGTTGTACCTAGACTGTTCTCTTTTAGTCTTTAGCTGTAGCAGAGTTTGAAGGAAATGTCCCACATGCAGATTAGAGTTCTGCATGTAGAATTATCCATGAGGCAAGCAAGGCAGACCAATGATCCTTTGTCAGTTTTCATAAGTTGGAGAACAAATGTCTGTTCTCAGTGCCCAGTGAAGGGGTAGTACATTCAAATGGCCTTCTCCAACTGGATGGCGAGAAGTCATTTCCTTACTCTACATTAGAGAATTACTCTTCTATTAAGAAGGCACAGGGATTGGAACCACTGGCTAAATATAGATAGCAAAGAGCTGGGGTATGCTTTTCTGGGGTGTGGTTGTGGGTAATGGATGGAAAGCAGGTCTCTGTGGACTCTTCAGTGCCTGGCACCACAATGTCCACTCTATATCCTGGACTTGGTCCCTTTTGTTCAGATACTTAGATGTTGACAGCCACTATTATCTTATTTTCTTCTTCTAAAAAGCAGGGCTATTAAGATTAAGTTTGTAAGACTTCACTTGCTTATTTTCATAATGAGTTATGAGTTAAGCTTATCTGCCTTTGGTATTTCTTTTTGGCTCTACAATACTGTTGAATTCACTGTGTTCTTTCTTCTTATCAATTTGGAAAATGAGACTCTGTCTGTCTTTAATTCCAATTGTGGAAAGTTGAGGAAAAACATATGTGACTTGTAATTGCCAAGAATATCTTTAGTAAACAAACCTTGCATTAATCTTTGTGAGTGCCTTGAACTCACTATTAGCAATCTTTTTAACATGTTCCAATCTCTTAGAATCTTTTCATATGTATCTGTATATATATATAAAAATATATATTTATATTTAAATGCATACATTTAAAATCTGATTACAAGTTCTAAACATTGTTATATTAGAAAGTTAATGCAATTATAACTCAACATGCCATTATTATATTGCCAATATTGTGTGCCTGCTACAGTTCTTTCTAGTTGCTAAGGCTATACCATCCAGTAGTATAGTGAAAATTGTTCCTGCTGTGGAATTTAATTTTCACTTGGAATAAAAGAGGCTATAGGCAGACAAACAATGGCAAAAAGAAATTTAAAAGGGTTAACTTTATGTGACAAGCTGGGCAGTGGTGGCACACGCCTTTAATCCTAGCACTTGGGAGGCAGAGGCAGGCAGATTTCTGAGTTTGAGGCCAGCCTGGTCAACAGAGTGAGTTTCAGGACAGCTAGGGCTATACAGAGAAACCTTGTCTGGAAAAAAACTTTATGTGGCAAACACTATAAATACATTCATAAGGGCTATGAAGAAATTAAAACAGACCCCTGTTTTGCCAAGAGAAATAGCTACTCAATAGTAGAAACTCAGACTTCCAAGTTTTCCTTCTTTGAAATCCTGGGGAATGTTATTTACCCATACTGTGTCTCAGTTTCTTCCTCTCTAAAGTGGGAAGCAGACGCTAGAGATATGGCTCAGCAGGAGAGTGCCTGTCAAGCATACACAGCATTGTGCACATTGCATAAATTGGACATGGAACTTACTCTTAAATTCAAGCACTTGGGAGGTGAGTGGATCAGAAGATCAAGGGTAACCTCAGCTACAGAGAATCTTTTTCTTTTTAACAAAAAAGTTGTGATTTCCATAACTCTCATTTCATAGTTTATTTAGGGCTTACAAGAATGAGAATATTAGAATGTATAGAATAATGTATGTCACATATAAGGTACTTGTTAGTATTAGCTTTATCACTTTAGTGTATTATTGACCTCTTTTTGGAGATGAGAAATCTGAAGGTTACAGAAGCCCATGGCTCTGAGGAGGTTGTGCTGCTGGAAGGACAGAGAAACATTGCCTTACATTATGGCCGTGTTTTCAAATATTCTTTTGTCTCTTCTCACACATAACTCTTGCCCTAAAAAACACTTATTAAGGAAGCCCATTATATCCATAGTCTCTCATTGTTGCTAGAGATTATATGTTTATTGACAATCAGCCTTATCTGTCTCATTTTTCTGATACACATATATTTTTTTTCTTTTACCCCCTCTGTTTTCCTATTGCCTTGAGACAGACTTTTCATTCCCTCATACACAGTAGGCATGACTTTGTTCAAGTAGAAGTCACTAATTATCAAGCTTGCACACGGCACTGGGGAATCGCACGCATTTTGCTCTCACAGCAGAGGCCTGTGCATCAGGGCTGAGAGCTCTGGAGAGAATTTCCATTTGATGCCCCAGATTTCAGCCATTTAAATGAAATTCAAAATTGCTACTGTTTTTTTCTTTTCATGACCTTTTCAGATGTTGCCTTTCTCTCTCTCTCTCTCTCTCTCTCTCTCTCTCTCTCTCTCTCTCTAATCACAGTTCCATTTAGATCGGATGACATTCAGAAATCTGTACTTCGGTGGTAACCTGACTTCTTTTTATATCCAGTTTGAAACCCTAATCATTATCCTTTTTCCTTCAATTGCCCAGACACTTGGTATGTATTTTATTACACAGCATCTTGCCAAATCTGAAAGTGCTTTCTTGGAGTCCAGGGGAGTTCTGGAGCAGGGTCAGCAGCGCAGAGCAGATAGGCAGAGCTTAAGCCACACTGATACAAGTTTAATAGGGCTTTCGGGGGAAGGGTCAAATCCGAGCACCTCACCTCCCCTAGTTGTAAGACTACAGCTTTTTACACCTTCCTAAAAAAGAGGGGGCTATTCGAGGTCATAGAGGGAGATGGTTAAAACCTTGTTGGTCCTGCTGGGAGATGTGGTGTTGTCAGTTGGCCTGAGAGCCAAGCTGGCCACTGTGCAAATTTTACCTTGACTATCTAATTATCATGTAGCTTTTCCCTCCATGTTTTTAATCCTTCATCTGAAGAACAAGGACACAACCATGTCTATTAATGTATTATGAGGATTAAATGGTATAAGATAGTGGTTCTCAACCTGTGGGTCATATTCAGATATCCTACATGTCAGATTATGATTTATAACAGTTAACAAAAATTTGTTATGAAGTAGCAACAAAATAATCTTATGGCTGGAGCCACTACAGCATGAGTAATTGTTTTAAAGGGTCATAACACTAGGAAGGTTGAGAAGTCACTGGCATAACACATACTAAGATTTAAACATGCAAGTCACTCCATAATGAAAATAATTATTAGTGCTACATATTCATTTGGCATTGAGTTTGAACACTTCAAATAGTATATTGACATGCTGACTATTGATGGTAGTATAGAGCAGAACATGTGGGATTCCTTTCAGTTGTTTCTCATTTACTTTCACCTTTATTTTAAGGAATGGGTTCAGTCTGTGCACACAGTCTAACCTCTTTTTGTGATGTTCAAGTTTAAAAAAAAGACATTGTTGACTTTCTATCTGGGACCAAACCAAGCTGAAACACAGATCAGAGCCTAGCTCACCCATCATCAGAGAAGATCCCCTTGTGGTAGATGGATACTAACACAGAGACCCATAACTAGACTATAGGCAGAAATAGTTAGTCTTATATAGAATATCTTCATAAGAGACCTAGAGGGGATGAATGGCACAAAAAATATGGTGCCACATATGAACTCAAATAGACTGCAGCAACATGCAGTCAGATGGGGTCCCAGGGCTGAGAGGGGAAAGTGGGCATGGGCTCCCATCCTTAACCAATAGTATCTTCATTTGACATCCAATTTCAGAAGACAAATTAGTTTTCTTCAATTGAGTCTCAAGGGTACACAAACCACACTTCAAGACAAACTCCATGTCCAGAAGTAGATGGATGGCACAAAATGTCAATGGTATTTTTGTGGACTTTTTGTCTCCTATTCCATTGTTAGGTAAGCATTTTTTTCTTGTCCTACGGAGTGATAGAAGATGAGCCACCATGTTGGTAAGATGACTCAGAAGGCAAAGGTGCTCACTGTGTGAACCTGAAGACCTGCGCTCAGGATCTGAAATCATGTAAAGGTGGAAGGGGATATCTACTTCCATGTGAGCTCCGCAGTACATGTGGACCTTTCCTGCCAACTTAAGTAAAAAAGATGGCATAACAGAATTGCCATGCGAGTGGAAATTTGGTTTCATTTGAGCATAACATGAAACAATAGATTGCAGTTAGGTAGAAGATGGTCAGAGGGGGACAGACATGCAGATATATGATTTAGAGCTGAAAGTATCAAAGAAACGCAAGCAAGACATACAGGGAATGCTTGACAAATACATATTTTTCTGCTAAAATTAGTTATTTTATTAAATAAGATACTTAATACTTTACGTTCAGATATTATAATTACTTATTCCTAATAGCAAAATTCCACTATTTGGGATCTCTGTAATTTTTTGGTTCATATTTTTGTTTACAGGAAAAACAAAGATTGGAAATGGAAAGGAAAAAAACTTTAAATTGTGAAAAAAATTTATCTTCTCAGATAACAAAACACCTTCAAAAACATATTTAGCCTTTCACAAATACAGTTTTCATAAAACAAACAGGCAAGAAATAGATTAAAAAATTTACTTTCTTTGATATATTTTTGTAATCGTCATTTTGAAAATTCTTTTGTAAATCCTCATTTATTTGAATTTTGTTTTGTCTGTGTTTGGATGATGGTGGGCTAGACACACTATTTCTCACCAGCCATCACCAAGAATAACAACTTGCCAGCTTCAGAGATAACCATGTTTTTCTGCAGAGGGCCCTTTGTCTTTTTTGCACTTGGGATTAACTGCCTGACAATGAGGAGTTGCCACCAAAACTGCTGTCCTCTCTTTGCTTGTTGGATACATACCCACCATGCATATTACTTATTTTTAAGAAAGTTGTCTTAGTTAAGTGTTCACTGCTGTGAACAGATACCATGGCCAATGCAAGTTTTATAAAAGACAACATTTAATTGGGACTGACTTACAGGCTCAGAGGTTCAGTCCATTGTCATCAAGGCAGAAACATGGCAGCATCCAGGCAGATATGGTGCAGGAGGAGCTGAGAGCTCTACATCTTCATCTAAAGGCTGCTAGTGGAAGACTGACTTCCAGGTAGCCAGGGTGAGGGTCTTAAGCCAAAACCCACAGTGGCACATCTACTCCAACAAGGCCACACCTCCTAATAGGGTGACTTCCTGGGCCAATCATATACAAACCATCACAAAAGTCAATTCTTTAGAAGATGGAAATAGATAACAAATCATATCAAAAGGAATATAACTGCTTACACTACTCAGAAGCCAGTCATTTTATGAGGTTATTTCTTAATGACCTTGAAGGAGAGGAATTAAGAGATGACTGTCACATAATAAAGAAGGATTATCATAAGTACCATCATGTGAAGATATTTATTGAGTGAAATTAACTCTTGTCCATGTTTTCAAGGGGTGATGTTAACCTTGTTTTATATCCCTTTGGATCCCAGTGACCTCTTTAAAGGATATTAAATGTTCCATTTTTTTTCTAGAAAGCCATAGCAATTAATGAAGAACAATTAAATGGAGGTTTCTTTTGGGATACTTGTACCCTTGGTAATTTATAGTACATTGGGTACTATAATAGTCATATTAAAAGAAAAATTAAATATTTATACTATTAATTTGATTATAGAAAAATCTTATTTTGTGCTGGTTAATATTTTACGTTTTACTTAGTGTATTACATATATAAAAATATTCAAGGCCAATTTTTAGGTTCATTTGGATAAACCTTTTTTTTCCAGCACTATTTTTGGTTCTTTTAGAAACCACAGCAAAACTAAGAGTGCTTTGTCTTGCATCAACTCAGTCTGTAGTAACATCAGACTCATTTATGGAAGCATATCATCAGTTCTAATGGAGCAACTATTTTTTTAAATTCCATTTTGTGTATGAGTGTTTTGCATGCATGTCAGCATGTGTATTTTGTCCATACATGGTACCATCAGAGGCCAGAAGACAAGATCCCCTAGAACTGGAGCTACAGACAGCGGTGAATCACCATGTGGGTGTTGGGAACTAAATTCAGGTCCCCTACAAGAACAGCCAGTGCTTTTGACTGTTGTAGTACTTCTTCAGCTCCAAGCAACTATTTTTTAATATTGAAGATCAACATTTTCATTGTGGTGCTTGGAATCGGACCCTGAGATTTTCACCCTGAGACTAGAGCTCTTAACACTACACTCATAACTCCAAAGATCAATGATGAAGAGTTATAGATAATCACCTTCAGATCTGAGCATGGTGGAACCCACAACTCACACACACACACACACACACACACACACACACACACACGCCACAGGGAAGGTACTCACACTTGTAGGAATAGTCTATCACATTCCAAACAATCTATGACTATAGTCACCAATTCGGCCATCAACTTTACAAGGTAAAGTTCCTACCTACAGAAAGGCTGTCACTAACCTTTCCAGCTAGTAATTGGTGAGCTCTCTACCTGTCTTTATGCCAGTTTGTTACCATAACTTTTCCCAGAACCAAACTTTAAACTCAAGACTCCCAGACCTCAAAAGTTTTAATGTTATTTTTTGATTTTACATGAAACACAACTTCATGTAGCTTACGCTACCCTTAAACATCCTTTTTTACACGCATCTTCCAAGTATGGGGATTACAGGTGTGTATCTTGAGGCCAGTTGAATTTATGTAACTTTATTAAACCAATCTCTGAATCTAATCTTTTTATTATCTATTTTCGTCTTGAATCTATCTAATTTCTTCCTTTTTTCTATATCTTTGATCTAGCAAACATTTTATTTCTCATCTGGAATAGTAAGATTTCTATTGTTTTCATTTACAATGACACATGGCCAACCATCATCTAAAACACTGCCCCAGTACAATAGGAATTGCATTATTATTATTACATTTCTTTGTTGTGTGTATATCTATACTTGTATGCATATGGGTATGAGTGTACCATAGCCTATGTGTAGAGGTCAGAGGGCAGCTTGTAGAAATTTGCTTCTCCTTCTAATGCTGGCTCCCAGGGATTAAACTCACGTTTCAAGGTTGGTAGCAAGTACCTTTGCCTACTGAGCCATTTTGCAAGCCCAAGAGTTAAGATATTAGGGATGGATGGGGAAGAGAGAGAGAGAGAGAGAGAGAGAGAGAGAGAGAGAGAGAGAGAGACAGAGAGACAGAGAGACAGAGACAGACAGAGAGAGTCAGAGAGATGAGAAAGAATTCATATAATTTGATTGCATATTGTTATTGATGCACTGTTTTATTATTGTTGTTTAGCTCTTTAGTACTCTCTGTGGTGTCAGACATTCACTGGAGATCTTAGAGAGTTAATATCCCAAACATTGGTGATTCTGTACTCTACTGTGACCCATAAAGTACTTGCTGAACCATTCTCCATTTAGTTGCCAGAGATGTCTTTTTTGAGGAGCAAATCTGATCCCACCGTTCTGAGGTTTAAAACATTTCAATAGCCTATCGATCATTTCCTTTACATCTTGTGTGATGTACTCTTACATCTGCCTTACATACTGTGTTTCTCCAGTTTTTTCTGCTTTGCTTTTAGTCCCTGCATGTGGAAGACTCCACTTTCCCATAGGCATTTGCCTCCTAAAACATTCTTCCTTGTCACTTATTCCACTGTGCATTGACAAGTTAATTCCTATTCACTCTGGAGATCAGAGATAGTATTAGAGCATGTCTTCTTGATCTTCCAATCTCGGACGTGGAAGATCATTTGGTCTGGTTTTGCATACACTTGAGTCAATACCCAAGTCTCTCTTCTATTTCTACAGCATGCACAGCAGCTTCTGCACCTCATCGGGGAGTTCTCAGTGACTGACTGTAGGCTCATCAGGGTAGTGACCATGTCTATTTTACCTTCACTCTCTCTCTAACATCCAGGGCTGCCTCCCACTTACTGGAAGTATTTAATGAATATCAGCGGAAAGAAGATTGAATGAAGAAGTTTTTGCTCTGCTTCTACTTGATGTTCCTGGTATGTAACTCACTATTAATAAAAAGTTACTCCTAGCAGAGGGAAATGATATATCTCAGCAAACAGAGCGGGGCTTAAGAAAACCATCTTGAGCTAAAGTAGTTCAAATACCCTTGCTTTTTACAGACTCATCCAGTAGAATCAATGAGTCTGTTGGTAATCCTAGTTGAATTAGCATTCTGCGAAGCATATTAAAAATGAACACTTTATCTTCCCTAGGCTTGCTTTTCTATATTAATGCTGCTGCTATTTATAATTGTGAGAATGTAAAATACCTCTAATATTTCAGTGTTCTGTATACATGATTTCCTGAAATAGATTTTTCTCATATCACTTCATTTTAGCCTCACTACATTTCTTTTAAAGCTCAAGAATTATAGGAATTATCAATTTATGAGACTGATAAGCTTTTGGATACAACAGGCTTATAAACTAAGAGCCATGAACAATAAATTGTTAATTTAAAACGTTAAAATAAACAAACACTTCTATTTGAATTAAATTTAAAACATAAAAATTTCAAATCCTATTGAACACAGAACAGCATGTGTGTGTGTGTGTGTGTGTGTTTGTGTGTGTGTGTGTATACTTCCCTTTCTGTAAGCAAAAGTAGAATTTCTACATCTTCAAAATGTTTGAAATAAAAAGAAGATACTTAAGAATTATCAGCTTATTATCTTTATTTTTCTTTGATAACATGGTTAATTATACGTTAAATTATATAGAATATTGGCTCAAGAGTATTAAAGAATATCTTGCCATAGTTATTTCCAGGCCAGCAGAGCTACATATTACTGAATCTTAACCTCCCTACAACCCCCTCCAACTCCAAAAAAAAAAAAAATCAATATTTAACCACAAGGGAATCAATGTTCAGAAAGGTGGTGTGGTCTTCAGTGTGGGCTGGAGAAACAAATGCTTCATTACTTGCTGCTAAATTTGCAAATTAGCTTAAGTAAGAGGCTATTCAATCAGGTGTTTTGGTCAACTCTACTGAACAGCAAGGAAATGGACTTCATTTAATAGGTGTTTTAAATCCATCTGGGTTTCTACTCCTTTATTGTCTCCTAAAACATGAACTTCTGCATAAAATTGGAGGGTTTGCTTATAAAAATTGTTCTCTTTTTGTAACAGTAGTATAATAAGGAATGCTTTATTACTGAAGTATTACAGATGGTAGGTGTGGGTCTAAGGACATTGGCTGTCAGAGTATTCCCAGCAAATAGATTATTTGGCTCCTATTAGTATTGAACAATTTATGTTAGTAGATGACAAGGGAATTCCCCCTCCCTCCAATTAATAAAAACAACAGAAGATTTTAGTCATTTTGATGTGTTTGATATTTAACATTCTAAGAATAGACAATGAGATCAGTGGAAACTTCCGAGTCAGAAAGTGATGCCTGCTTCTATTCTGGCTGAATTGTTCTGGGTCCAAAGTGGCTTTTTGGCATAGGAAGACAGACTCAGCATCATTAATCATCAAGGTATCTGCAGAGAATCTTCCACAAATCTATAAACTCTGCATAGTCATATCCTGTTTTGCTACATGTCAAATGAGGTTAGAGATGAAATAAAAAACGACTAAGATTTCAGGAAAAGGACACATTGAATGAAGGAGTAGGTTGGGAGAGTTTTTAGATGCTCTTGTATTACCTGTTATTGTACATATGTATACTGGGGAGTGAGAATAGAGAGAGAAACAGAAAGAAATATGGTTAAAGACAAGTACATTGCTAAGCAATACAAATTCTAGTGTCATGTAAAATTTTCTTCCAAATAGTTCACTAAAATCATAATATTCTACTCCTCAGTAAAGCCAAAGTTAATGTAACACATTTAGAAATGTATCATATTGGACATAATAGGACAATGGTGAGGGGTGATTTACTGTATAGATGGCTAGATGGATGAATTATGGTACAGGAATGAGTTATAATGGAGGAGAGGAAATCATAATATATTTGAGATATTTAGTCATCAGTATTTCTAGTCTAGCATGCATTTTACATTAAAATAGTTGCTAATATTAGCCATAACATACAAACGACAACAATAGTAGTTACAAGCTAGACATGATAGTTAAATGAGAAAGCTTTCACCTACCCTGAGGACTTTCTGACCCCTTTAAATTTTTAGATTATAAGGCTCTTACTGGATTATATTTAAGAACAGGCTATTGTCAGCCACTATAATGAATTCAAAGAAATAAGGAAGCTCGGAATATCTAAGATATCATTCAGAGACCACATGAAACTCAAGAAGAAGGAAGGCCAAAGTGTGGATACTTTGGTCCTTCTTAAAAGGGGGAACAAAATACCCACAGAAGGAGATACAGAGACAAAGTATGGAGCAGAGATTGAAGGAAAGGCCATCCAGAGACTGCCCCAACTGGGAATCCATCCCAAATACAGTTACCAAACCCAGACACTGTTGTGGATGCCAACAAGTCCTTGCTGACAGGAGCCTGATATAGCTGTCTCCCGAGAGTCTCTGCTATTGCCTGACAAATACAGAGGGGAATACTCTCATCCAACCACTGGGCTGAGCACAGGGACCCTAATGGAGGAGTTAGAGAAAGATTCCAAAGAGCTGAAGGTGTTTGCAGTCCCATAGGAGGAACAACAATATGAACCAACCAGAACCCCCCAGAGCTCCCAGGGACTAAACCACCAACCAAAGATTACACATGGAGGGCTCCAGCCACATATGTAGCAGAGGGTGGCCTTGTTGGACATCGATGAGAGGAGAGGCCCCTGGTCCTGTGAAGGCTCAATGCCTCAGTGTAGGGGAGTGCCAGGACAGGGAATCAGGAGTGGGTGGGTTAGTGAGCAGGGGAAGGGGGGGATGAGATAGGGTGTTTTCTGAAGGGAAAAGAGGAAAGGAGATAACATTTGAAATGTAAATAAAGAAAATATCTAATAAAAAGAATAAACTAAAGGACGGATGGGGCAAAAAAAATAAAGCAAGCAACCTATTTTTTAAAAAAAAAAAAGAAAGAAAAGAAAAGAAATAAGGAACTCAAGAACTACTCAGCTAGACTTAAAGATAAAACACCATTCTATCTGTACACTGACTGAACTTCAGTCCTCCAGTGTGTCAAACAACTTCTAATCTTTACTTCTCAAAGTAAACTACAGTTAAACTACATGGGATTTCAGTTCATTCCTTTATATGAAGCGAAGATAAAATGTTTGTAAGAAAGCTTTCAGATAGTGGAGCGTATGGTGCTATGTCATCTGCAATCAAGGATCCTATTTTCAAATTTTAGTTAATATCTACTAGGTCTTCTGAAAATGTATCTCTCACCATATCCATTTGAAAACATGTAAGAAGAGAGGCCCATAAAGATGAACCAGCACAAGATCTGCACTAGGAAACAAGTGTTCCCTTCCCAGTCCAGAGTTTGGCTTATCTTAAGTGCTTTCTATGATTTGGTGTAATCTCTGACCAAGCTCTGCAGCTGGGTTTTGCTAGTCTTGCCTGGGAATTTAAGATGCAGTTATTTACCTTGGAATAACAGTTTTAAGGTCAAAGCTGCTCTTTCAGATGCACAAACCAGTAGATACATCGATTTAAAGAAAAGATTGCACCTCAGATTGTAAATAAGCCTTTTAAAAACATTAATATGAATATAAGTCATCTGAGCATCTTGGTAGATTGCAGATTCCAGTTTGCTGAGGTTGGGTTAACACTTGCCTATGTCGCTGGCCTTGTATCACGTCTGGTAGCGGGATACTCCAATAATTCAGCACGGCTTTTCATACTCACTAAATAATTCCCTATCACTTCAATCATTACTTTATATTTATTTATGCTGCTTTTCACTATTCGATGCATTTTGTAGTAAGGATGACTTCTTTGGTTCACTGCTTCATTATTTCCCTGGAACATGGAAGCATAAGAAGCATCCAGAAGAAGAAAAGGACATCAATGGACTGAATCTATAAATGATCCATGACTAGGCTATCTCAATTTCAAGGAACAAATTAGATTTATAAGTCTTTTTTAAAAAGATTTATTTACTTTAATGTATATGAGTACATCGCAACTGTCTTCAGACATACCAGAAGAGCGCATTGGATCCCATTACAGATGGTTGTGAGCCACCATGTGGTTGCTGGGAATTGAACTCAAGACCTCTGGAAGAGCAGTCAGTGCTCTTAACTACTGAGCCATCTCTCCAGCCCCATAAGTCTGTGTTTTTAATGTCAGGAATTTAAGTATCCTATTAAAAAATAAAGGGTGGAGGAAATCAGGCTCCTGCATTGTCTGTGTAAGCAAATGCTCTCTGCTGCTAGGGACTTCCCTGGAGTCTTTCCTATCTGTTCTACCTGCAGGCCACACTGACCCCTTCTATTGTTCCCACAAAGTTCAGAGCTATCCCATTAGGGCGAATCAGCCTTTTCATAAGGAAGGCCTGGAACCTAGTTTATTCCTTTTTGTACTTTAGCTGATAATTTAACTGTTCACATAGTTCTCCAAATGAAAGGTAGGTAATTATTGCAATACCACTCAGTTTTCTCATATTAAATTTAGTCACTACTATGTATGAAGGAAACATATATTGTAAAATTTGGCTTTGATCTTACAAGAATGCTCTGTATTGTTCTTTTTGTTAAATGTATAATTAGGCTACCATTAATGTTTGAAAATTTTGTCAGTGGTATTAAAGTTAATTTTTAGAAGTTGAAACAACACCCGAGTATTACTCCTCTTTCTTGTGCTCTGTTACAAAACAACTGTGGGTTTTCTGGAGTGCAGAACAAAGGGAATTTACTCATGCAGATTGCTGAAACTGCTTGATAAAAGTTCCAAAGGCACCATCTAAAAATTGTGAACATGAAATGTCTAGAGATTTACTTAACATTTCTCTAATATTGAATTTCTAGGTCATTCTTTCATATCCACTGAGCATATAGTTCTTCAGTAATTATTATTTTTTTTAGCCAACACACTATTTTACTATTTCGTACTACTATATATTAAATATTACATATATTACATATACTATATATCAAATATATTTAAATATTCACTATTTCTTTTTCTTTAAATGATTTTATACAGTGTATTTTGATAATCTTCTATCCTCTTCTCTAAGTCCTCCCAAAGCCTTCCGACCTATCTACCCAGACTATGTCATGTTCTTTCTCTTCCCTTCTCTCTCTCTCTCAAAGAAGAAAGAAAACAAAAAAGACAATATGACACAAAAAGGTGTACACATTCACACACACACAAGGGGAAAAAATCTACTCCCAAACAGTCCTTTTTGGGTTGCCAACAACTCCTAGACATAGGGCCTGCTGTGGAGTTTGGTTGATATAGCAGTGACACAACACTGGCAAAAACTGATTTTCTTTTCCAACAGTTGACAATTGCAACCAGCTTCATGGTTAGGGTAGGACTTTTTGTCATACTTCTAAGACAAGCCTCACCCAATAACTCACTGATAAAGTTCATTCAAATTCCTGTTGAGAGAATTGGTACAGGAGATAACACCAGTGGCAGCCATCTCTCCCACACCTGGGTGGAGAGTGGCTCAGGTCCCAGGAAGGGGTGCAAGTGTCTGAATACGTGTCTGGGAAGTTCAGAGAAAGAACTCTCGTGACCAAGCAGATTAAAGGCAGACTCACTGTGGAGTGGAGATGAAGATCCCTTGGGTAGTAAGGAGTTTGCTGGAGTGGAGCAGATGGGCTTTCAGAGAGGGAAGCCACCAGGTGAAGGTGTGAAAGCAGGGAAATGTGGGAGTAAATTTAGAGGCAGATAATAGCTTTGTGCGATCATGGGGCAGTAAAAAAGGACAAGGCTGTGGGCGATGGTAGGGTAGACAGTGCTGGGCAGGGGAGGTTGGCTGGAGAACCGTGATGAAGGGAATGAGCTTTGTGTGCCAGATGCCGAGGGGCCTGTCTTATAGGAAGATAATTCGGGAAGCAATGAAAACCATCTAGAAAAATCAAGGAAAGAGAAAGGATGAGGTATGAGGTATGTGGTGTGTGTGTGTGTGTGTGTGTGTGTGTGTGTGTGTGTGTGTGTTACTGTGTTTTTTGAAGTGGTATAGTAACTTCACAAAGTAAAACAGACAACATTTTGTTTTGCTTTATTTTTGTTTTTGTTTTTAAAATAAGAATCAGCTTCCCATGGTGCTTAATGGAATTGTTCTTAAGGGATCAGATATTGTTCTTAAGGGATCATATATATAATAAAATGGGAAAAAGAGAAAAAAGAAGAAAAAGTTTTCTTATTGCTGTTCTTACTATTTTTCTTATTATTAACATAACATGTAAATTTTAAGGTGATCATATGACACGATTGAATTTGAAGAGATGGTAAAATATTACAGTCATGTTGACATGATATTTGTGCATGCCTGTTTAAGCTGGTTTTAGTTCTATTCCTTTGAGCCTCACACTGAAAGAGATTGGGGATGGGGTAATATATACAGAAGGGACCACCCTCCTTTTAAACTGGACCGTGTATACACACAATCTCACTTAGTAGCACAAAACTCTCCAAAGAAGACATTTACTACACACTACAATAACTATATTTGCAAACTGTGCTAAGCGCTATAAAAATTCAGCAGTTGGTATTTTGCAACACATATTCCTTCAATAATCTCTTTTCTAACTTTGAAACCTGAAAAGCTCAAGCAAACAAAATGAAGGTTCCCTTTGACCATCAATTATCTTTCAGTAGAAACACAAAGAGGTTTGTAAATACCTCTTTAACTAGTTTAGCGATATGCATTTGAAGAAATATCTATTGTAGTACCAGGGAAATTTAGAGGGCAGAATCCAGAAATAAGGTTACTTGCATGGAACCAATAATCCTGTAGTTAAGCAAGATATTCTTTCTCTCTCCTTTCTAAATTACATATCTTACCTATTGTCAAAGTGCAGTTCCATTTCCACATTCCCACAATATGCTATTTTTTTCTGTTATTATGAACCCTGCAGGCTTATTCTTTCCGTGCCATTTCATAATTCTTAGAGCTAGGGCCATTACTATAAAAGTTGCTCCTATTCATTGGGAACTGATTTCTATTATGTATAATAAAGTTATTTCTCTTCAGCAAGGTGAAAAAAATTACTTAGAAATGAATAACATGCAATATACCTGTAGTAGAAGACACAATTTTCCGAGTATCTAGGAATGCTGAAGAGAGCATACATGAGCTTCTCCAGTAAAGAACTTGAAAGTGGCTGAAAATGTATTTACTAGAAGCCTAGTTTTTTATTTCTATCTCTCCGTGTGTACATGTGCATGCATGGTGTGCACATTTGATGTGTGTGTGTGTGTGTGTGTGTGTGTGTGTGTGTGTATGTATGGTGTGAGAGCAGGGGTGCACATGCCATTGAGTGCTAGTGGAGGTGTAAAGAGAACTCTGGCGACAGGTCTCAGTTCTACTTTGTTTGAGACAGGAGCTCTTGTTTTCAAGTGCATATACATAAGGCTTGCCTGTGAACTTCTGTCTCCATTTCCCATCTCACTGTAGGAGTTCTGGAATTACAGATGTACATTACCAGGCCTGAGTTTACATAGATTCTAGGGATTCAAGTGCCAAGTTCTCAAGATTGTGAGGCAAGATCTTTATCCAATGTTCTATCTCCTCAGCCTAAAAATCTAGTTCTTCACCACTTCAAAAGAAATGTAACAGCATCTCAGCATGATCACAGAGGGTACAATATTGACAGAGGTGAGAGAGGCCAGCTAAGATTCTCCAAGGAACCCCCACAGCATAGGCTTCACACACCTTAAAATCTCAATTGTATCACTGAGAATCATTTCAATCAGAGATACAGACATTTACATAAAGTTAATCTCATTTGGGATGTTCCCAATATTCAGTTGGCCAATCCAACTTGTAACAACAGTATCTCATCAAGTACCCGATTTTTTTTATAGTTATTAATTCCAGAGAACTGTATAGTTAAAAAGTGAGTGGAATATCTAAAGACATTAATGAGAATTAAGGTATTGCCTTGAGGAGAGGAAAGTGGTCTGCTTAACACACTTATTTCTAAAGAAGAGATTTCCCCCCTCCTTGCTTCCTAAGTCTGGATTGCCTTTACGTTAGCCACTGGTGACTGGATCAGAACCTGAGTGGAATGGAGCTGGTGCTGGCTTTCAGGTATCTGAGTTCATCTGTTCATACGAGCTTTTCTAACTGCCTGGTGTTCTCCTGGAAAATGGGGAGTAACAATTTTTGTGAGATTGAGGGGGCATTGATCATTAAGTTCCTATCAGAAGTAGTTTAATAAAAACATTACTGATCTTGATCAAGATTAGCGCTGACAGGCACCGGTGTATCCACAAAGAGCCATTCTGGAACTGTCAAAGCAGGTGTGTGGACTGACCTTCAGGTTGGTATTGTGCTATGATGGTCACCGTCTGCCCAGCTCCCTTCAGTGCTGCCGCCGCCTGCTCGTGGGATGCTCCTCTGAGATCGATGCCATTCACCTGCAAGAGAGACCAGACTTTTAGGCACAGTATCTGTATTCTGAAAGAAGAAAAAAGTTTTCCAAAACTAATAAGCTATCTAAAATTATGCCACGTTCCTCAAAAAAAAAAAAAAATCTTCACTTCTTATTCAGGTGTTTCTTATTTCAGCAAGTTTTGTAGTCATGATGACTTTTAGAACGCAGGGCCATGAAATTTCATCTTGTGTTTGTGGCACAGCCTGGCTACGTTGGGAATATTTTGTCTATCCCTATCCACAAGAGTTTTAGCCTGTGCGCTGCTAGGTTCCCATGGGTTTCCTGGATTTCTAGGGCAGATTGGCTTTAAAACTAGAGGGGGAATATGATAATGGGGAGAGACACATTGTAATGCCAACAGGCAAGTATGTGCCGACAGATTCATATATTCAGCTGACGTTCTGGGGAGACTGTATGGAATGGGTCTGGCCAGCTGCCAGATTCCTCTCTGGGCAAGTGCCTAATCCTGTCATATGGAGCTTGGTGAGACAGCCTTGAGCCCTGTTCCAAAATAAACCCAACTGCCCCACTTCTCATGCACAATTCCATAATGAATTCTGACAAAATGAAATAAAGAGTGCCTGGAGTTTATATTTTGCTGTCACTGACTCCCACTTTGGAGCCTAGATCCTAGAAGAGAAGAAGAGTGTCTATAAAACAATCCCTGACCTCAGCCTGGAAGAATCAAATCACCAGCAAGTCAAGCCCAATAAGGAGCAAAAGCTAAAGTCTCTCACCAATCAACAGTGTCAATAAGTCATCAGGATGTATCGCCAAGGGTTCTGTGTCTAGCTGAGAGGAGGGACAGTGGGTGAGGCTCAAAGGAGAGCGAGCAGCTTTCCTGATGGAAGTGAGCACACTGAGTCTAGTTTCCTAAGCCACGCAGATGATACCCTCACCCTGCACCCCTTTGTTCACAGGGCAGGGTGCTGTGCCCAAGAGAAGACTTCAAAGCTCATCAGCATGCCTTTGTGTTCAAAACATTCTCTTGTTTTGGCTTTGGCAATCTTTAACGCCGATTCTGAGTAGTTAAATGCAGGCATGGTTTACTCCTTTGCTTTCCTAGCTGGCTTGCATCATCTGTAATCTTCAAGTTGATGTCATTGCTCCCTCATAATAACTCTGTTAACGTATCCTCATCGCTATCTGTAGTTTCTTTTGCTTCTTCTCTGGTTTTCTATTCTGGTGAGCTTTTTTTTTCTTTCAAACATTGACTATACATTAGTTTGGGGAAGTCCACTGTGCCAGGCCTATTGTGCCAACCATTAGATAGATAAGTGACAGTCATATCATCTCTCTGTGGCTGCTTTTATCTCATTTCAGAAGGAAGGAGCAGTTAGGCCATTGTGGTCTAAAGTACCTGTGGTGGTAGGCACACATGCTTACAGTCTTGGCGCCCAGCTGGTGGCGCCCTTAGGGGAGATTATGGAATTTGGGGGAGGTACAGCCTTGCCGGAAGAAGTACATCACTAGAGACAAGCATCATGACAGACAGACTTGGAGACTTTATAGCCTCACCCTCCTTCCTGCTCTCTCTGCTTCCGGTGTGTGGTTGAGATGTGATCTCTTAGCTGCTTGCTCCTGCCATCAGACATGTTTCTGGTGCCATTATGAACCTTCACCCTGGAGATAAACTTTTTAAAAACCCCTGTAAGTTGCTTCAGGATGAGGAATTTTATCACACCAAAGCAAAAGTAACAACCTCTCTCCTTCATCCGAGAAATACCAAAGCTCCTCAAGAATACAGGATAAGTCATTTTCAACATGGCTAAGGATGCTGATGAGCCAGATGTAGGATTATAGTAGCCAAAGGGTCCGCAATGGCAGCTTCATCTGGATGTTTACCTACGGCAAGCACAACTGCGTAATATCAGATGTCAAATAATTTTAAATGGTTTCTTCTATTGTAAAACAATTAACTCATTAAAAAATGGACATTACTGAAGAAATATTTCCAAAAATTATAGAAAAAAATGTAAGTGAATTCTCACTATTTGCATATCCACAGGTGGCCTCTTTACTGTCTTTTGCTCTGGATTTCGCCTACAAACAGCATGTGGCCACATCTGAATACCTGTTGTTCTTGTTACATAAATATTTTATTACTTGTCTATTAACTAAATGAATTAAATATCATGTATAAATATAACTTATTTTGGTTATCATTTAACAGTGTATCCTGGGCATCTTTCATACAAGCTCATGTCATTCGAGTTTTTATTTGGAAGACTGTTCCTTGTGAATGTTCTAGAGTTGCTCAGTGAGATCCTTACTGATGTAATTAAAATCATTTCCACTTTTCTCTAGTACATTTATGAATGTCTTCATGAAGGATAAATTCTCTGGAGAGGGTCTTTGTAAGAAAAAGGGTATATGTCTTTAAAATTTTTGTTATTATACAATTAAACATTATTATTTATTTAACATTTAAATGACTAAAGAAAAATATAAAGTCAATAATCTTATTTATCAGATAACATTTTGATATAAAAATAGAAGCAATACAGATACATAATGCCATGCATAAAAATTAAATCAGTATAAAAAACACAAAATAAATATCTTTCTTTTTTAAAAATTTTTTATTGGATATATTCTATATTTATATTTAATTTCCCTTTTTCTGGTTCCCTGCCCCCCAAAGGTCCCACATGCCCTTTTCCCTCCCCCTGTTCACCCATCCACCCCTTCCCACTTTCATGTTCTGGTATTCCCCTACACTGATGCTTTGAGCATTTCCAGCACCAGGGTCCACTCCTTCCTCCTTGTCGGACATCATTTGGTATGTGGATTGTGTCTTTGGTGTTCCAAGATTCTAGGCTAATAACCACTTATCAGTGAGTGCATACCATGGGTATTCTTTTGAGGCTGGGTTACCTCACTTAGTATGATATTCTCCAGTTCTCTAAGAATTTCATGAATTCATTGTTTCTAATGACTGAATAGTAAACTCCATTGTGTATATATACCACATTTTTTGTATCCATTCCTCCTTTGAGGGACATTTGGGTTCTATTGGTGTTCTATTCAGGAACTTTCCCCCTGTGCCCATGTCCTCCAGGGTCTTCCCCAGTTTCTTTTCTATTAGTTTCAGTGTGTCTGGCTTTATGCTGAGGTCCTTGATCCACTTGGAGTTGATCTTAGTACAAGGTGATACGAGTGGGTCAATTTGCATTCTTCTGCATGTTGACCTCCAGTTGGACCAACCTCATTTGTTGAAAAGGCTATCTTTTTTCCACTGGATGGTTGTAGCTCTGTTATCAAAGATCAAGTGACCATAACTCTGTGGGTTCACTTCTGGGTCTTCAATTCTATTCCATTGATCTACTTGCCTGTTGCTGTACCAATACCATGCAGTTTTTAACACAGTTGCTCTGTAGTACTGCTTGAGGTCAGGGATATTGATTCCCCCAGAAGTCCTTTTATTGTTGAGAATAGTTTTAGCTATCCTGGGTTTTTTGTTACTCCAGATGGATTTAAGAATTGCTCTTTCTATATCTGTAAAGAACTGATTTGGGATTTTGATGGGGATTGCATTGAATCTGTATATTGCTTTTGGCAAGATGGCCATCTTTACTATATTGATCCTGCCAATCCAAGAGCAAGAAATATTTTTTCATCTTCTGAGGTCTTCTTCGATTTCTTTCTTCAAGGACTTGAAGTTCTTGTCATACAGATCTTTCACTTGTTTGGTAAGAGTCATGCCAAGACCATCCGGCGGCGGCGGCAGAACCAGGTACCCGAGACAGCCCAAGCTTAAGACCTTCGGGGACTCAGGCCTGGAGTGGGAGTTGGGCACAGAATAGCGGGTGCACTCTGCACTCGCGGGGCGGACCCCGAGCTCCCTGCAGGCAGCTGCCATATTGCCTGCAGCTTCCCGTCCAGCTGGTGGTGAGGAAGCCGGAGTCAGCCAGTGTGCCAGGTGCCCAGACCCAGCCGGAGGCCGAACCAGCCTCCCATCCAGCCAGTGGCAGGGAAGCTGGAAACCGGACCCAGCCAGCTTCCCAGCAGCTTGGGACCAGCAGGCGGAACCAGATAACTGAGATATCCCAACTTTAAGACCCCTGGGGAAACAGGATATCAGACAGCGAACCCTGAGCAGGAGCAGTGCAGAGCAGCCGCCCAACAGGCGGAACCAAATACCTGGGATATCCTGAGGTTAAGACCTCGGGGGACTCAGGCCACCTGTCAGCAATCTGTGAGCAAGACCCCCGCAGGACAGTGATTCAGGTATCCCAGTCGCTGGGAAATAGCCTTACAACCACACAGGAGGGTCAAGCACCAGCTAGTATCTACAGGACCAACTAACACCAGAGTTAACCAGATGGCAAAAGGCAAACGTAAGATCGCTACTAACAAAAATCAAGGCAATATGGCGGCATCCGAACCCAGTTCCCCAACAGCAATAAATATTGGATACCCCGAAACACCAGAAAAACAAGACTCAGATCTAAAATCACTGGTCAGGATGCTGATAGAGGAACACTTAGATAAATCTCTTAAAGTAATACATGAGAAAATAGATCAAAAGCTAGAAGCCATTGCAAGACAAACACAATTAAATCCCAGATATCTCAACACACCAGAAAAACAAGACTCAGATCTAAAATCACTGGTAAAGATGCAGATTGAGGATCACTTAGATAAATTTCTTAAAGTAATAGAGGAGAAAATAGATCAAAAACTAGAAGCCCGTACAAGGCAGACACAAAAATCACTTAAAGAAATCCAGGAGAATATAGAGCAAAAAATGAATCCCAATAAGGGGGAGAAACAAAAATCACCCAAAGAAATACAAGAGAACATGGGTCAACGAGTAGAAGTCATAAAGGAGGAAACACAAAAATCCCTTAAAGAATTACAGGAAAACACAAACAAGCAACTGAAAGATCTGAGCAAAACCATACAAAATCTAAAAACAGAAGTAGAAACAACTAAGCAATCGCAAAGGGAGACAATGTTGGAGATAGAAAACCTTGGGAAGAAATCAGGAGTCATAGATGCAAATATCAACAATAGAATACAAGAGATAGAAGACAGAATCTCAGATGCTGAAGATACCATAGGAACCATGGATTCAACAATTAAAGAAAATGCAAAATGCAAAAAGCTGGTAACCCAAAACATTCAGGAAATCCAGGACACAATGAGAAGACCAAACCTAAGGATTATAGGGATAGATGAGAATGAAGATCTACAACTTAAAGGGCCAGCAAATATCTTCTACAAAATTATGGAAGAAAATTTCCCCAACCTAAAGAGAGAGATGCCCATGAATATACAAGAAGCCTATAGAACCCCAAATAGACTGGACCAGAACAGAAATACTTCCCATCACATAATAATCAAAACCCCAAATGTACTAAACAAAGAAAGAATATTAAAGGCAGTAAGAGAAAAAGGACAAGTAACATATAAAGGAAGACCTATCAGAATTACACCAGACTTCTCACCTGAGACCATGAAAGCTAGAAGATCCTGGGCAGACCTCATGCAGACCCTAAGAGAACACAAACTTCAGCCAAGACTACTATACCCAGCAAAACTCTCAATTGCCATAGATGGGGAAACCAAAATATTCCACGACAAAAACAAATTTGCAAGATACTTATCTACAAACCCAGCCCTACAAAGGATAATAGGGGAAAAATACCAACACAAGGGGGGAAACAACACCCCAGAAGAAACAAGATAGAAACCCCATCTCATCCAACCCAAAAGAAGAGAACCACTCAAATACAAATAATAATAACAATTCCCAAAATGTCAGGAAGTAATAATTACTATTCCTTAATATCTCTTAATATCAATGGACTCAATTCCCCAATCAAAAGACACAGACTAACAGACTGGATACGGAAACAGGACCCTACATTTTGCTGCATACAGGAAACACATCTCAGTGTCAAAGACAAACACCACCTTAGAGTAAAAGGCTGGAAGACAGTTCTACAAGCAAATGGTCCCAGGAAACAAGCTGGAGTAGCCATTCTAATATCAGATAAAATCGACTTTCAACCTAAAGTCATCAAAAGAGACACAGAAGGTCACTTCCTGCTTGTCAAAGGGAAAATCCACCAAGAAGAATTCTCAATACTGAACATCTATGCACCAAATGCAAGGGCACCCTCATTCGTAAAAGAAACTTTACTAAAGCTTAAAGCACACATCACACCTAACACAATGATTGTAGGTGACTTCAACACTCCACTCTCCTCAATGGACCGATCAGGAAAGCAGAAACTAAACAGGGACACAGTGAAACTAATTGAAGCTTTGGACCAATTGGATTTAACAGATATATATAGAACATTCCATCCTAAAACAAAAGAGTATACCTTTTTCTCAGCACCGCACGGTACCTTCTCAAAAATTGATCATATAATTGGTCACAAGACAGACCTCAACAAATACAAGAAGACCGAACTAATCCCATGTCTCCTATCGGATCACTATGGAGTAAAAGTGGTCTTCAATAGCAAGAAGAACAACAGAAAGCCCACATACACATGGAAACTGAACAATACTCTACTCAATGACACCCTGGTCAAGGAAGAAATAAAGAAAGAAATCAAAGACTTTTTAGACTTCAATGAAAATGAAGGTACGACCTACCCAAATCTCTGGGATACAATGAAAGCAGTGCTAAGAGGAAAACTCATAGCCCTGAGTGCCTCCAAAAAGAAACTGGAAAGAGCATACACTAGCAACTTAACAGCACACCTGAAGGCGCTGGAACAAAAAGAAGCTAACTCACCCAGGAGGAGTAGAAGAGAGGAAATCATCAAACTAAGGGCTGAAATCAATCAAGCAGAAACAAAGAGAACCATACAAAGAATCAACCAAACCAAGAGCTGGTTCTTCGAGAAAATCAACAAGATAGATAAACCCTTAGCTAGACTAACCAAAGGGCACAGAGATAGTATCCAAATTAACAAAATTAAAAATGAAAAGGGGGATATAACAACAGAAACAGAGGAAATTCAAAAGATCATCAGATCCTACTACAAAGGCCTATACTCAAAACAACTGGAGAATCTGGAGGAAATGGACAATTTCCTAGACAGATACCAAATACCAAAATTAAATCAGCATCAAGTAGACCAGCTAAACAGTCCCATAACCCTTAAAGAAATAGAAGGGGTTATAGAAAGCCTCCCAACCAAAAAAAGTACGGGACCAGATGGTTTTAGTGCAGAATTCTACCAGACCTTCAAAGAAGACTTAACACCAATACTCTTCAAACTATTCCACAAAATAGAGACAGAAGGGACACTGCCCAACTCGTTCTTCGAAACCACAATTACGCTGATACCTAAACCACAAAAAGATCCAACAAAGAAAGAGAACTACAGGCCAATTTCTCTTATGAATATAGATGCAAAAATACTAAATAAAATTCTTGCCAACCGAATCCAAGAGCATATCAAAACAATCATTCACCATGATCAAGTAGGCTTCATTCCAGGAATGCAGGGATGGTTCAATATACGGAAATCCATCAATGTAATCCACTACATAAACAAACTAAAAGAAAAAAACCACATGGTCATCTCATTAGATGCTGAAAAAGCATTTGACAAAATTCAGCATCCTTTCATGCTAAAAGTCTTGGAAAGAGCAGGAATTCAAGGCCCATACCTAAACATAGTAAAAGCAATCTACAGCAAACCAGTAGCCAACATCAAAATAAATGGAGAGAAACTTGAAGCAATTCCACTAAAATCAGGGACTAGACAAGGCTGTCCTCTCTCTCCATATCTTTTCAATATAGTACTTGAAGTTCTAGCGAGAGCAATCAGACAACATAAGGAAGTCAAAGGGATACAAATTGGAAAGGAAGAAGTCAAAGTATCATTATTTGCAGATGATATGATAGTCTACTTAAGCGATCCAAAAAACTCCACCAGAGAACTTCTACAGCTGATAAACAACTTCAGCAACGTGGCTGGTTATAAAATTAACTCAAGCAAATCAGTAGCCTTCTTGTACTCAAAGGACAAGCAGGCTGAGAAAGAAGTTAGGGAAATAACACCCTTCACAATAGCCACAAACAACATAAAGTACCTTGGCGTAACTCTAACCAAACAAGTGAGAGATCTGTATGACAGGAACTTCAAGTCCCTGAAGAAAGAAATCGAAGAAGACCTCAGGAGATGGAAAAATATTTCTTGCTCCTGGATTGGCAGGATCAATATAGTAAAAATGGCCATCTTGCCAAAAGCAATCTACAGATTCAATGCAATCCCCATCAAAATCCCAAATCAATTCTTCATAGATCTAGAAAGAGCAATTCTCAAATTCATCTGGAGCAACAAAAAACCCAGGATAGCTAAAACTATTCTCAACAATAAAAGGACTTCTGGGGGAATCAATATCCCTGACCTCAAGCAGTACTACAGAGCAATTGTGTTAAAAACTGCATGGTATTGGTACAGCAACAGGCAGGTAGATCAATGGAATAGGATTGAAGACCCAGAAATTAACCCACAGACTTATGGTCACTTGATCTTTGATAAAGGAGCCACAACCATCCGGTGGAAAAAAGATAGCCTTTTCAACAAATGGTGCTGGTTCAACTGGAGGTCAACATGCAGAAGAATGCGAATTGACCCACTCTTATCTCCTTGTACTAAGATCAACTCCAAGTGGATCAAGGACCTCCACATAAAACCAGACACACTGAAACTATTAGAAAAGAAACTTGGGAAGACCCTGGAGGACATGGGCACAGGGGTAAAGTTCCTGAACAGAACACCAATAGCTTATGCTCTAAGATCAAGAATTGACAAATGGGACCTCATAAAATTACAAAGTTTCTGTAAGGCAAAGGACACTGTCAGAAAGACAAAACGGCAACCAACAACGTGGGAAATGATCTTCACCAACCCCACATCCGACAGAGGGCTAATATCCAATATATACAAAGAACTCAAGAAGTTAGACCCCAAAGAACCAAATAACCCTATCAAAAAATGGGGTACAGAGCTAAACAAAGAATTTTCACCAGAAGAAATTCGGATGGCCGAGAAACACCTTAAGAGATGTTCAACATCATTAGTCATCAGGGAAATGCAAATCAAAACAACCCTGAGATTCCACCTCACTCCAGTCAGAATGGCTAAGATTAAAAACTCGAGAGACAACAAGTGCTGGCGAGGATGTGGAGAAAGAGGAACACTCCTCCACTGTTGGTGGGATTGCAAAATGGTAAAACCACTCTGGAAATCAGTGTGGCGGTTCCTCAGAAAATTGGGCATGCCACTCCCAGAGGACCCTGGCATACCACTCCTGGGCATATACCCAGAGGATTCCCCTGCATACAACAAAGACACATGCTCCACTATGTTTATAGCAGCCTTGTTTATAATAGCCAGAAATTGGAAGGAGCCCAGATATCCCTCAAAGGAGGAATGGATACAGAAAATGTGGTATATTTATACAATGGAGTACTACTCAGCAATTAAAAATAATGAATTCATGCAATTTGTAGGGAAATGGTTAGATCTGGAAACTATCATCCTAAGTGAGCTAACCCAATCACAAAAGAATACACACGAAATGCAATCACTGATAAGTGGATATTAATGAGCCCAGAAGCCCTAAATACTCAAGGCACAATTAGCAAGTCAAATGACTCTCAAGAAGAAAAAAAGGAGAGGACCCTGGGCCTGTAAAGATTGGATCCAGTATTATAGACCCAGAACAGAGAAATCGTGGGGGGGGGGGAAGAGTGGGGAATAGCACGGGGGGGGGGAGAGGAATTATGGGACATATGGTGGGGGGTACCTGGGAAAGGGGAAAGCCTTTGGAATGTAAACAAAGAATATAGAAAATAAAAAAAAAAGTCAATTAAAAAAAAAAAAGAGTCATGCCAAGATACTTTATATTGTTTGTGGCTATTGTGAAGGGTGTTATTTCCCTAACTTCTTTCTCAGCCTGCTTGTCCTTTCAGTATAGGAAGGCTACTGATTTGCTTGAGTTGATTTTATAACCGGCCACTTTGCTAAAGTTGTTTATCAGCTATAGGAGTTCTCTGGTAGAGTTTTTTGGGTCGCTTAAGTATACTATCATATCATCTGCAAATAATGATAGTTTGACTTCTTCCTTTTCAATTTGTATCCCTTTGTCTTCCTTATGTTGTCTAATTGCTCGTGCTAGAACTTCAAGTACTATATTGAAAAGATATGGTGAAAGGGGGCAGCCGTGTCTAGTCCCTGATTTTAGTGGGATTGCTTCAAGTTTCTCTCCTTTTACTTTGATGTTGGCTACCAGTCTGCTGTAAATTACTTTTACTATATTTAGGTATGGGCCTTGAATTCCTGATCTTTCCAAGACTTTTAGCATGAAAGGATGCTGAATTTTGTCAAATGCTTTTTCAGCATCCAATGAGATGACCATGTGGTTTTTTTCTTTGAGTTTGTTTATGTAGTGGATTACATTGATGGATTTCTGTATATTGAACCATCCCTGCATCCCTGGAATGAAGCCAACTTGATCATGGTGAATGATCGTTTTGATGTGCTCTTGGATTCGGTTGGCAAGAATTTTATTGAGTATTTTTGCATCGATGTTCATAAGGGAAATTGATCTGAAGTTCTCTTTCTTAGTTGGATCTTTGTGTGGTTTTGGTATCAGGGTTATATCTAGTAGTAACTATCTTGGGGCTGAAGAGATGGCTCAATGGTTAAGACTGTTGCTCTTGAAGAGGACTCAAGTTTGGTTCCCAGATTCAGATGGCACACAATCACCTCCAACTCCCGCTCCAAAGCATCCATTGCACATGTGTACACACATGCAAACACAAACACACAATTATAAATAAAAATAAACATAAAAATAATAATCTTGATGATTTCCTCTGTATACTACTCAATACTTTGGCACAAATATAAACCAGTTTATAACTATATGATTAAATATTTAATATTTATTATTTAAAATACCAGTATAATGAATAATGATATTTAGTAATAATGTATAAATGAGGGTATATTATTTATATAGTTTCATATCTTCATTTTACTCAGAAAGCTCTCAGTATTGTTGTTATTGTTTTGAGACAGGTTCTCTTCATGTAGTTCCTGGAACTCACTATATAGTTCAGGCTGGCCTCAAATTCAGAAATCATCCTGATTCATTTCCTAAGTGCCCAGGCTACTACAGCCAATCTCATGGAATGTTCTTAGTTAGGATACACATTGATCTCATTGATCTTAATGCTATAAAGGATCCTGGGATTTATTATAAAACATTTTCGGTCACTAGTTCAGTTAATAAAACACTGGTTCTTTAACATTTTGCTGTTACAAACAATTCAGTAGTAAATACCAACTAAGATGAATAAAGGAAATTTTGATAGTCCTTGTCAAGTTACCTCTAAAAATGGGGCATTAATTTATATTTCTACTAAAAGCATGATTGTATTTCTTAATACTAATTATTTGCATATACCTCAACATTTGAGTTTTTCTATTTTGATTAGTAAACAATTATATTTTTAATTAGATTTCTTCAGTTATGAAGGTACTTTTTATGCTAATTGGATATTTTAATTCATTTTACATAAAATGTGTGATACACTATATTTGCTGACTTTTGTTTAGTTTGTTCTTTTTAAAATTTTATCTGTGTTTTTTTAAAAATATTAATATTCCCATTTAAAACACATTTTACATTATGGAACATCATATTTTATATTATCATGCTATCTCTTGTTATAGAGAGTTGTAAAATGTTTTGCACATTCACAGTTATCATTTTCTTTTATTTTCATAAAGCTCTAGACTTTTCTACTATATTTATTATTCCAACCGATAATAAGTTTCCCATATTTTCCTGTAATGTGATTATAGCTTTGATTTGGCTATTCACACTCATAAGAATTCATGTCCCTGGTCTTTAATCAAGTGACAGCTCTTGCCAAACAATTTCATGTTTCATGGAGAACAATGATAGGTAAACATCCATTTTAAATAACAGGAGAAGACAAGGTCATAATATTTTGGGGCACAGAGAAGGTACCAGGGGGATGTGGTAGCTTTCTGTAGGAAATACCACTGAGAAAATACCGGAATGAATTATCCAGATGACCATGGATGGACCGCAGTTTCCCCAGAAGAATGCAAAAATAAACTTTTATCAGCAGTAATAAAATCAAGGAATGACTTTTATAGAATACTACTATCTTGAAACGAGAGTAGATTCGACCCACAGATTTAACAGAATTATTAATTGTGGAAAAATACAAAGGGGTGGCCCAGTGGGAAAAGTTTACAGAACTGGTGCCAGGTTTCAATTAAAATAGTTAGATAAAGGCACAAAGGAATCTACAGCAAATTATTTCACGGTTAGGGGTCTGGGGAGAATATGGCAGTGAGGCAGCTGAGAAGAAACTGGGGCAGAATCCAAAGTAGCTATCTCTTCTTGTTTTTCAGAAAGACTATGGATAGTTAGGTGCACAGATGCAGTCCCAGCATTTTAAGAATATGGAGAATGATCTTATCTTTTCTCTACTGTTCTGAAGTGATATAATAGAATGAGCAGACATGCTCGACTCGCACAGACTTACTCAGGCCACCAACGAGACACTGGGAAATTATGGTGTGGAGGCCTGCCAACCCTTGGGGCCCCTGGGTTGTAAATTAAGTGATTTCTAGGATTTTAAAAAAACCCTCAACTATGTTTGGGAATTATTAAACGGTTTTCTCACCTCTCATTTTGTTCCAAAGACGGTGAAACATAAACAAACAAATACAATAAAAACACTCACATATACTAAGTGAATGAAGTAGAGAAATTACAGGCATTCCATAACCTAGAGTTTGAGCCATCTGGGTGTCAAGCATGGGGCACACAGAGGAAGTAAGGGAACAACACGTGGAATCACGGCTGCTATGGAAAGTTTCCTTATTAAGTGCCCAGGGCTCTACTAAAGCCTGGAACTTTCCCCCTGTGTTGGGGAAGATGACCCTGGAAAGGATAAGTCAGGATTCAAGATCTAAGTGGTCAAAAGTAAGGTAACAAGACAGGAGATGATGGTAAGCTTACAAATGCTATAGGACAAAGGCTTAATATATAAAAACCAGAATAGAAGTGAGGAAGAGATGGAGTGAGATTTGAAAGAAGAAGCAGGGGAGGTGGGGGCTGCTTATGCGGCTGTCCACAAGTGTTCTGAGATCCACCCTGGGTTCAAACCATATGTGTACTGTTCGTTAGATTAGAAATGGAAGGTCAGAAAAATATCATAACTTTTAATGACTGGACCTGACAGGGCGCTGGGTCAGAGAGACCCAGATGGAAAGTGAGTTTGTGTGAGAGAGGATCCTGCATTTCATTTTGGAAATGTTAAGCTTGCTCTCTCCACTGGACATGTATGGCTTTTTCAGGCTCTTGAAAGATAGATACCGGGAGTTTAGAGAAATGGGCAATGTTAGCAATTAGTTTGGGTTTTATATCCTCAGGGTCAGTACGCGGGCACAGGAGAGCCACATGCAGAAGAGGCTTGCAGTATAAAGTAACAGTACTCAGATCACCCTGCCCACAGAGCGGAAGCAGGTTAGAAGAGCCAGTATACGTAAAGCCCTGAACCAGTGCCTGGCATATGGTTGGGACACACAATTACCCTCTATTGTTGGTTCCTCTCCAGTCACACATGGAGCAAGAGGATGGCGTGGACTCATATAAGATTACTCCAGTAAAGGACTAGGAGAAATGCTAGGGTGGTAGGCCCTGACAAAGAGAGCACAGGACCCTGTAAATTTAGTCATCCCGAGTTGAAGCAGTATCTCACTGTAAGCCTATGCCATTGGGAGCATCTCCTCATCTCTCTGTGCCTTAGTTTCTTCATTGAGGAAGAGAGATTTATACTAAATGTTTGAGGTCCCTTCCAGTGTTTAATACTCTATCCTCGGTATATATTTTGTTGACAACTTGAGAAAAATGGCTCCCTCAGCTTTAAACTTTTACAGCACCCCAAAGCAAGTTTCAAAGTGAATGCACTATAAATTGCATGTGAAGTAGAAATTCCTAATTAAGTTTCCTGTTCCTGCTGGAGGCAGTGGCACTTGGTGGAGAGCGATAACACTTCTGACAGTAGCTGCCTGAGAACTCGGGACTAGAATTCTGGAACACGGGGGAAAATGAAAAATTGATATTGGATATTTATGTGTCTTAGAAGTTAAACATTAACATTCCCTTTAAATTTGGTTCACTGATGCACAAAGTGCAAAATTATATTTAAAAAAAAAGATTTTAAAAATGTCTGAGCTTTACCAAAGGCATCTGTAGAGGGCTGATCACTTTGCAGTCTCTTAACTGAACATAATAACATCAGTCTAGTTACATAAATCCAATCTATGGGATGAAGCACAGGAAAGACCTTTCAGGATCCATGTACTTGGAATCGTAACTATCCCAATGAAAGCAAAGGAAAGGTACCTGAGACCTTGCCAGTTACTGCACAAACCCATGTCTAGTTCCCATCTTCAGTGCTGATGAATTTAACTAGAGGCTTATAAATCTCTATTTTTACTATATATTTTCATTTGGATACTGGAGATTTCAAATTTGTTATGCTCAAAATCAAGCAAGTTTTCTCTTGAACCCAGTTGTTTTTTTCCCTTATTTTCAACAGACAACAATACCACATCTGCCACTTGAGCTCCTCAACAAAGAATCTTCCTGTCTCCCC
This sequence comes from Apodemus agrarius, assembly GCA_964023405.1. Classification (NCBI taxonomy): domain Eukaryota; kingdom Metazoa; phylum Chordata; class Mammalia; order Rodentia; family Muridae; genus Apodemus; species Apodemus agrarius. Next base: position 84,140,607 of record OZ030005.1, on the reverse strand, counting down.
TCTCAGCTTCTCCTATAACCCATCAGCAGCTCAATTTCTTCTAGCTAGAGACCCTGTTACTCTTTTGCTGATCCACCCCACGGTTGGCGGCCGAGCAGTTGTCCTTGGGATGTGGCAGGAGCCTAGGAATTTCTACTGTGCCTGGGACTGCCTCGTGCCCACGTCATTTCCTTTAACCAGCCAGATATCCTAAAGTTCACACAAAGTCCGCACCTTTCCTTCCCTTGCCATCCTTTCATTGGCTTCTTGTACATTTGATTTGAACGAATCCAAACTCCTGGCCTTGATCCCTGGCCGTTCTTTTCTCTCTTCCGTCTCACGTCACTCTGTGCAGTTTTCCCACAAGGCACCTCATTCTGTTCTGCCTCAGTATCAGGTTCCTTCAGGCTCCGGGCATCTCTGCCAGAGATCCGGACAGTTGAGATATTCTTTGGCCATTCTCATATATGGCCAGTTCTTTTACTAACTCTCAGCTTATGTGCCAGTTTCCTTAGAGCATTTTGCTCACGCTCCCTTGAACTTAACCTCTTTGTTTGTCTTGGAAAGACTGTGCTTTAATTTACAGAATTCAGACCTATTTGATAATTTGTCACACTTACACATCAAAAAAATCTTTCCTTGAGTAAAAATTTCATCTCTTTACCTTCATTTCCTTCATAGTTAGAACAGTATGTAGAGGCTAGGTGATAGCCCTTCAATTAGTAAATGTTTATAACCATCAGATCACATAATTTTATTTAGATCATAAAATTTTATTTGACAATTAATTACAATTTACTTCTAATAAACCAGGTACTGTTAAGAGACCTTTCCATGACTTTGTCTTCCTGGGGGGAGTACTGTAATCATGGAAACAGAATCTTTGAGGGTAGGGCTTATGAATCTTCACTTCTGCAAAGCTCTGTGATGATGGATGATTAGTCTGATGTGGGCTGTCCCTTGGTGATATAACTCTTTATTTTCTCGATGTTGTGGGAACTCATCAGTTGGTGAAGCAGTAGAACAGCTCCAGATTATTTCCCCTTAACACATAGACTTGAGGGAAATTATCTATATATGAGAACAGTAGTCTGTAAAATGCCTCACAACTTCACGTCATTCCAAGGCCATGTTCATCATTTGTTTGTTTGTTTGTTTCATGGAAGCATCTCTGTAATACAAGGGTAAACTGTGTGGGGCTGTAGGTGTATTGATGGTATCTCTGAATGTACAACTGCATAGGATAGTTACCTTGGAAACACTACTACCAAGAATCCTCATACCTGTTTTATTCACACTGCCAGGCACATAGTGAGACTCTATTCCTATAAGATTCAAAGTAACTATTCTCTCTCTCTCTCTCTCTCTCTCTCTCTCTCTCTCTCTCTCTCTCTCTCTCAATCTCTCTCTCTCTCTCTCTCTCTCCAAACACTCCGGCCTGAAACAAGTGTGTTCTTTGAGAATGATTTTCTTTTTTTTTTCTTTTTTTTTCTATTGGATATATTCTATATTTACAATTCATTTCCCTTTTTCTGGTTCCCCAACCCAAAGGTCCCACATGCCCTTTTCCCTCCCCCTGCTCCCTCATCCACCCCCTCCCACCTCACTGTTCTTGTACTCCCCCACAATGATGTTTTGGTCCATTCTAGCACCAGTGTCCACTCCTTTCTTCTTGTCAGACATCACTTGGTATGTGATTTATGTCTTTGGTGTTCCAAGATTCTAGGCTAATATCCACTTATCAGTGACTGCATACCATGGGTATTCTTTTGTGACTGGGTCACCTCACTTAGTATGATGTTCTCCAGCTCCATCCATTTCTCTAAGAATTTCATGAATTCATTGTTTCTAATGGCTGAATAGCAGTACTCCATTGTGTATATATACCACATTTTTTGTATCCATTCCTCTGTTGAGGGACATCTGGGTTCTTTCCAGCTTCTGGCTATTATATATAAGACTGCTATGAACATAGTGGAGCATGTATCCTTACTGCATGCTGGGGAATCTTCTGGGTATATTCCCAGGAGTGGTATGGCTGGGTCCTCTGGAAGTATCACATCCAGTTTTCTGAGGAACCGCCATACTGATTTCCAGAGTGGTTGTACCAGCTTGCATTCCCACCACCAGTGGAGGAGTGTTCCTCTTTCTCCACATCCTCGCCAACACCTGATGTCTTCTGAGTTTTTAATCTTAGCCATTCTGACTGGTGTGAGGTGAATTCTCAGGGTTGTTTTGATTTGCATTTCCCTAATGACTAATGATGAAGAATGAGAATTGATCCACTCTTATCTCCTTGCACTAAGCTCAACTCCAAGTGGATCAAGGACCTCCACATAAAACCAGACACACTAAAACTAATAGAAAATAAACTGGGGAAGACCCTTGAGGACATTGGCTCAGGGGAAAAATTCCTGAACAGAACACCAATTGCTTATGCTCTAAGAGCAAGAATAGACAAATGGGACCTCATAAAATTACAAAGTTTCTGTAAGGCAAAAGACACTGTCAAAAGGATAAATCGGCAATCAACAAATTGGGAAAAGATCTTCACCAACCCCACATCCGACAGAGGGCTAATCTCCAATGTATACAAAGAACTCAAGAGGTTAGACCCCAGAAAACCAAATAACCCTATCCAAAAATGGGGTACAGAGCTAAACAGAGACTTTTCACCTGAAGAAATTCGGATGGCTGAGAGAATGATTTTCTTAATTAGAGTAAAATTCAAGGCTGTCTTTGGTAGATTCTGGTAATAATTTAACCTCTGAATTTGATCAAAATTTTGTCCTCTGAGTCACCTTCCAGCCCTATCAGTTTAATTTTAAAATAAGGAGACTGCCAGGAAGCAGTCTCTTTATTCTTCTTCCAAAATTCTCTTTGGGTATGTATGTGTTTTCTAGGCTGCTGACATGATTTCACTGAATTAATCTACTGTTAATGGCTACCAACAGGGAATTGAGTAAACAGATTATAAAATATTTATTTAACAAAGCATATACATCGATTAAACAGCATATACTCTGAGACTCTGAAACTGAAAAATGTCCATGTTATATTACTAAGACAGAAGAAAGTTTTAGAAGGCTATTTATATATAATTCCAATTTTCTATAAAATAACAGTAAAGGTAAATGATCTTATAGAGAATTGGTTATGAGAAATCACATAACCAAATACTAACAGATGCTTCAAAGAGCTAAAGTAGTGTGGATGGGTGGGGTAGAAATGTTTATATTTATTTTAACAGCCTACAGTAAACTCTGCACGATTTTTAAGTCATTACAGGAAACTATAATGAAATTAGAAATTATATCATGAGGCAGTTTTATGACTGAATATGAAGTCTGTGTGTTTCTTTAATCCCCCAGCATACTTTTCATATTATATTCCAATTCCAAATGAATGTTGTTAAATGAAGTTGTCTACATTAAGCACAAAATAGCACATAGATTTGAAAGCAGCACCATCTATTAGACTCATTAATTCACTAATTGGGTTTTTCTAATCTCATTGTTTCATCTAAATGGATACAAAGGCTTACAATCAGATTACATCTACCACTACTGTTGAGGAATGATACTTATGAATCTACTTTCCCTTGAACCTGCCTATTTATTTTGTTCTTATCTACTTTTCCACACAAGCCCTAAGTATTGATCCAGACCATCACAGGGGATTTCCTTTCCCATTTATTTTGTATAATTTCAAACAGCAGAAAACTCAGAGAACAGTGCACTGAAATCTAGCAGAATATCCATTAAGACCCAACAGTTTTTTAAAGTTTTACATTTGTTCTTTCTCTCTTGTTCTTTCCTTAATTATTATCCATCTTTCTGTTAGAATAGGGAGAGAGCTGTGGAGGCACTACCACCATCACCTTTTCTGAATAATTTGAATATGTCAGCAAGGCATCCCTCTCAGCATAAAGATGCTTTCTGTACACTACTCACGCCATTTTCTATCAAAAGAACCCAACAAAACTAAAAGTCATTCTATGCTATATAATATAATATAATATAATATGATATGATATGATATGATATGATATGATATGATATGATATAATAATATAATATAATATAATATAATATAATATAATATAATATAATATAATATACTATAATGCATTTGTTAAAATTTCCTAGGTGTCTTCTTTAAGAATATTTCAGGGATATTTTATTCAACAATTTATCTATTCCTATTGTATGTTCATTGGTATTTTAGTTACATGTATGTCTGTGGGAGGGCATTCAGTTTCTTAGAACTGGGAGAGACAGTTGTAAACTGCCATGTGGGCTCTGAGAACTGAACCTGGGTCCTCTGGCAGAACAACCAGTTCTTAAACACCAAGCCAACCATCTCTCCAGGCTTGGATTTTTTGTTAATTCCAGAATTTGATTACTATGTGTGAATTGCATCTAGTTTTTATTGTGAGTTGTTAGTCATTATTAATCTAGAACATGAAATCAGTTTTCTTTTTAATGCATTGGATTTTTAAAGAATGATATCAGGCCAGATGCTTTTGAATTGTCCCACAGCTTGTGTCTACTTATTTGTCTGACCATAAATAAGTCAAAAATTTAAGCACAATCTGAACAATGTTGTGTAGGGCTTACTACATGTGTGGCTGCCTCGCTCTTTATAATTTACATATTGGTTACTTGAATAAAGAGCAAAACATCTCTTTACTCAAAAGATAACTTTTCTCTTTGTTGGTAGGAAATCTGAAGAGTAATTTCTTTGAAGTCACAGGATCCTTTCCCTCAACATCCTCTCCCAACTTTTCTTTCTTCTTTTTTTTTTTTTGGAAACATCTATTGATTGCACTTCTCTGAACATTTTATTGGGACTTGAAAGTGGTGATTTTGTGTTTTTCTATTTCTTGTGGAGTCATTAGCTGTTGCTCTCATGTAGAAAACCTTCTTCCTTTCTTTCTGAGTACCATCACAGACTCATGTTTCTTGACCCTCCATGTTGTTTTCTAATGCTTCTAATTATCTGCCAGCTTTCTCCCTAATCTCTATTTCTCTGATTTCTCTGATCTCTCACTCTTCTTTCCACAGTTTCAAGTTCTTATACCCTTCTTAGGCACCTGGTATATCCTAGCCAGTCAACTTTTCTCCAAATGTGAGTATTCACATTATACACAAGGCAGATGGTTCTCTTCTATGGTTCTTTTCTTTAAAAAGTATTATTTTGGTGCTGGAGCAATGGCTCCATGGTTGAGAGTACTTCTAGAGTTCAATTCCCAGCAACCACATGATGGCTCACAACCATCTATAATGTAATCTTATGCACTCTTCTGCTATATCTAACGACATCTACAGTGTACTCACATACATAAAATGAATAAAACCAAAATAGCTATTATTTTGAAGATTTTTATTTTATTTTATTTTATTTTATTTTATTTTATTTTATTTTATTTTATTATGTTTATATGTCTTTTTCATCTGTGAGTCACACATGCACAATGACTGCAGAAGCCAGAAGAATGAACTGGATTCCATGGAACTGGAGTTACAGACATTGTGAGCCACTGTGTGATACAGGAAACTGAATTCCAGCTCCTTGCCAGCTCTTTAATGGCTGAGACATTTCTCTTGCCCCAATTTATGTCTGTCTGCCTGCCTGCCTGTCTGTCTGTCTTTGTATATATACATTTATATATACATGTATATATCATTTTTTATGTGTATAGGTATGTGTCTACGTGAGTTTGTGTGCACCATATGCATTCAAAGACAGGCAGAGACCACCAGAGGGTATAGATATCCTGGATTTGGAGTTACAGGTAGATATAATCCTCCATGTGGGTGCTAGGTAAAGAACCCAGTTTCTTTGCAAGAGCAATAAATGCTCTTTACTACTGAGTCATCTCCTCATTTCTATGTGCAAATTTCTTATGCTTTTATTTCAGGCTTTCTATAATAAGGTGTTTGCTACATCTCTCTACTCTTTTCAGATCATAGTGTTCTTTGACATGAGCAGTATTAAAGTTGGTCTTATCTAATCCTCCCATATCATCAGGACACTGACTCAGGCCCAGAGAATGGAATAGCTTGTCAGTATCATTCACCACATTTATAACACAGTCCAGATGGGAATTCTAGTATTTGGTGCTCTACATAACGCACCTCTGTCTCCTAAGCCAACCTTTTTTTTGAAGCCACTAGCTTCCTACACATCCCCATCCTGGCTTTACTCCCTGTGGCTCTCTTCCTAGTCCCTGTTCTGCTTCCCATTTCGTGCTATTTCCTGATGCTTTCATGTTCTCTCATGTCAAGGTTAAGTTGTACATTTCCAGCTCTGCTGGCTTGCTGATGGTCAGGTGCTATTTACATGGTCAGCAGCCTGGTAAGCTAACATCATCACACAAAGCTTTCTCTTCCTTTAGTGGCTTATTGCATTTTTAGCAATGAAGACAATTAATAATATTAATAATAATACTAGAAATTATAGACATGTTTCTTTCTTAGCCTTCAGGTAACATTTGATAAATAATTGGACATAGAATTCTTCTATATACCTCTCTGTCTACACAATAACATGCATACCCATACCCCTTCTACACTCCTGTAGCTTATATGACTTTATGTGCAAGAAAATGACTAAACAATCATTAAAATCACACTATTTACCTTCAGATATAGTTATTGCTTCAAATTGAGATTATATTATATTCCTTATTCTATTTGTTATCTTCCTAATAAATATCAGCAACTAGACTATAATCCTCATGAGAGACACTCCTTAAATTGCTTTATGTTTCATATATTCCCAGAGTGGTACACAAATTATGGTTATTATAAATTATTATTGAGGTTCAGTAGACTTATTTGAGCCTAATCAGTGTGTCTTTCCTGACTCTGAGAAGTCTAAAGATCCATTGGCTCTTACTTCCTCTGAAGAAGCATTATAAACTACATTTCCAGTGACTTACTGGCCAGTTCCATGGCCAATTATGTAAAGACAACAACCCAGAGAAGAAAGTGAGGTGAGGAATATTTATAGGAGAGATATCCAGGAATTCGCAGAGAAGGCAGCTGATTTTCCCCAGGGTCGGGGAGAACTTCCTGTCAGAGCTGCCATATTGAATATGTCATCCCAAAGGGAAGTGTTAAATGAACAACCCAATAAACAGTCTTAACTTGAATGAGTTATTTTTATAAGGATTTGTGATTTTATAAAAGATTTCTGAGTATTAGGAGATTTAGAGGAAACTATAGAAACATTTTAAAACTCTGGAAAAGGCAAAATGAAATTCAGAAGAGGAGCAATGACTGCCCTAAGGAAGCCTTCTCTGGAAGCCTTATCCTCTGTATCTTCTCCAGCTCTCTCAAGTGTTTATCAAGAGTTCACAAAGCAGCCTTGGCTGTTCTCAGTGTTTCAGAAGTCCCAAGTGGGTATTGTAAGCATCAGAAAATTTTCCATTTACATAGGCAGGGAAGGCTTTTTTTCCTCCAGTCATTTAAATCTTTTCTAATTACTTATCAATTCCCTCCTTTCCAGCCCTTCCAATTTAGCAAACAGAATGCAGCTCCCTACAGAGCACTCCTCCCCAGCAAAGTTTGAGTTTCCATGGCTAGTTGCTGGAGCTCTAGACTTGACTAGAGCTGTAAGGCCATACTCCTTTAATCACAAAACAGCATCAGGAAATCACATTCATTTCCAAGGTTTAGTTTGTAGAATAAAGTAAACCTTCAGTAAATAATAAGTGAAGAGGATAGAGTAGAAAAGAGAATAGAAATAGAGTAGGAAAGGAGAGAGGCGATATGGAGGGAATGTATCTAGACTACAGACATGTGTTGTTTTTTTTTTTAATTTTGTTTTTTGTTTGGTTAGTTGGTTCTCTTTGTTTTTAGGGTTTTTTGTTTTGTTTTGTTTATTTATTTATTTATTGCCAAGATGTGTTTCTTTGTGTAAATCTGGATGTCCTGGAATTAGCTCTGTAGACCAGGCTGGCCTAGAACTCATAGAGATCTGCTTGCCTCTGCCCCCCAAGTACTGGGATTAAGGGCACATGCTACTACTACCAGGCAACAGATGGCTTTTTAAAGATGGCCTGTGAGTATTCACAGATGCACAGCCAAACATTTGACAAAGCTCAAGGAGTCTTGTGAAAAGTTGGAGGAAGGATTGAGGGATCTAGAGGGTAAAGGAACTTCACAGGAAGACCAACAGAGTCAACTAACTGTCCTGGACCCTTGAGAGCTTTCAGAGACTGAATTGCCAACCAAAGAGCATACATGGGCTGTATCTAGGCCCTGGAACATATGTATCAGATTTGTAGCTTGGTCTTTATGAGGCCCCCCTGAACAACTGGAGTGGGGTTGTCCCTAAATCTGTTGCTGCCTGAGGATCCCATTCTCCTAACTGGGTTACCTTGTCTGGCCTCAGTGGGAAAGGATGTGTCTAGTCCTGCAGCGACCTGGTGTGCCAGGATGGAATGATACCCAGGGGGGTTCCCCTTCTCAGAGGAGAAGGGGGGCTTATGGGGAAGGAGGTGTGTGAGGGGAGACTTGGAGGAGGAGGCTGAGATCAGGATATAAAGTCAATAAATAAATACATCAAAAAGAAAAAATGGCCTATGGCCAGAGTTTAAACATGGAAGGTGATTATTCATAAAGACCACACTAGTCAACATGGATGGGCTAAGAAGGTATTTGTCATGCTTTGTATTGCCAGTTCCTCCAAGGCCTAGACTAAAACAACTTTTAAGATGAAGAAAGTGAGGCCCAGAGTGATCAGCGCATTTCCAAACTAACAGTGAGGACGTGGGCTTCTGACTGTGTGACACAACAGCTGTCCCTACTGCTCTGCCCCTTTCCTGCATTGCACCTGATGCTTTCTGCCTCTGGTTTGCAGGTGGCACCCTGCCTCAACCAGACAGCAACCGAACATTGAACTCACTCCCCCGCTCCATGCACAGGGCTCAAGGATCCTTTGGTATATCAAGAAAGGATGTTAAAGAATAGCAATTCCAGATCTTGCCAGTGTAGGTCATCACTGAGGGTTTTTGTCTACAGAAAAGTCCCTTCAGGCATATGGGAGTCCTGACTAGAGGACTGGCTTCCTTCAGATGCAATGGTTCAGTGCAGGGGGCCACTTTGAAGCTTTGGTCATCACAGAAAGCACAACTCCCCCAGCGAATCTTAACATCATCTTCATAACCCTGGGGCCAAGTTTGTACCTCCTGGTCCATCTCACTCCTTAAACCACAGGTTACACTGATCAGTTTTGGAAAAGGCTGGATGCAGGGCTGAGTGGGTTCTGTCCCATCAGTGAGACCAGATTTACCAGCATGACATCAATAATGCCTCGGGAGTTGGGAGCATGGGAAACCATAAGAAATGGGGACCTGAGACTCTAAAGCTTCAGCTACCCCATTCCCAGTTGTCAGCTGGAGAGTAAAATAACCAAATCTTGTTGTTACTGTCACTGGGACTTTCTCAGGATCCAAAATATGACTCTGAATCTTTAAGCTCTTGTCTTCTATCTTTTCTTTTTCCACTGAGTAATTAAATTTGGCTTAGTGATTTCTCTTTTGTAAGCACATGGCACCTGGAAAAGTCACCACATGCCCTACTTTGAAAAGTGGGAGTCCCTTCATTCTTGGGCACAGTGTGTCTTTGTTCCCCATTCTGGCTGCCTCCTTGTCCTACACTCAGGGTGTCACCTCTGCAATCCTCTACTGCTTAGTGCATCCGGGAGGGGCCACATTCACTCCCTCTGCCTTGCCTTTCCTCTGTGACTGTCTCAGTTGGATCCATACCTCTACTTGTGCTCCTGAAGCTCTCACAACCCTGGAATAATCTGTCTCCACCTTCTGCTCTGTTCCCCCCTTGCTGATTTGTCCTATTCCGTCGAGAGGGTAGACTGCAGCTGACTGTGTTTACTATAGAAGTTTTTAAAATTGCATTATTCGCTTGAAGCCCAAACTAAATTTGAAAGGTTCATAAAAATTCTTCTAATCCATCAAGGCAACTAAAATGTCAAGCTAACTGTCACATGGAGACAAGCCAGAGGAACTTGTTTTCCCATGTTGAAATAGCAAAACCATCCAAACTAGAGTTACAAAGTGCTATCTCATATGGTCCTATTTATATAAAATGCTCTATGGCTTTAAGTCAAGGAATGCCTTAAGTTGTGTGGTTTTTTTTTTTTTTTAATTTCTGTCTAGGACCCTGGAGAAAGCACCATGGGAATTTCTGGCCCCTAAAACTGCTTTTGGACACTTTTAAATTCATTGCTGTCTAATGTAGAACCCTGCTGCTTATCAAAGACCAGACTGACTGTTCAGCCTGCTCTCTAATGGCATCATTATAAGTTGAAGGTTCTAGACTCCATGCTTTCCTACCCCCCTACCTTTTATCTTTTGCCTAGCATCGTCTCTCCTTTGGAATTTAGAATGTATGCATAGGTCAAGATTCCTTCATATCAGCTGCAATCATCTCTGCTTCCTGCTTTGTCTTTTGTCAGCACATCCAGTTTCCTTTACTCTTAAAAGTATAAAACCATCAGTTTGTTGTTAGGATTTTGGTGTAGTTCAAACATTAGAGGGGGAGAAAGAATGGTAGGAGCCAGAGAGGTCAAGAACACAGAAAATATGGCTCACAGAATTAACTAAGCAGCATTTATTAGGGCTCACAGAAATTGAAGTGACAATCGTGGAGCACGCATGGGACTGTGATAAGTTCTCTGTATAACATGTTGTGGTTGTTTAGCTTGCGATGTTTATGGAGCTACTCACAGTGGGAGTGTGGGGTGTCTATGTTTCTTTCACTTGCTCTTGGGACCCTTTTCCCCCTACTGGGTTGCCTGATCTACCCTTGATATGAGGGTTTGTACTCAGCCTTATTATAAGTTGTTATGCTTGTTGGGTTGATATCACTAGGAAGCCTTCTCTTTTTGAAAGGAAAATGGAGGAGCCATGGATATGGGGGAGCGAGAGAAGGTGGAAGGGAAGAATTGGGAGGAATTGGGGGAGGGGATACTGTGGTGGGGATTTACTGGGCGAGAGAAAAATAAACAAACAAAATTTATAAGCTGCCTTCACATAAATAAGATTTTGGTACGGACTTTAGCTAGAAAATTTAGGTTGAAGAAACACTTAGGGGAGAGCTATATTTGGAGAAATGTGAAAACCTTGAATGTTATATTAAGTAATAGGTCATTATGCTTGCAGAAGTCTCATTTGCAAAGAATACATTATTTGTAAATATTGCTTTTCTAAAAGGTAGGTATAATGTGAAAGTGAGGATAACAAGGAAAAGATGTAGGCTTTGCATACATATGAGACTAGCAAATGTTCATAAAGCATATATAACTAACCAAGAAACTATATAATTTACACTGCATTTTCTAGAAAAAATATGTAAAACTATATGTTATATTTACTTAGAAATTTTTTAGCTTGTGATTTTGTCTTGTAAATTTCTTTTCAGAACACTAATTAACCCAAATTTTAGTAAAAAAGGTTTGGTTTCAAAGTCAAACTGGTCAAAGGTCCACTGTCTAACATCTGGAAATTCCCAGCTAATGTCGGTTTCCATCAAGTACTGTATGCAATGAGAACAGCAACTATTTCTCCAAAGAAAGTTATGCTGCAGTTCTTTATAAAAGACACACACATGCATGCATGCACATGTGACACACACACACACACACACACACACACACACACACACACTTGAAAAATAAGTCATAGTAACATGAAATTTTTTAGTCCTCTTATGTTATCATAGGCTCCAAAACTCAGGGACAGGTATGATTTTGAAACTGCTCATTGAATGTGGCTCTACTCTTTGTCACCATTTAGCTTTAGAACTTTGTGCCTTAGTCACTTTATTTATGAATCAAAGATAATGTACAAATTTCTCTGTAGTTAGAATGTTGTAATCTAATCTTGTGATTGTGTGTGTATGTGATTGTGTATGTGTTTGTGTAGTGCTTGTTTGTGGAAAGAACTATAAACCTTTTTTTACCTTCTTATATTGTAAAATTCTTATATTTATTTACTTGATAATCAATTCTAGTGGTACTTGTTTGATAAGAACAGGTCCTTCGCCATGTCCCAAGCTTATATATATATACACACACACATATATATATATATATATATATATATATATATATATATATATATATATATATATATTCAATAGACAGCCTTTACTTTTGAGGTACTCACTGTCAACAAGAGGATACCCTACTTTATAGGATTTCATCTCAAGAGTTTAGATGAAGAAAATAAAAATTTTCCTGAAAATAAATCAAACAATAGCAATATCATAGATGGATGAAAATTGGTACTGCATTTCCAAGAATTGGTCTATCCCTAATCTAAGTGTCTATGCATCTATGTATGTATGTATGTATGTATGTCTTATCTATCTATCTATCTATCTATCTATCTACCTATCTATCAACCATCTATCCATCAACAGGGCAACTGTATGAGCTCTGTCCATACATTTTGGGATTTTAACTCTGTATTTCTATGAGGTGATATTGAGAGTATCTACTTCCAAAGGGTAGAAGGGTTATATTGAGACTAAGGTATAAAAACCCATTCAACAAATGGCATTTGTTCTTTTAAGACATGGAATTTAAAAGTTTTTGTTTTTTGTTTGTTTGTTTATTTTTACATTTATACATCGTTTTGAAATGAGCAGCCAAGGAAAGTTATTTTTACATCTACAATCATCACCTCTAACCAATAGTTCGAGATCAAAGCATCTGTAATATTTCTATACATATAGAAACAGAAAACTATAGCCTTATACATACATGAATACATGAAACTGGAAATGCTTACCTAGAAAAATGCCAACTCTGTATCATTTAACCCCAAACTGCTGCTGTTGGTCACTAAAATTTTTTAATTTCTTATTTTTAATATGAATAGAAGACAAATTATAAAAGTTGTTCTTCAGGGGTATGCAGTTGCTAGATTATAAAACCCAAAACATTATTTTGTGTGTGAAACTAATGGCATTTGTTTCTTAAAGTCAAAATTGCCAACTAAATCTGGTTGGTTCTTCTTGCCAGAGTAGTTTTCAGAAGGTGGGAATGTGAGTTTAAGATGAAAAGTTTAGCCTGGGAACTAGAGAGGTGACGCTACACTCGTATTTATTATCAGAGATTGAAGAAAGGGGCAAATCTGCACTGTATTAAGAGAACAACATTGAAGCTGTGCGTTAAGGAGCTGAGCCTTGCTCTGAGGCATACTACAAGAACCAAGGAAGTCAGCAAGTCATACGCAGAGAGAACGCTTCTTCCCCATGCATATGTGGGAGAAGTGTAAGAGGATTCGTGGGAGGAAAAGTATTCAAAGTGATCAAAGAAAATTAAAGCAGAGACAGGAAAATGGACCCTGAGGTACAGGTTTCCAAAGTGAGCTTTTATCTAAAAGAACTTGTCGTTAACACCATGCATGTGCTTAAAGCTTTTGGACATCTCTTGGTTTGGTATTGTCCAAGAACCCTTGTTTACGTTAACCGCCACATGCTGCACAATCTCCTTGTTTTAGAAAGTCCAATTCAGATTTTACTTTTATGGTTCTCTCCATTTTCTCTTTAATTTACTATTTGTGCATGCATATGTGTGTGTTTATATTTTACATTTATTTCATGTGTATGTAAGAATTGTGTGTGTTTATTTGTGTGGTCATGCCCATGTGAAGGTCAGAGGACAACTTGTGGGAGTTGTTCTCTCTGTCTACCAGGGTCCTGGAATCCTGTTGGCTTTACTTGTAGCAAACATTTAATTTTTTTGAGCCATCTTGGTGGCCCTATGGCATTTTCTAGACAAAAAAAATTTTTTTTTAATTTGTTTTCAACTGACCAAAAGTGCTGGGCTTCACTTTCTACCAACTCCCTTCAGCCAAGCGCTGTGTCTTTGTCTTTAGTGGTTGTGTGGGCCAAGAAGCACATATAAGTAGGCTGAGGGCACAGCTCAGTCAGTAACATGCTTGCTGTGCAATCAAGAAGACCTGGATTCAATGCTGAGAGCCTGAGTGAAAAGGTCAGTATATGCCTATAATCCCCTGTGGTGGTTTGAATGAAAATGACTTCCATATGTTCAGAGGGATTGGCACTATTAGGAGGTGTGGCCTTGTTGGGGTAGTTGTGGTTTTGTTGGAGAAGGTGTGGTTTTGTTGGAGAAGGTGTGGCCTTGTTGGAGAAGGTGTGACCTTGTTGGAGTAGTTGTGGTGGTTTTTTGGGGGAAGTGTCCCTGGAGGTGGGCTTTGAGGTTTCAGATGCTAAAGCCAGGCCCAGTGACTCATTCTTTCTTCCTGCTGCCTGCTGACCCAGATGTAGAACTCAGAGCCATTTCACCAGTACAATGTCTGCCTGCATGCCACCATGCTTCCTGCCACGATGACAATGGATTAAACCTCAGAACTGTAAGCAAGCCCCAATTAAATGTTTTCTTTTATAAGAGTTGCTGTGGTCATGGTGTCTCTTCATAATAATAGAACCCTCACCCCATGCCCCACAACTGGGGACAACTGGGCCTCCCGCCTTGCTGAACTAGCCCAAGCCAATAAGATTAGCTGTCTGAATCATAAGACAAGGTAGATGGCTTGTGAAGAATGATATCCAAGGTTATTCTCTGGTTTACATACATATTTATGCTCACATGGAAACACACATACATGGTCATATGTGAGCACATACATACACATACTTATATCTGAACATGCACATGAATACACACATACACAGTATATCTAAACATCTGACATGACCTCCAAAGCATTCAAATTCACATTTACTGATTACAATGTGGCAGGTATTGTGTCATATATGAGGATTAGTAAGAATCCAAGGTCTTCTCTTAGAGACAGCATTTGAAATGCTATGGAGTACTGTGATCCTGTATGTCCTTCTTTAAAGTTACTGAGAACTGTGGCATCCTAGGAGTTAATTAAGATGAACTTATTTAGCCTTGGGCTTAAGACCTAATATGGTTAAAATGCTGATGCAGGTAGTTGAGATTGCTTACCTTATTTAAGCCTACTGGGAACGAATTCATCTGACTTGGCTGAGAGAGGGTAGAAAGAGCATTGAGAATGTTAGATCCCTGGGTGCTACCCAGGTAAGAACTAAAGTGAGAAAATGCACTGGAGGTCAGATTATATGGTAGGACCCAGACCCTGTCACCATGCTCAGATGAAGCACTCACTTTGAAACTGGAGACATTTGCTCTTAGAGGGGAGATCAGCTCAGCTTGTGGGTCCATTGACTTCGGGCCAGCTGGTGTTGTTGCCCGTGAAGAATGACTACTCAACATTGGTAACTATGATTCAGATTATGCCCCCCCCAAATACAATTAAACCCCACAAGGATTGCTAAGCCTAGTCACTGCCTTTATTTTATAGATGGAAAGACTCAGTAGAGACATGTTCAAAGGTCTCACATCTAGTTAGTAGAGAATTTGGGTTCAAATTCTGCTCTGATTCTAAAGTCTCTTTTTACTCTTTGAAAATAAATAAATAAATAAATAAATAAATAAATAAATAAAGTTACTATGGAGACCAAAATGAAGGAAAACTTGTGATAAGTTCACTGAGCCCCTGTAGATTGTCTATTGGCTTTTTCATGAGCAACTACAGTGTGGTAAATGAGCTTTTGTTGTGTCTATCATGCTGAGCGGAGTGAGCAGGCATCACTAGCCTAGGTGCGGAGCCTGAGCCCAAGTGACGTGTTGAAGGTCTTGGGGTTCCATGACAGAAGCCTGATCACAGCTTCTTTGTTATCAGTGCCCCTTTGCTTGCGATTGTACTTTCTAGCGCCAGTGCAGACGAGTTAGCCTTCGTTACATAGCAAGGCCTGACAAATGGCTCAACAACCAAAATAATGGCCCAGAAGGACTAAATCCTTCCCGGTGTCATGTGAACCTAAACACAGCAGGTGCTGCCTTGGTCCTTTCTGCCAGCAGCGCAAACATTTTCTCCCAGCAGCCCTACAGGCCTTTCAACATGGTGGTGATTGTCACAACGTCCAGTTCCTATAATGAAGATCTGAGTGTGCTGAGTGACATCCAGCAAAGCCAACTTCTCAGCAAGTTCGTGCTTGGCAGTCACCAGAGGGAAAACAGAGGTGAAGACACAGCAGCCCCATGAGAAATACACCTTCTCACTGTCCCCACACCTCTGCGTGGACCGAGCACCTTGGACGGAGGAAACGATTCCCACAGCTCCTAAGCGGAAGATAATTAATGGCATTCCTGCATCCCATTGGCTGCTGCTCCACTAGGAGGTATGATGAGGACAAGGCAGGCAAGCGACAGGCCAACCTTTCTGGAGTTTGCAGGGAGAAGCCGTTTGGATTTATAATGCCTCCACCTTGTCTGCTTCTGTTAGTAGTATGCAAGGTTGTATCTGGTATATGCAGGCCTTGTTTGGCCATTAGGAGGCACTACTGATGTTTACTTAGACCAAGGCAGTGAAAAGGTTTGGCCAGCCCTTTGCGATTCCTGAAGTTCAAGTTTTACAAATACATGTCCTCTTTAGTGCTTGAATTCCCTGATTTCTGGAATTATTATTTTAGCTTCTGCCAAGTCAGATTCACTCTTACATCTCAGGCAGCGAAATTGGACTTCATGCCATCTAATTATTGTTCTGTCTTTCATTATTTAAAACACACTATTTGAAACCCATCATTTGAAACACTCCAGATCCCAGACTGACTTCAACGGATGCCAATCCTCCTGTCTCACCTTCCAAAGCATGGGGGTTACAGGTATAATCCCATTTCACTGTGACTGATTCTCACTCCATTTTTCTTTAGCCTTCTTTTAGTCCTTCATCTTTAGGGGATCTCAATTCTCTTTCATCCTGTAGTATACTTTAATATTTCCTGTGCATGGTCCTTAGTCTCTGGCTTCTTGATCCCTCTGTATAAATATAGCAAATAAAATGGTCCATAAAACCTAGGCATGGTGTGGCTGGCACAGAGAACGAAGGATTCTCCAAGGCTACATGCCTGTAGACGGGACTGAGATAGACCCCTGAGATAGCAACACCAGATGGCATCTTGTGGTCACCAAAATATCCCCTTTTCTCCATCTATCTGGTTGGACAGAGAATGTGAAATACCTAATATAACTAAGTACTGGGTGAGTCTTTATATGTGCTTTAATTCCGCACAGCCACACACTCATTTAATGCCATCAAATCTGAATGATTTTATTAGAAAATGAGAAAGGAAGTATTCCCCAGTGCTGTGGTAGGAGGCTCGTGTGAGATAATATTTGCTGTGCTTGGAGATGTGATTATCACAGTTAATCTAGGTTTTAATTTCACAGTAGAAAGGTAATTACAACTGTTAAACCTATAATCATGGAAACTACAGCCCACAGGTCCTATAACTACTACAAACATAAGATTATCCATACACATAATCAGAAAAAAGGGGAAAACATTTTCCTCTTCTCTCTCCACCCCAAAGGATGCTCAGAGTTTGAGTATGTTGCCCTCTAGTGACTGCTATTATAAAAGACTACAGACCTTAGATACAATCCTAAATATTCCTCAATTCAGCTTGGATACACACATTGCTGTCAGCTGACAACACTTAGAAAACCAGGGATATGTGCACCATACCCTTCTCACTACATATGTACTTGGCATGTGCAATCTTGTCTATTATATTCCGAGGTTTATCTTCACTCAGAATCTATTTACTTCAAATAGCGATCTAACTTGATTTACTCCTTGTATTTATGTGATACTCATAGTGTGTCAAGTGGGAAAGAATGACATTTTCCTGGTGACAGTCTCCTGAGGGAAGAGGAGCACTAAGCATGACTTTACACATTAGTGTGCTAAGTGTAGAGAGAATGGGTGGGACGTAGATTTAAGGGAGTTAAGTAAGCTAGAGGCGTTTCAGTGTGTGTGTGTGTGTGTGTGTGTGTGTGTGTGTGTGTGTGTGTTGCAATGATTGTATAAAAATAGGGAAAGAAGACATCCAGTATGGAACCATCTCAGAGCTGAAGGACGAATAGAAGACATCTATTCCGGAGGAAAAGCTGGGGTAGGGACAATAGTTTAGACAAAGTGTAAAAGGTTAAATATGTCAGGTGATGAAAAAAGGAAAAGCCTTTATGAACAAGGCCGGATGTATTACGAGAAAGTTACACTAAGACATTAGACTTTATTTTGATGATTAAATTGTTAATTTGTTAATTGTTGATTAAATTGTGGTTAAATTCTAACTACAGCATCTGAAAAAGCACAGGTCTATGCCTTCAGTTTTTAACTTGTTTTAAATACTTTATTAGTTGAAAAGAAATCCAGTATTGAGACTGTTTTAGCAGAAATTAATGTCGTTGACATATTTAACACATTTCTTTATCACTCGGTTTTCCCTCACACACATTCCTAGCCCAGAGGAGCTGGGAGGGCTCCAGGGGTTGTAAGTGATCCTCAGCCTAGCTCTCAAGACTCTCCATCAATCTTCTGTGTCTTATGTCTGCTGGCTCAGACTGCTCCCACATCTTGACTGTGCTCTACTTTCCACATCTGCATAGGACCTCATGGTTTTCTGTTCGGACCTGATGAGAAACATCACACTTCAGGATTACGGTGGGGAGTGGGAGAGCACGGATCCTGCTTAGGTTTTCCTGTGAGGGTTGTAGAAAACCCTTACCGCTCTGTATTTTCCTTATGGTTTTATCATGTAGGAAATGACTCTCTACTTCTTAAAGAACTCAGAGAACATCTTGACCATGTGACAGATGGGTCAGTGATTGCTACATGCCATAGAGCAGTGTAACTCAGAAGCTTCTATCAAGGTTTTTGTAGACGGAGAGAGCAAATGAGTAAATAAAATAAATAGTGTAGAATATATTTCTTAAAAGAAGTTCCAATGGATGGTAGTTAGGGAGCTGAAATCATGCAATCTTAAGAGTTTATTTTAGGGCTGGAGAGATGGCTCCGTGGTTAAGAGCCCTGACTGCTCTTCCAGAGGTCCTGAGTTCAATTTCCAGCAACCACATGGTGGCTCACATCCATCTGCAATGGGGTCTGATGCCCTCTTCTGGTGTGTCTGAAGAGAGCAATGGTGTACTCATTTACATAAATAAAAAATCTTTAAAAAAAGAGTTTAGACTTTGTCTAGGAGGAAGAAAAAAAATATCACAGCCTACCCAAGGTGAAAATATTGTCATTCCGAGTGGTCAGACATGCGAGTTGACTGTTTCATAATCAATGCTTATCAGTGTAATGATGGAGAGAATATTTAAAACTCAGGAAAGGAGGAAAGAGAAGTACAGACAGCATGAGAAACTGTTAAAGGAACTTCAAACCTGAGGCGCCATCACTCGGCTTCTTGCTTTGTTTGTTCGTTTGGTTGTTTATTTATAGCTCGTGCAAAAATGCCTTAGTACTGTCTCCTTACAAAAGCTTGGTGCTCAGTGACACAGAATCAAATTTATGGCAAGTTGGAAAGATTTCCTAGCTTCAATTCCAGGCACAACTACCTCAATACCTATTTACATCTATACTCTGGATTTCCATTGTTGAAGGCAACTCCCGCTCAGCCCAGAACAGGAATCAAAAGGAGAGAAAGTCCTTTTCCTTCCTGGGTCCTATGACAGTTGGATGTAGCAGAATAGAATTGCTGTATATTGTTTAGTGTACTTTATTTTGCCCGTGAGACCTGAGAGATAAAGGCAATAACGATGTCTGTAATTTGTTACATAGTATCATTGATCTATCAAGAAGTTCTATCTCTAGGGAAGATATCGAACAAGAAATAAAAAGAAATTAAATGACATGGAAGGTTGATTTCTTACTGGCTCCTGGCTTTCTCTCCTTCAGATAAGGGAAATATAGAACACACATTCAAGAAGGAGCCACCCTTTTCGAGATTTCTCAGGAAACCACCAGTCTCAGCTTTCCTGTCTCATCTCCAGTGCTTTGTTTCAAAATCAGATGGCCATTGAGCATGGCAGCATAAGGCTGTAGCCCCAGCACTAGGTAGGTGGAGGCAGGAGGATTGTGGGTTTGGGTTTTGTCTTTGAAGGCAGACTCTCATGATTAAAATTAAACAAACAAACTAATTCTACGTCTATTTTTTGATTTATCCATTTTTTTGCACTGAATTACATATTTTAAATCTACTGTTGTGGTAACAATTAACATTAATAGCATGATTACCACCATTCAAATACAAAGGTGACTTCACATGGCTCTGTGCAAAATCTTTTGCTGCCATCGTGTGGATGTTCAAGGAACAATCCTGGTTACCATCTGTTCATTTCATTTCACTGGAGTGCGTGGTTCCTATGCCAGTTTATAAAAATAATTGGAAGAATATCTAAGAGAAGAACAATTCAACGCGTGTGTTTCTGGTTGCCCCTGTTATGTTGTAAGTATGGATTACTCTTCCCAAGCTTGTGCTCTTTGTATAAGGTCATGATAATAGCGTTTTCCCTGGCTGTCTCAGGTTGACTTGAGAACACAAATGGAAACATGGCTTGGTGAATCAGAAAGTACTAATTGGAACAGATAGATAATCATAATCGTTCTTATCACACAGTTCATACTATCAGAGTCTCTCACAGGTAATAGGCTACCTATGGTTCAGGCAGACAGAAGATGTTCCACAGGTAACAGCGTAGTCTCAGTTCAGACAGGAGAGCCCAGGCTTTGATAGCTGTCTGGGAGTGACTAGCAGTAAGTTTCAAGACTCAGGACATAAGAATTCCCAAGAAGAAGGAAGGAGAGGGCCCTGGTCCCAAAAAGACTTGATCCAGTATTGTAGGAGAGTACCAGAACAGAGAAATGAAGGGAGGGGGGTGTTTGGGGAATGGGCGGAGGGAAGAGGACTTATGGGACATATGATGAGGGGGGATCTGGGAAAGGGAAAAAAAAAGAATCTGACAGATTCTTATCAGAATGAATCCCTGGAAATAGTTTCACCTGAAACAGAAAATGCTGTGGGCCTAGGATAAAGAAGGGAGTGTTTCCTTTCTGACAACTTCATTGATATGCAGGGAGGTCTTGTCATCCTCCAAATCACAGCTGCCTTTCCTGAAAAATGCTATGCCTGGGGCACAGTCCGGGAAGCCACAATTCAGCTATTAATACTGTAGGGGTTTCAGCCCAATTAACTCCCTTTCCAAAGCCAGGCCTGAGCACAGAGGCTGTAGGGTGCATCTTAAATGACTCAGATGATTGAAGAACAACCTCAACGTTTTGGTGAAAGATTTCACAAGCAACCTTTCGAGGAAAGGCTCCTTCAGCTTCTACTTTGGACCATCTAGGTTATCCTTGTCTATGTGTCTGGTACTGGCTCCGGCCCTGGGATGCAGCGATTAGCAAGACACAAGCAACCCTGCACCTCAAGCAACCCAGTCTGCAGAGAAAAAAAAATCACATAAAAGTCCCCCCCCCCAACTCAAGAAAATAACCAAATAAACATTCAACCTCCCCCCAAACTCTGGAGACACAGGGAAGAGCAGGGCAGTCATTTCTCCCAGTATGTGAATCCTACCTAAGGATCTTTTATAATCTAACTTCTTCCACACCAAGGAAGCCTCTCTTCCTTGAACTCTTGGTGATCCTGACTTTAATAACTCATCCTCCAGTGGACCCTGTCAGATACCAGTTTCCAGGAAACTACTCTTTGTCTTTATTTCTCTACCTGCAATTTGATCTTTACAATTAAAATGTCATCACAGATGTTAATCAAGCCATGCTTCAAATATAATTTTTATTCCTCTCTCCCTGGTATGGTTTATAATTTAATTAAAATATTCACTAAGCTTCAGGAATTTCAGGTTAAGCAGTTTTCAGCCCATGATTGTTTTGATTGCAAATTAGTTTTTGATGTGATAATTTCAGAGCTCGAGCCTCCTGATGGGAGTTTCCATGGAAACAATGCAGACAGAATTTCCTGCCCATGAATAATTTCATCCCCTGGAGCTGTTGTGCAGCATCTGCCTCAGCTTCTCCTCTTCTATCTAAGGCTTTCTTCGTTTCTCTTGTATGCCATCCAAGTTCTCTGTGCTTTAAAGAAACAATTCTTCCAGCAGAAGCCCACTGCTCTACCAGAGGCCGTGCTGGGATCCAGGAGCCCAGATGGGTGCCTAACTCAATTGTCAGAGAGGCTTCGTCTAGTAACTATTGGAAACACATACAGATATCCACATCCAAACATTAGGCAGAGCTCATGGAATTCTGGCTGAAGAAGGGGAGGAAGGATTGTAGGAGTCAGAGGGGTCAAAGACACCATATAAAAACCCCACAGAATCAACCAACCTGGGCTCACAGGGGCTCACTGAGACTGAGAAGCTGAACCAGAGAGCCTGCATGGCTCTGACCTAGGCCCTCTTCATATATGTAACATGTGTAGCTTGGTCTTCTTGTGGGATTCTTAATAGTGCATTTGGGGGCTGTCTCTGACTCTTTTGTTTTCTTTGAGGACCCCTTTTCTCCTACTGGGTTACCTTGTCTAGCCGTAATATGAGGGGAGGTGTCTAATCTTATTTCAACTTGATACGCCATATTTAGTAGGTATCCTTAGGACACCTGTCCTTCTCTGAAGGAAAATGAAGGAGAAATGGATGGGCAGATGGGGGAGGAACTGGGAGAGAAGGGAGGAGAGAGAACTGCTGGTGATTAATATGTATGAGTAATTTATGAGAAGAATAAATAAAAAATTAAAAAAGAATAATTATAAAAAAGTAATTTAGTGTGTGTGTGTGTGTGTGTGTGTGTGTGTGTGTAGTATGGAGTCAGTTTTTCTTCCTACCATGTGTGTCCAGTAGACTGAACTCCCAGTGAGGTTTGGTTGTGGGTTTTACCCACTGGGCCATTTCATTAGTTTCCTTCTTAAGTCCTTTAAGAATTTATCTTTATCTTTACACCTCTTAACTTCCCTCAGTGTAAGGCTCTAGAGAGAAAGATTCTGTTTTTCACCATTAAATCTTAAATCCTGGCATGAAATGCCAGACTCTATTCAAGGCTTTGAAATATAGCAACAAACCATGGGGTCTTAAGTCCTGCATGGTCATGGCAGGGACAGTGTGATATAGTTTCAGTCCCTGTAATAGAGCCACAGGGTCTGGGACTCCACAGGTGTTGATGGTTGCTGGGTGTGAGGCTTGTTTGTATAATATATATATATATATATATATATATATATATATATTTACTTCATGTTCCTTCTCAGGGACATAGTCTCCCTGCCAAGATTAATGGCTTCATGATAATTAGAAGCAGTGTGAGTCTGGGTGGTGAGGATGTATCTAATGTCTCAGCAAAATAGTAAATGCTGAGACCTTCAGGAAAGCCCTTAAAGCTGTGGAAAATAACTCTGAAAACATAAATTCAAGAATGTATAGTTTCTCAACTATGTAAAATATAAGGATGTAATATGAATTATGTGAGGGGCTTCATGGACCTAAAAGAATAGATTCAGCTCCATTATGAGCCAGCTTGTCGGAAAGATATTAAGGAAGGAGATAAAGAGATTTGGGAAGTGGGCATCGCAGGGCTAGTGATAAAGGCAGGCAGATTCTGGCTCCAAGCTAGAAAGTCACTTCAGTGTCTTCTTTAAAATGAAAGTGATCATTTCTCAACATACCCTAAAGGTGAGATGGGGCCCACAGTAAGAGGCTTTGAACATGTAAACATGGCATAAATGTGCTATTAACTAGCAAGATGTATAAGAGGTAAAACCAAAGTGTAGCCAAGTGATGCTTCCAAGGATAGCGGGGCTTGGAAGAACCGCTCAGAGTCCACAGACACAAAGGCTTCCTAGGGGACTGCAGCATCTCTTCATAACTGTTCTATACAGTAGGCATCAAATGAGGTTTTTGCCTCCAACACCTGAAATTGGAGTGTGGATAGTCTCAGATGTAAGAGAAGTGCCACATTCAATTTCCTCTCTGAAGTTTTGAGCTGCAGTAAGGGTATCAGTTTGAAACCAGAAGCAATAGCACTGTTCAAACACCATGGTCAGTGCTCATGATCTGTATGATCTCAGAAACATTATAGAATTGCTCTGAACTTTCAAGTCAACCAAGTGTTTGGGGGGAATTCAAGAGACTGTGCAGTATTTAACACAGTGAGTGCTTGGTGTGACAGGATTGTTAAACTGGTGTTAGGTGTTCTCTGTTATTTCTTCTGCCTCCAGGCCCCCTTTGTAGGAAAGCAATCCCCTGTACAAATCTCCCCACATTCCTACACTGGGCCTAGTGGCTCTGGTACTTTCTCCTAGCTTTCCATGTTGGAAATCAGCATGTGTCTGGTTCATCAAGAGGCACGGCGCTCATCAAGGACTTAAAGTACACTTTAATGTTCAGTTCTCAGCTCTCAGCCCACTTTATTCAATTAGTGGGTGGCCTATAAGGACTTTACAGTATAAATCTTATTTCTCCCGAAGCAAACACATGTGAGAGTTTTTCTGAAGATTTGTTTAAGGCAGAATTTCCAAAACACATTTCACATGATAATCATCTGTGTTCTAGGGGCGGAGGGAGTCCTTAAATTCAACAGGATTAGAAAATACTTTATGGTCGTTCTTTATTTCTGCTGGGTTTCTCTGATACATTGTTGGATCGTGAACACTTTTCATGGAGTCTTTTCACAGATCTGGTGTTATATATGCACATGGTAGAAATACCACTTTGAGACAAAATGGTCCCAGTTTCCCTGAATTGAATTTTGGGCTTTAGAAGGCTACTTACAGCTGCATCTTTGAGCAGGCATCCTGTGGGATACCTCCCATAGGTCATGCTCATTGATTGCTGTGCTATTTTTTTGTGGTGTCTTTTCACTGGAGCTGTGTTCTGTATGATAGTGACACACTGAATAAGTGGCCTTGAGGAGGGTAACCGGACAGGAGCAGTGTTAACTTTGCTTCTCACTGCCCATTATGCTTATTGAGTTGTTTTATTTTGTTTTCATTTACTATGTGTTACAAAGCTCTATGCCAGAGAATGGCAGATGTTTCTCCAAGGAAGCATGGTGAATCCAGCTTGCCAGTCTTTTTCTAGATAACAGAAGATCCTCATTTACTCAAAGCTCCTTGTCAGAGGAATTCTATAGCATGAGAGAGCCCAGCACATTAAGGCTGTTGCCCAGTCCTTGCTTCTCATTGGAGCTTTAGGATATGTCGAGAAATGACCACTTCCATTTTATAGAAGAAGAAACTGAAGTGACTATCTAGCTTGGAGCCAGACTGACCCCAAGCACTAGCTTTCTGCTGTCACCACCAGATGCTTCGCAGCTCAGGGTTCTCTGCTCTTAAGTGTCTCGATGGTAGCCTGCATATAGAGATCTTGTTAGGAGAGTTAAATGCTTCTTGACAGCTAGTAGGTAACTGTTGTTCTGTGCCTTCCTGTGCCATTCTGGAATCTGATACCTATTCATAATCCTGCAGTTGAGATATGATGATTGTATGGACGGACTGTAGGACTGAGCCCAGACGAGAGGTATTTTTAATAGCACACCAGCTAGACGTGAAGGAGAAGCCAGGGTGGCAGAGGTGCGAGTGAGTGTAGAAGAGCCATGGGGCTATACTGGCAGGCTGCAGCCAGCTGCTTCACCACCTTGCACACCACATCAACATTTTAGCCTCTGAGGACAATGGAAAGTTCTAGGAAGGCTTTAGAGAAGGCAAGAAAGGCTATGATACATGTTTTTAAAAAGACTGGCCTTTCCAGAGGCTAAAAGGTTGCATGTGACTGGAGGTGTTTGTATGCCCTTGGCAACCAATAGGAATAAAGGACTCTTAGGGCAGAGCTGAACTGCTAAGGGTTAAATGCCTATTTAAATGTCAGAAGTCGCATGTTGTAAATTAATTCCTTAAATACAGATGTTAATATATTTGGAAGTTACAAGGCCCTTGGGAGGTAATTAAGATGGGTTGGGGCACTCATGTTAGCATGAGTGGCTTTACAGAAAGAGGCATACATTTTGTGTATCCTTGCACATTTTGTATGCTTGCATATTTTGTATGCTTGTTTTGTGTTATCATAGGATATTCTCTTTTCTGTCATAATGCAGCAGGAAGGCTGTACTGGCTGGTCTTGTGTGTCAACTTGACACAGGCTGGAGTTATCACAAAGAAAGGAGCTTCAGTTGGGGAAGTGCCTCCATGAGATCCAGCTGTGGGGGCATTTTCTCAGTTGGAGATCAAGTGGGGAGGGCCCATTGTGGGTGGTGCCATCCCTTGGCTGGTAGTCTTGGGTTCTATAAGAGAGCAGGCTGAACAAACCAGTAAGCCACATCCCTCCATGGCCTCTGCATCAGCTCCTGCTTCCTGACCTGCTTGAGTTCCAGTCCTGACCTCCTTTGGTGATGAACAGCAATTTGGAAGTATAAGCTGAATAAACGCTTTCCTCTCCAACTTGCTCCTTGGTCATGATGTTTGTGCAGGAGTAGAAACTCTGATTAAGACAAAGGCCCTCAGGAGATGATGGCTTTGTGGTCCTGGATTTCCCAGCTTTCAGATCAGGTCTGCTTTCATTTTTGTTTTTCCTAGTAAAGCACTGAAACAACTAATAACAGAAGCATTTCTGTTTTTCCTTCTGCAGAAAGAATGCCCTAGAAGGTCACTGTGCTGGCTGATGTTTTTGCCTGATGAATGCTCTAAAATATGTTCCAAGAATACTTTAAGAAGATGGATCAATGATTGGAATTTTTCCTACAACCAATATCTAAGAAGAAATAAAACACGTAAGGGGGGAAATTAGATAGTAAAGATGACTTACAATAGACATATGGAATTTAATCTGAGGTGATGGATTTTAAAAATATTTCATTATTGTAACAACTTTCAGAACTGTAGTTGTGATGGGGAGCAGGAATAAGTCTCCACAGTGGAACCCGGTTCGGTGCTGCTTTAAGTTGCCAGGCAGGGCTCAGTTGATGTGCACCCACTAGACACTAGATGGCACCCACCATCCTGTATCTGCATGGGGAGCAAAGGGAAGGAAATAGCATTCCTGTGAGTTGAAAGCAGAGGGAGGGAGGTTTACTGGAGAGGTTGGAGGGTGCTAGAAAGATGGGGCAGGTGAGCTAGGGGAGGGCAGTGGAGGAGGGCGGCAAGTGCCTTGGCATATGTAAATGAGAGTGTCATTACATTGTATGCTAAATTAAAAAAATAGCAAAAACCAATACTTTGGGAACTATAAAAATATAAAAAAAATCTACCCCACACTTCTCACATTTCTGTCTTCCAAGGTATTTGTTATGTAAGGGTTTTGTGGCTAAAGACGTTTGGAAAAACCATTGCTTTATCTGTATTCAGGATATCCTTCTCAGAGCACACTGGTACATACTAAGATGTTTTGACAAGTTTTCAGTTGGTGCTAGACACTTGGTGCTAAGTAACTATGGCAATAACCCCCTAAAACCATTCTGTGAAACATTCGTTTTGGGGGATACAGATCCAGTCTAAACCCTGTCTACAAGAAGGAATAATCCAAACTATATCAGTTCTACCTTAGTCATGGTTATCTGATACTTTGAAAACATCAGAAATATCTGTATTATGCACTTCTATGCCAAAGCTCAGGAACTGTTATAGGCAGAGGGCACAGAGAATGAAAGAACCAGAAGTTGAGAGGACTGACCGGAAATAGGGAAATAGTGTCTTCTAGCAGTAACTTGTCTGCCACCCTCACAAAATCACTGCAGCTGGGGTGGCCCATAAAGCCTGCGTAAGATCAAGCCAGTCATGGCTGCTGGGGAGAGTCATTTTTCTGTAGGATGGGTTTCTGGTAGGATGTCAATGCTCCAGTGGATGGCCTCACACCAGGAATATATATATATATATATGTATGTATGTATGTATAAAAAGGAAGACTAGAAGTTGGGAGTGACTGTGGAATTGGCCTAGGAGAAGAGGAGGGGTGGATTTGGTGAAAATGTATTGTATTCATGTAGCAGTTCTCAAAAAATAAACCAATTGTATTAAAACTATCTTAATTTAGAATTGTTACCAGTACTAGTAAAATTGAATGATTTGCCATATGACATGTACATTTTAAATGTTATCCTGAGAGAGAGAGAGAGAGAGAGAGAGAGAGAGAGAGAAGAAAGGAGAGAAGGAAAGAAGGAAAGAGGAGAGGAGGGAGAGAGGGTGAGGGGGCGGGGACACAAAAGCTAGCACACTAGAGCCGCCACACTGTGAGCCATTATCAAATACATTACTAAGAAAAGTCTGCATGGTGGGGTTATTCTGGAGTGGATACTCTGCCCCTGAACCTAAGAATACTGTTTACTTCACAGTTAGTGCGTGAGAGTGAAATGTGCTCCAAACCCTATTCCCTTCTTCTGAACTTTCTAGGTAACTGTTAACTTGAATAATTTGGAAATTAATCTTACATGACCTGGTGTCATCCACAGAGTTAGCTTTGATTGTTAAACGTTTCTGCCTCCTGCTTTCTGGGAATGCATCTCTCACTCTTACTCTCCAGCTTAAGCTGTGGGTGCAAAATTCTGTTATCTTTCTCCTTCCTCTAATTATAACTTAATCTTTCACTTCCTTCCCATCCATTGTTTCATCAAAGCCTCTAAACGTTTATTTTTTCTCCAATAGTTACCCAGTAAAATCACAGTACTTAACTTGAAATTAGGTATTTCCAACTAAAAGTTAAGTAACTCAAGCAAGATAAAAAGAAAAAATTCTCTCTTCCTTTTTAATGGGAAATAATTTCCAGATGATATTTTCTGCCATTGAATGCTTTTTCAAACATTATGCATTCTAAAGAGTATTCCATCAGATCTCCAGAGACTGTCATGTCCCATGAATTGTAATTTTCAAGACTATAATTCTGGTTGGTTGATTTGTAGTCCTAATATTAATATTAAACAGATAGATCTATTTTTAAAAGCAGACATACTTTTGACTTATCTTCCTTTGAACCATCCACTATTATTAGTTTCTGTAATTCCTTATATTACATAGAAGAAAACCCAAACCTATGACTCCTTAGCTCTGCTACTTTGGTAGAAGAAGAGAAATTGATATCACCTTTGTTTTATCATCCTTACACTGAGGATAATAACGTATGGTATGGTCATAAGATTAAATCAGCTATAAATATGGCCTGAGTAAAAAGTACCCCATGTATTCTTACATTAGTTTCTAACCACAACATGCAGTCAGGGCAGTGAGCATCAACGTAACGACTGCATTCTGTTGGCAGATCTTGAAGACTGCTGCACACAGAGAGGACTCCTTCTTTTGGGTCAAGAGAAGTTCAGAATCCAACTACACAGTCAATAGTGATGGGGCTGAGGAACTCACGTATCCTTTCAGATTCTCCTTTCCAGTCTGGAAAGTGGGAGGAACAAGAA
The DNA here is from genome assembly GCA_964023405.1 of Apodemus agrarius. Lineage (NCBI taxonomy): Eukaryota > Metazoa > Chordata > Mammalia > Rodentia > Muridae > Apodemus > Apodemus agrarius. The sequence goes on along the minus strand of OZ030005.1, from coordinate 84,111,296 downwards.
TTTACCTTGACTGTTGGCATCTCCTTAAGGATAGACACAGCTTCATGTGAAAGTGTCTGTCTCAAAGTGTGCTGTGACCATGTAAGTCCTGACTGTGAGGAGATGGCAGGATGCCCACCCTGAGTACAAATTTCCTTTGGGATGATGGAAGATTTCAGAAATGGACTCCCAGGCTATAATGACCTCTTTCTAGCAAATGCTTTGAAGCAGTCACTGTGCCAAATGTTGAGAATAAATTACTTTGTTGTAATATGAGATATGAAACTTTGTCCTTGAGAAATCTTATCAGGTAATGAAGAAATAGTCATGTAAACCAATATAGGCAATAAGCCAGAAGAGCTGCTTGGAATATCTCATATGTCATTTAAGAGACATACTCATATAAGACATAGCTCAGCCCTTGGATGGCAGAAAAAGGTCCTAGTGAAAGACCTGACATCACATCTCTCAGACTCAGCACCCAGTAGGTTGCAAGCTCTTGCACAGCAGAGATATGAATATGTAGGAAAGCTATGGTTACATACAAGGTGTGGCCAGGCCATCCATGCAGACTTCTGGGTATTTAGGTCTGTATTTAGGTCAACTGCTGTGAACTATTCAGGGAAACTATGTGCATATGTGTGTGCGCGCGTGTGCATGTGCGTGTGCGTGTGTGTGTTTGTGTGTGTGTGTGTGTGAGAGAGAGAGAGAGGGGAGAGAGAAAGAAGGAGAGAAAGAGGGAGAGAGAGAGAGTGGGGAGTATAAAGTATGGGGAAAGAGGCAACAATAGAAATGGGGGATATTTGCTCATTTGTTTAAAGGATTAAAATAATTGCTAAAAATTAAGGTGGGAAATTCTTGGAAAATACTATTTATAAATCATAGCTATAAAGTGAAAACATTTTCTTTTCTGAGTACATAACGAGTTATTGAGTTGTGAACCATAATCTGATATAAGAACTAGAATCCACGTATAATTCTCTATTATTTACATGATTATTAAAACTCTGATATGATTATAACCACTTGCAATGGATTTAACCATCCACCACACCAGGGAGGGAGCTCTATATGGTGGTAACACTAAACAAATGCATGTGCGCACAGAAGAAAGGAAAAGAAAGCAAGGTGATCGCAAAAGCAGACGGAAGCAAGGAAGGGCAGGGCAGCGAGGAAATGTCACTCATTTTTTAGAAACAGAAAATTATTTTTTTTTTACCCTTAAGCATGTCTTTATTCACTTGAATGCTGTATAAATATTACAATTTCCTCTTGCTGAAAAAAAGTCTAAAAATAATCTTTATATAGGAATTCATTCATTACTGTAAATCTTTCTAAATCTCTGCGATGGTTCTAAATGAGGGTAAGTGAATAAGTGGAAGTGAAGGGAGCCTGGGGGAGGAGCGGCAGGAGGTGGGATCATCCTTCGGCACCAACCCACCATGACACATCTTAGCTAGGGACATCAGTTCCTTCTTTTTAGCCGTGTCCACCATGGCTACCCAGAGTTCCCAGGACTCAGGGCATAGTTGGATACAAAGGAGATATATATATATATATACATATATATACATATGTATATATATATAGTAATACATAATGCACAACACATAATGCATATTGCATAATACATACTATGTAGTATGTAAAGTGTAAATACATATTATGTAATTTGTAACATGTAATACATAATATGTAATATATAATATATACAATAAAAATTAATAAAACTTGTAGATATTAGCTTGTACCAATCTTGGGAAGCCTGATTCTCTCATATAAATATGGGGAGATATCTTTTGAGGTGAAAATTTTATTGTTATGAAAGCTGAGGAGGTTCTCAAAGTGTATGTAATTCAAATGAGTGTTGGGGGTGTGGACTCAGGTGCTGGCGACTGCGAGCAAGCAGCTTACAGATTGAGCCGTTTCTCCCGCCCCATTTAAAAAGTTTTAATAAGCCTATTGTGACTCAATAATAAGCTTGATGTGACTCAAGTATGTTTTAAGTGATAACACACAGATAAAGTACTAGGAAATACCATTAGAGACGGTGGAGACATTTATGAAGGAACATTCTGGTAAGAGATTCACAGAGATGCATCCACTTCTAAACACATTCGGTTGTATATACTAAGTGGGTACAGGTTTTTGTTTATCAAATACCTTTGTAAAGTGACCTTAAAGTTCATTTTAATAAACTTATTAGCAAATAATATATGCTTAAAAGCTGTTATTGGCAATTCTTTCTTTTTTTAAAATTTATTTTGTTGCTGGTAATTCTTGAACTTAGGCATATTCTGCCCCCTGCCACAGGTCACCCTTGCCACACCCTGTGGCATTCTTATTTTTGTCATATAGTTATATGCACCAAAGTATTATAAAACCAAAATTTTAGGAGTGTGGTCACTCCTGGGGAGATTGTATTTTAATAAGCAAGCACTATACTATTTAAATAGAGATTGCTTCTTAGTATTCTGTTGTGTGCAGATACACATCACAATCTAAAAGGAGATGCTACAACCTCCACCTTTATCCAGGAGAAGTAAAGTGCCGACCATCATGTACCTATGAGCTATCGAAATTGCAATGCTCTGGAGGCTGTGAAACTTCTCCCTTTGTAATGAAGTGATTTCTTCATGGATGATGGGAGATGTAGACGGAAAGGACATTAAGGAGACATACTCACCGATAAGATCTGGTCTCCTCTCTGGAGCTCCCCACTCAGGTCTGCTGGTCCACCGGCCAGAATGAAGGACACAAAAATACCTTCTCCATCTTCCCCGCCCACAATGTTGAAGCCCAGGCCAGTGGAGCCTTTGTGAAGGACTACCTTGCGGGGCTCCCTGTAGAAACAAATGAAGACACAGTTCACAGCGTGACCCCTCTCAGATTTTCAGATTCTGCTTTTTTTTTTTTTTTTTTTTTTTTACTTTATTGTAATATGAGATACCACATGTTCACTACTTACTACAATGACAGTGGCTTGCTGTAGTAAAATGCACTTGCAGATTTGGAAAGGTCTCATAATTCTCATTACAACTATCGACAGCCCATGTAACACCATTCCTGAAACACCAGTTTTTCTCTCTTAAAAAAAAAAGAGTTGAATTTTGTCAAATGCTTTTTCAGCATCTAATGAGATGACCATGTGGTTTTTTTCTTTTAGTTTGTTTATGTAGTGGATTACATTGATGGATTTCCGTATATTGAACCATCCCTGCATTCCTGGAATGAAGCCTACTTGATCATGGTGAATGATCGTTTTGATATGCTCTTGGATTCGGTTGGCAAGAATTTTATTTAGTATTTTTGCATCAATATTCATAAGAGAAATTGGCCTGTAGTTCTCTTTCTTTGTTGGATCTTTTTGTGGTTTAGGTATCAGCGTAATTGTGGTTTCGAAGAACGAGTTGGGCAGTGTCCCTTCTGTCTCTATTTTGTGGAATAGTTTGAAGAGTATTGGTGTTAAGTCTTCTTTGAAGGTCTGGTAGAATTCTGCACTAAAACCATCTGGTCCCGTACTTTTTTTGGTTGGGAGGCTTTCTATAACCCCTTCTATTTCTTTAAGGGTTATGGGACTGTTTAGCTGGTCTACTTGATGCTAATTTAATTTTGGGCCTGTAAAGATTGGATCCAGTATTGTAGACCCATAACAGAGAAATCGTGGGGGGGGGAAAGAGTGGGGAATAGCATGGGGGGGAGAGGAATTATGGGACATATGGCGGGGGGTAACTGGGAAAGGGGAAAGCCTTTGGAATGTAAACAAAGAATATAGAAAAAAAAAGAGTTGGGGCTAGAGAGATAGCTCAGCAGTTAAGAGCACCGACTGCTCTTCCAGAGGCTCTGATTCAATCCCAGCCACTACATGGTGGCTCACAACCATCTTTAATGGGATTCGATGCCCTCTTCTGGTATGTCTGAAGATAGCATCAATGTACTCACATACATAAAATAAATAATTCTTTTTTAAGTCTGTAATAGTATTGATCACAAAGTATTCAGCAGAATGGAAAGACCAAGAAATAAAGGAGAGGTTTTGATAGGAGAGGAATCAGATAGAACCATGCAGGCAGTGGACTGCCCTGGAATCTCTGAGTCACCAGGAGTATTTAAATGAAGATCAACCAGTGGTCGCACATACTGTTGAGCTGCAGATGTGACGGGAGGCAGGAAAACCAGTTAGACTGTCCTCCAAGAAACCCAGGTGTGAAAGAGTGACAGTTGGAGAAAGGTTGACAACAGTGAGGGTGAAGAGCAAGGACAGGAGAGACTGTGAAGGGGTGGGGCACTGGAGAGGGTGAGAGAGCTGCTAAGTAACTGGTGAAAGAGAAGGTGGGTGTGATTAGCCATTTCCAGTTCCAGCTACTGCTCACACACCCCTGTGCAGACATTCTGAAGCAAATGGAAACAAATGTGGATTGAAGTGCCCAATGAAACCAAAACTCGAAACCAGCTAACCAAACCAATCGAAACCAAACAAACCACAACTGTGTTTCAGATTCTGGAAGGTTGATTCACTTTCTCTGTCTCTGTCTCTGTCTCTGTCTCTGTCTCTGTCTCTGTCTCTGTCTCTCTCTCTCTCTCTCTCTCTCTCTCTCTCTCTCTGAGTGTGTATGTTAATGTTCATGTGTGTTTCAGTGACAAGCATGAGAGTAGAGTCTAGAGGTCATCAACCTTAGGAGACCTCACTAAGGCACTGTCTGCTTTCCCTCTTCAGGTAGTATTTCTTCCTGATTTTGAACTCACTGGGAAGGTTAGGCTGATTGGCTACAGAGCCCCAGGGATCCAGCTGTCTCTGCCCACAGTGCTGAGATTACCAGTGCCTGATTTATTTATTTATTTATTTATTTATTTATTTATTTATATTTTATTTAATTTTTATTTTCTATATTCTATGTTTACATTCCAAAGGCTTTCCCTTTCCCAGTTACCCCCCACCATATGTCCAATAATTCCTCTCCCCCCCCAGCTTTTCCCCAATCATTCCCCCCCCCCCACGATTTCTCTGTTCTGGGTCTACAATACTGGATCCAATCTTTACAGGCCCAGGGTCCTCTCCTTTCTTCTTCTTGGGAGTCATTTGTCAAGGCACAATTAGCAAGTCAAATGATTTATTTATTTTTTTGTGGGTCCTGAAGTTTGAACTCAAGTCAGATGCTTGTTAATGTGACAAACACATTTTTAACAAAGTGAGACATTTCTTCTGCCCCTAATTTAATTTTCTTTTAAAAATTATGAGTATTTTATCGTGTGTGTGTGTGTGTGTGTGTGTGTGTGTGTGTGACAGCCAGAGACTCGCTTAGGGAAGTCAGTTCTTTTATTTTACTATGGGTTCTAAGGATCAGCCCAACATCATCAGGTTAGTGCAAGTGAGTTAACCTTTATCCGATAAACCATCTTACCAGCTTTTCCTTAAAATAATTTTTAAAAATGTCAGCACAAGTTAGACCAAGGACCCTTTCTATCATCTATCTTTCTCTTCTACACATCTCAGCTGCAATAACTAAAGCTCCTTTATTTTCCTCTCAATGATACATGGATAGTAAGGAATCATCTAGTACTTCTTTATGCTAATGATATGGAGAGTTTATCTGCAAGCACAAGTCCATGCTTAAAATGATATATCTATGTTGAACCTCATTATAAGAGTGTAAAATGCACAGCCCAGCTATGGTATATAGTTAGAGGCAAATTGACATACATACTTACCATACTCTACAACTATATCCTATAAGCACTGGATAAGCACTAACTGTACCTTGGGCTGTTCTAGGTGGGTGTGCTCTTAGAATGTTTGCAAACTACATGAAAATTCTTGCCCTGGTGGATTCATATTGTGCTAATAAACCACCCACCCAGCCACTGAATTTACTCCCTACTGTTAGAAAGGAGTAAGAGAAAAATTTGGAGAGAAAGAGAAAGGAGAGTAATACGGTGTGGTGTGTGGTAGGCCTAGGTTGCACACACTGAGGAGGAGACATTTGAGGACACTAGTCATGTAGGTACCCAAGAAAGGATACTGTACCTGGAGGAGGAGATAATAACCACACCTTAGTGCGTGAGGGTTCTGATGTCACAGAAGAACCAGTATGCCGACGTGACTGAACTGAGTGAATTCTGTATTAGCAGTGTTGACTGTCTTTTCTCATTTGAGGGTCCTGGTGTTTGGTGGGACAAGGCATTCTGGGTATTAAGTTGTAAGGTGCTAGATCCTGTAGCTTTTTCTGCAGGAAGTTGGTCTGTTTAGCATATGTACATTCATGTTGACTAGGTATTCAGTAATGTCTCCCCAGTAGAGCAATTCCACATATGGCAACCGTGAAAGTCTGGGAGCTCAGTTCCCTACCAAGGAGGGGAGAAGAAATTCACTTACTCTACCTCACTGCTGAAGGCGGGGGGCAGATGGTCAGCTCCCATATGGGTGCTACTAGCATTTCCAGACAGGCAACGATTTCTAAACGTCTTAGTTTTTTTTCTGTTTCTGTGAAAAAATATTATGACAAAATACAAATAAGGAAGGGTGGGGGATAACTTCAGCTTACAGCTCCAGAGGAATAGACTCCATAATGAAAGGGAAGGTCTGGAAGCAGGAAATAGGACACTCTCTCTTGTATCCATAGAGAGGAAGCCCAGAGAGAACAGGAAGCAGAGCAAGGTTATAAAGCTGGATCCCACCCATACTGACATACTGCCTCCAGCATGGCACTACTTTCTTGTTTTTTTTTAAAGGCTTCTTTGTGAGTTTCATCTCCCCATCCCTTTGTTGCCCTTGCAACGTCCTTCACAAAAAATAAATAAATAAATAAATAAATAATAATAGAAAACGTCTTGCTGTGGAAGCTATAGTATGTTCTACAGTGTGTCCCACAGTATATCTCTCTGTCCGCATATCTTTACTTGCAAATGTTCAATTGATAAGTGGTTGGTCTTATTTGAGGTCTCTGCCTTCTGCTCTCAATATGGATTGCCACTAGAACTCCTCTTGTTTAGCCCATTGGTGCCCTGTGCCATGGAGATCCTGCAGCTTTATATCTGCAGGACAGGCCCTTTCAGACACTCTAGCAATTCCTAGATGAGATAGGTTTCGGGGTGGGTCAACTCAACATCCTAGATGTGGGCTTGGGTGGCAGCTGATGTGGCCAGCCCACCAGCTCTCTGTTACCTCCACCACCAGGGCTAGCTCTCTAGCCCTGCTCCTGCTAGCTCACCCACTGCCATCGCCAGCTCGCACATCCTCGGGGCCTCACTCTCATACCTTCAAGGCTGGTTCACCCGTGTCCCCATCACCAGGGCCAGCTCCACTGTGTTGCTCATGTGCACTTTTGTACAGGACCTGATCTTCTGAGTGCTGCAGCCAGTGAGGGATAGGGACAGCTCTCCTGCTCTCATGGCCCCTGGGCCAGTTCTCCTGTCACAGGTGACTAGGGGCGAGGGAGCACAGGGCATCATCCCTGTGCCTCTTCACTGCAGAGAGTGGTGGACACGTTTCTCATGCTCATGATCTCAGGGCCAGCTCTCCTTTACCCTGCCATCAGGGACAGCTCAACTGTGCTGCCCAAGAGAGGCGCAGGGCCTGCTCTCCCAAGCGCTGTTGCTGGCAAAGGCTCTACTTCTTCAAAGTTCCATAACCTCTTCCAACAGGACCATCAACTAGGGAGCAAGTGCTTAGCTACATGAGCCTATGGGGAAATTTCTCTTTTGCATCACACAAAAGTAGTACAGCTTTCCTCTTCATCACTCTGCCTCACTGATTCTGGGCAGGGTGAAAACGCAGTTTTCATTCTATCTATTGACTTTAGTTCAGTGGAGGAAGTAAGAGGAGAACTTGCTTCTAATTGATTTTCCTGGTAGAAGTGTAGATAAGTTTATTTCTCTGGGAAGACTCATGACAGCACAGGGGTGAGAGAATTCATTTATTCCTTTCTTGTTTTGCTAAGGCGGGGCCAGGGCAGCAGCATTATCAAATCTGTGACAGCATGTATAATAGGTGCACACATTTATGCCAGGCAAAACCCCAGCAGGGAGAAGGGAAAGGGGGTACAAAGTCCACCCCTACCCACCAAGAAGAAGCTATTTGCAATGGGTAGCTGCTGGGAAAGTGGAAATGAGTTTTCTCCAATGGAGCCACACTGGGTTTATCTACCACATTCCGGGGCAGGCCTCGAGGTTGGAGTAATTGGTGAACATAAAATTAACTACATGGTTGTTTTTGTTTTTATTTATTATTTTTATTAGATATATTCTTTATTTACATTTCAAATTATTTCCCCTTTCCTGGTCTCCCCAAATCCCATAAGCCATCTTCCCTCCCCCCTGTTCCCCAATCACCCCTCTCCCACTTCCTTGTCCTGGTATTCTCCTACACTGAAGTATTAAGCCTTTCCAGGACCAGGGGCCTCTCCTCCCTTTGATGTCCAACAAGGCCATCCTCTGCTGCCTATGCATCTGTAGCCATGGGTAACACCATGTGTACTATCTGGTTGATGTTTTTGTCCCTGGGAGCTCTGGGGGTACTGGGTGACTCATATCGCTGTTCCTCCTAAGACACTGCAAGCCCCATCAGTTCCTTGGGTCCTTTCTCTAGCTCCCCCATTGGGGACCCTGTGCTCAGTTCAATGGCTGGCTGAGAGTGTCCTCCTCTGTATTTGCCATGCACTAGCAGAGCCTCTAGGTGACAGCTATATACAGCTCCTGTCAGCAAGTACTTGTGGGCATTGATAATAGTGTCTGGGTTTTGTAACTGTATATGGGGTCTCTGGATGGTCTTTGCCTTAGACTCTGCTCCACACTTTGTCTCTGTGTCTTCTTCTGTGGATATTTTGTTCCCCCTTCTAATAAGGACCAGAGTATCCATACTTTGTTCTTCCTCCTTCTTGGGCATCATTTGATATGTGATATGTCTTGGGTATTCTAAGCTTCTGGGCTAATATCCACTTATCAGTGAGTGTATACCATGTGTGTTCTTCTGTGATTGGGTAACCTCACTTAGGATGTTTTCCAGTTCCACCCATTTGCCTAAGAATTTCATGAATTCATTGTTTTTAATAGCTGAATAGTATTCCATTGTGTAAATATACCACATTTTCTGTATCTATTCCTCCACTGAGGGATATCTGGATTCTTTCTAGCTTCTGGCCATTATAAATAGGACTGCTATGAACATAGTGAAGCATGTGTCCTTATTACATGCTGGAGAATCCTCTGGGTATATGCGCAGGAGTGGTATAACAGGGTCCTCTGGTAGTAGTATGCCCAGTTTTCTGAGGAACCAACTGCCAGACTGATTTCCAGAGTGGTTGTACCAGCTTACAATCCCACCAGCAGTGGAGGAGTGTTCCTCTTTCTCCACATCCTCACCAGCACCTGCTATCTCCTGAGTTTTTTATCTTAGCCATTCTGACTGGTGTGAGGTGAAATCTCAGGGTTGTTTTGATTTGCATTTCCCTGATCACTAAGGATGTTGAACATTTCTTTAGGTGCTTCTCAGCCATTTGATATTCCTCAGGTAAAAATTTTTGGTTACCTCTGTACTCCATTTTTAATAGGGCTATTTGATTCTGGAGTCTAACTTCTTGAGTTCTTTGTAATATTGGATATTAGCCCTTTGTCGGATGTAGGGTTGGACACTCCATGTTTTTGTGTATGTATATGAAGTTGTTATGATTTGGTGATTTTTGTCTTTTTAGTTTTAATTTAGCTTTTTTGTTTCATTTTTATTGTTTTTGTTTTGTTTTGTTTTGTTTTTTTGCAGAGAGAGGGACAGAGGAGGAGGGAAATGGAGAGAGGGAAATGGATAGAGGGAGAGAGGGAGAGTGGGAGAGAAGAGGGAGAGAGATAAGGAAGGAGGGAGGGAGAGAGAATCCAGTTGGGTGGTGGTGTGCAGAGAAGCTGATTAAGACATAAGGTAAGGAATTCAAAATAGTTTCAGGAAACACCTTAAGTAAAAGGTAAGTAACTCAAAATAGCATCAGAGTCAGGGAGTCTCTGGAACCAAGCAGATTCACTAGGACTATCTCTCCCAAGAGTAAACAACAAAGACTGCTGAGAGTGAGTCTTAGACAAGTCATGCTGCAAAGACACTGAGACGAGACTAGTTGCCTGAAGGAGCAGGAACTAACTGAGCTGCCTGGGAGGGGCTTAGGTCAACCGAGTCACCTGGAAATGGCATTCTTCCAACTGTTCAGGCTGTGCGATGTGTTCTAGGTTCCCAGCTTTGGTGAGGAATTTTTGTGAGGATTTTTTTTGAATAATTTCTGCTCCTGCAAGTAACCCCTCACCCACACTCCTGTAAGTCATCTTAAATAAAACTCATTGGTTCCCCAAGTTGGACTTTGGCAATATCTGAACTTTGGTCTGTTTGTCTTATATTCTATCTTGGGTGAGTAGACAGGTATGTTATGTCACAAGTCTTGCCATAAAAAGACTTGTCATATGAGAGATGGGTAGGGGAATGGGGAGGATCTAGTAGATCTTGGGGGGGGGGATGATCTGATCTAAATATATTGTATGAAAAATTAAAAAAAAATCACCCTCCTTCCTTGCTAATTTACATTTCCTCCAGTCCTTAGTCTGGAGAGAAAGGGTTGAATTTTAAGTTTTGGCTTGTGTGTGCAAATAAGTCTCTTTCGTGTGTGCAAATAAGCCTCCTTGGTCTTGGGGCATCCTGATACTGGTCTCTTACCTGTGTCATCTGTTCCTTGGACAGGCTGTGCTTTGCATATGGAATGGAAGAGCAGCATTTCAGGGTGGCTGTTAGCTCACATATCCTTCACTAGAATGTGAACTGTAGCCCAGGCATAAGCACTTTCCAAACACAGCAGGAGACTTGACAGTCATAAGGAACATTGAGAGAATGGCCACACTCCTACAGTGATTTAGACCTTTACTTCCGATTATAATTATTTATGCAAATGTCTTCCCTCCTTTCTAGGGTTTTAATCAGGGATTGAAAAACGCATGCACAACAGGGATCGCAAAGACCGACTAAGAAAGTGGAGTGGGCTGAAGAGGGATTGTGGCGTGTTTGATCTAAAGATGGCTGCAAGTAGCTAACTCTGGATGATGACTTCAAGGACGAATTGTCTCATTTGAAAACTGCCTCAGTCTCCAGGTTCTTTTAGAGATAAGCCAAGAATTTAGATGTTTTGTAAAATTTCTAGCATTTTAAATCAACAAGGATTTAAAAACAAATAAAAGCACCATGCAGTTCCGACTCTACCCTACTTGATATGGATCCAGCTAGGAGATGCCAGTGTGAGTGCCATGATGGGAAGTTTTATGACACATCAGACACCTGTTTGGCCTCGACAGGATTTGACATCTGGTAATTCTCTGCCCTTTTAAGTTGATTTAGGAGTTTATCTCCAGTGCCATTTCTATCCTTTCCTTTCAAGTTCTCTCACTCCAGAATAATCTGTCCTTTTGCTGTATTTTCCCCTTATTCTCTTTTGTTCTTTCTATAGTACAATTGCTGATGACTTATCTTCTTTGTGATGACATAGTCTCAATCATTTCAAGCCCGCATTCTCTTGTCTCTCCATGTTTAGTGTCAAGGAATGACTGTGGATCTGATAGTCTAATGTCTTGAATTTCTGTGAATCATATATTGTGTGAGCCACATGGCTTCCAGTCTGGATATATGTCCTGGGGAATAATGGTAGTTTCACCTAGAATGCTCAATTAAATAAGTAAACCAACACTCAAATTTGTAAAGGATACAAATATTATTTTTATACAGAGACACTGTCTCTTATTTGCTGTGCTGTTCTTCCAGAATTCAGATGGTTTCAAGACCATTATGTGCCATTATATACTGACAGTGGAACAGAATTCTAACATTCCCCCTCCCCCATTCTTTAATCATGACTTGGTGCAGGTCACTTGACTGTGATCATCTGGAAGTCACTTTCTTCAGATGCCCAATTCTCAACTGAGCTGGGTGGATACTTCATGTATAGAATCCTAGAGAAAATATTCTATCCATGTAGCTAGACCAATGCTTATTATCCTGGCTTGGTTTACACATCATCCTCTCCATCTATAGTAATTAACTTGAGAGCAGTGGCCATACCATTAGTCTTTTGTCTTCAGTACTTAGTATAAAATTAAGTGCTTTTTATTTGCTAATTGCAGTTTTCATATTATATCTTGAATAAGGTCTCTGAAGAAGCTAGAATCTACTCCCTGTAGATCAGCATGTTTTGAAAGGACACATTCAAATATGTGTTTGATTCATCTAGCCAGTCTGTTAGTAAATAGGCAATTCTGGAATTCCTATTCTGTGGTGGGCACTGTGAATATAAATATTAAGTAGCCCAAGGTTGGAAGGCTAATTGGATACAAACAAGAAACAAGAATACTGCTGTGACAGAGACTCGAGAGCCATAAACTAATACAGATAAGAGTGAGGAGTGAGTAATTGAAAAAGAGCTTATCCTTGTATTATCATGGCTTCTGGAAACACGCTATACTCATTTATGCAGTTCTACTTTTTAGTTAACATGATGCAAAAATGTCTCCTAATTATAAAACCTCGGGTGTTGGGCAACTCAAAGTCCAGTTCGTTCTGTTCTCAGCTGTGTCAGGTCACCTGCTAGGTAAAGTACAGGGATACTCTCAGGCAGCGGGGAGTTTGGGGAAGGAGAGTGCCATGTAATTTTTCTTTCAATTCTACATGGCTCAAGTGGGTTCAGGGTTCAAGGGGACAAATGACCACTTAAACCTGAAGGACTTATTTCTGTTGAGGGAGGATAAGAATGTTATCTTTTAAAAACATGTATTTGTCTATGCTAGTCTCTGCTCTGAAGCCTGAAGATATCCTCTGGATTGTCCACATTTCTAAGAATAACATCCAAATTCCTCATCACATGGCCTTTACTGACTACAGGAAAGCCTAACTTCATAATTTTCCTCTTCTCTTCGTAAACCAAGTTGTACACTATAGTCCCTCACACTGGGCTGTTACACACCTCGCTAGCTAATCCCAGGGTCTCTTTGTTTGAAATGACCTTTCTCTTGCTGTTCTTATCTTTCTAATGAACTTTTGCTTTGCCTTCAACATCAAGATGGGGGCTGTCTCCTCTATGCTGCTCTCTCTGTCCTTACCTCCAGAAGAAATAGCAACCTCTCTCTCTCTTTCTCCCTCCCTCCCTCCCTCCCTCCCTCCCTCCCTCCCTCCCTCCCTCCCTCCCTCCCTCCCTCCCCTTTCCCTCCTTCCCTTCCTCCCTCCCCTTTCCTTCCTTCCTTCCTTTTATATTTTTTGTGAAACAGAGGAGTCTTACTATGCTGCCAAGGCCACACTGAAATGCTTGGGCTCAAGGGATCCTCCATCCATGATTTAATATTGGTAGGATTGCAGGCACATGCTGCTGTGCTGTTTAATTTCTTTCCTTAAGAAAGTACATTGTTGGCCTGGAGAGATGGCTCAGTGGTTAAGAACACTGGTTGCTCTTCCAGAGGTTCTCAGCATCACATGGCAGCTCACAACCATCTATGGCATCTATGGGCTCCAGTGCCCTCTTTTGGTCTACATATGTACATGCTAACAAATCATCAACATACACAAACACACACACACACACTCATGCACACACACACACCACACACATACACATGTATATCAGCATATACGTGTGTGTGAGCATGCATGAATGTATGTATATCAAAACAACAACAAAACAAAACGAAAACAAAAAGAAGCCACACTGTCCCCTTATTGACACTACTCTAATTTCCTTTACCGTTTGGACCTGACTTTATCTATCCATTTACATGATGAATTTGTATGACCCAAACGTATAAACACCTTCAGACTTGTTGTTGTTGCTGTTCTGTTTTTGTCTGTACTTCTGGGACACAGCACAGACAGAGCAGGTACGAATCACCGGCAGCTGTGTTTCACACAGAAGGAAAATCCAAGGGAAGTGCTAAGGGGACACGATGCAGTGTCTCGGTTCCACAAGGAGAGGACAGAAAGAAAGAAGCAGGGCACTGTCCCCTGCAGCTCAGGTTCGGAGCTGGGTGATGCTAGGAATACTATGTGGCTTGTATGGAAGCCACAGCATTCAGGTAAGATAATGAGCAAACTGGGATACCAGCTTGCCTGGCTCATGGGTGCAAAAGGTCGGCGATCGATCTCCAGCACAGGGAGGCAGCTGAGCGCTTTATCTCGGGCTCCATGTTAAAAAATATGAATGCACCATCAGGGTTGGTCAGGATAGCACATGGAACAGGCTCAGCTGGCTATCCTAGTTCAATTGCAGCGCCCATGAAGACTGTTAGCTGATGTCCCCATCTTGGAGTCTAGGCTTATTAAGCCGTCTGCTCATTAAAATGTGCTTTCACACAGTGATTTTTTTCCCCCAATACAACAGTGGGGTAATGAGCAGACTCTGGTATCTTCAGAAGTTATATTCTTATTGTAAAATAAAGATAGAAGTATAGCGTGTGAACTTGCTCACCTCTGGTTGCACTGACAAAAATAAGTTTCAGAATATGTAGTAGACCTAAGAGCCAGATCATTACCATGATGGTCCAGTAAAACTATTGTCTTCTTAGGTCATGTCTGCAGAGACAGTCTCTCTGAGTCCTCGTTCCTGGATTTCTTTATAAGCACAACTCTGCACATGTGTGAGCAGTGTTAGGAAGAAGAGACAGTGGTAGATTAAAGAAGTGTCTTTTTTTTCACAATGTACCTTAGCATAACTGCGAGGGAGAGCAAAGAGGCCAACTGCAGCAAGCTTCAAAGCTGTTGAGAAATTAATTATTACTCATGCCACATAGCTTTATGAGCTGGGTCCTCAGAAGACTGCAGCACAATGCATACCACACATTCAAATAACTAATTAGTGTGGTCAGTCAACCAGCCAGTCAAGTGGAGAAGGGGATTTTGTTGAAGTGTTGTTGCAAGGATGTGCTAAAACAATACATTATGGATTTTGGGCATTATGAGTTGGGGATCTATGCTGGACTTTAGGTAAGCAACAGACGGTGGGCTAACTTCAGAAAGATAGTCATAACACAGCTCTTGAGTCTGCGTTAAATATAGTGTGGTTGGTGGATGCTATGTGAGATTTAAAAAGACCCCACAAAACTATTAGGTGAGGGTAATCTGGTATGATGTGGTACTGTGGCAGAGTGTGCAGCGGAGTAGATAGAGCTGTGTTTGAATCATACTCTTATTAATAGATGAATAATCTAGAAATGTAAATCTCTGTTTACCTCTGTCTTCCCCCCCCCCCAGTCTCTGTGTGGATGTGGGTATATGCATGCCCTTGCCCATGTGTGGGCATCAAAGAACAGCTTCACATATTGGTTCTTGCCTTCCACAGTGTTTGAGATAGCAGAGAGGGTTTCTTTTCTTTTCTTTCTTTCTTTTTTATTTTGGTCTTTTTGGATTTGTTTTGTTTTTTTTTTTTTTTTTTTTTTTTGAGACAGGGTTTCTCTGTATAGCCCTGGCCGTCCTGGAACTCACTCTGTAGACCAGGCTGGCCTTGAACTCAGAAATCCGCCTGCCTTTGCCTCCCAGAGTGTTGGGATTACAGGCGTGCGCCAACACTGCCCGGCTGCAGAGAGGGTTTCTTGTTTTTATTTTTATTTTTCTGCCACACATACCATGGTAGCCAGTGTTTTGACTTCCCAGAATGTCCTGTCTTCACCTCCCATCTCTGTGTAGGCATGCTGGGATTACAGATGCAAAGGACTCTATCTGGCTTTATATGGGCTCTGGGGATTTGAAATCAGGACCTCATTCCTGCACCGGTACTTTCCTCACTGAGCCATCCTACCAATCCAATCTAGGACACTTTTAAGGTCATCTTTACCGTTGTTGTAAATTGTGAAAAACTGTATTTACTTCACGGTGTTATAAGTACGAATTTACATAAACTATTAGGCACTAAGACCATACAACAAGTGCTCAATAAATGCCAACCCACTGCTTTGTGTTCTATGGCATGATCACTGGAAAGCAAATGGTCACACATAGAATATATAAATGGGCAATGCAAGGCCACCTGGAAGTAACAAATGAATGCTATAGATAATGAGAGAACTCTTATGAGAAGGGAAAGAGTAAGATGTGGACGAATATGAACTGAATCTGGAGCTCTATGTAGACATTAGATGCTAGACTGGGAAGAAATAGGCACAGAGCAGTCGAGCTCAAGGTCAGATGGGAACAAACATGCTGGATGTCTGAAGAGCTGAACCCTTGTCAGTGTCATCAATGAAGAAGACTGAGGAAAGCTGGTAGGATCCCAGATCGTGAGCTGGGAATTCAGACTTTACTGAGCGAGCATCTTTAAACTCAGCAGAGACCGAATGGAATGACTTCTGCCTCAAGTCCTAAGTGCTTACGTTTTGTTATGCTTGTTTCGTAACTTTCCTAGTTAGCGTGCAAGAAGCAAAGTTAAACACTGGAAGGCTTTCTACGGACACTTGCTGCAATGTGAGGGGGTATGGCTGAAACTGTGCAACCCATAGTCTGAGTCTTGACTGCTCAAATGCAGCCCACAGACTTCCTGAGATCAGCTCTTTGATCTCTTCCCCAGGGAAAATTTTGGAATTAGTTATGCATCTGAAATTACATATAATAATCTTGGTAAAAGGAATCAAAGGGATAGGTCCAATCATTTTTCCATATAAACATAAATCAACTATAGATTAGTTTTAATCATCTTGGTTTTAAAATATATTGGGCTTTTGCTTATTGATATATCAAGTGTGATGATCTATAATATATATCTCATTTCAATTTTCTTTGGTCTAAGTTTATTAAAAAGATAGAAGAGCAGCTACATCTTGATCTCATGTGTGTTAACATTTCAATAACCATTTTTCTAAACATTTCAGCTCCAAAATAAGAAAAGATGTTACCCTTTTATAAATGGGAAAATAAAAGGGTAACATATATGTACACTGATTTTTCAAGTCAGGGTTTCTCTAGGTAGCCCTGGCTGTCCTGGAACTCACTCTATAGATCAGGCTGGACCCCAAACTCAGAGGCCTGCTTCTACCTCCCAAATGCTGGAATTAAAAGCATGTGCCACCACACCTGGATGCTTTTATATTATTTTATATAAAAACTTTCCCATTAAATTATATGTATTACCTGAAGTGACAGGAATTTCCTCCTGTTTCTTGCTGTGTTTTATATTTTGAAAGCACTATTGATTAGTTTAATTTGTTATCTTGTTAAATAAAACTACACAACCTTTATACAGTTTTTAATTGTTGGGTTATATGATTTCAAGTCATTCAGGCTTGGTAAATATATTGTATGGATTGGATATTGGATATCTAATATATTGGAATTGACTTTAACAGATCTCTATATTATTCTGGACGACAAGTACTGAAGTGATTTGTAAAAATTTCTTTGGAGTCAGAATCTTATGGAACAACAAAATTCCAGTCATCAGCAATCAGTGTGACATCCAGGCAATGCACTGGATTAACTAACAGCATTCAGCTTCAAGTTTTACAACTCTTAACTCTAATTTGGGAACATCATATCATTGTAGACAATGTTTAATCTGAATACATTTTCTAGTTTTCTATACTGACATTGACCACTGGCTTTTTCTGAACACATCCCTTTTTCTCACTTATTTAATAATCTGATTTTTATGAAACAACCTCAAACCATTGACCCCCATTCCCTATTTACAGCTCCTGAGCACTGTGAGATTTTCTCTGGAGAACACAACCAGGATGAAGCTTAGTTGTAAAGCTCTGTGCTTTAGTTTGTACATTTTCAGCAGCAGCATTCTACTCTGTGGCGAGTGTCTCTAGAAAGACTGACAAACTTTAGTATGTGTGACCATGCTCAGCTTTGAACAAGACATCTCTGATCAATACCTGTATAAAAAAGCCAGGGGAGATTGTAATCCCCATCAAAATTCCAACTCAGTTCTTCACAGAGATAGAAAGAGCAATTCTCAAATCTATCTGGAATCACAAAAACCCCAGGATATCAAAAAACTATTTTCAACAATAAAAGAACTTCTTGGGGGGAATCAACCTTCCTGGCCTCAAGATATACTACAGAGCAATAGTGATAAAAACTGCATGGTATTGGTACAGTGACAGGCAGGTAGATCAATGGAATAGAATTGAAGACCCAGAAATGAACCCACACACCTATGGTCATTTGATCTTTGACAAAGAAGCCAAAACCATCCAGTGGAAAAAAGATAGCATTTTCAACAAATGGTGCTGGTTCAACTGGTGGTCAGCATGTAGAAGAATGCAAATTGACCCATTCTTATCTCCTTGTACAAGGCTCAAGTCCAAGTGGATCACGGACCTCCACATAAAACCAGATACACTGAATCTAATAGAAGAGAAAATGGGAAAGAACCTCAAACACATTGGCACAGGGCAAAATTTCCTGAACAGAATGCCAATGGCTCAAACTCTAAGATCAAGAATTGACAAATGGGACCTCATAAAATTGCAAAGCTTCTTTAAGCTGTCAATAGGAGAAAACAGCAATCC
Source organism: Apodemus agrarius (assembly GCA_964023405.1). Lineage (NCBI taxonomy): Eukaryota > Metazoa > Chordata > Mammalia > Rodentia > Muridae > Apodemus > Apodemus agrarius. The sequence continues at coordinate 84,092,819 of OZ030005.1, read as the reverse complement.
AGAGATTGGGAAAAGATCTTTACCAACCCTACATTTGATAGAAGGCTAATATCTAAAATAATATTGTTGATAGCCCTCTATTGAATGTAGAACTCAAAAAGTTAGACTCCAGAGAACCAAATAACCCCATTAAAAATTGGGTACAGAGCTAAACAGAGAATTCCTAACTGAGGAATCTCGCATGGGTGAGAAGCACTTAAAGAAATATTCAACATCCTTAGTCACCAGGGAAATGAAATGAAAACAAGCCTGAGATTCCACCTCACACCAGTCAGAATTGCTAAGATCAAAAACTCAGATGACAACAGATAATGGCAAGGATGTGGAGAAAGAGGAACACTCCCCTACTGCTAGTGGGCCTGAAAGCTGGTACAACCGCTCTGGAAATCAGTCTGGGTGTTCTTCAGAAAATTGGAAATAGTACTACCTGAGGATCCACTATACCACTCCTGGGCATATAACAAGGACACATGTTCATAGCAGTCTTATTTGTAATAGCCAGAAGCTGGAAAGAAGCCAGATGTCCCTCAACAGAGGAATGGATACAGAAAATGTGGTACATTAACGTAATGGAGTACTACTCAGCTCTTAAAAACAATGAATTCATGAAATTCACAGGCAAATGGATGGAACTTGAAAATATCATCCTGAGTGAGGTAACCCAGTCACAGAAGAACACAATTGTATGTACTCACTGATAAGTGAATATTAGCCAAAAAGAAGCTCAGAATACCCATAATACAATTCACTGACCATATGAAATCCAAGAAGAAAGAAGATCACACCAAAGTGTCAATCTTACAATCCTACTCAGTAGGGGGAAGAGAATGATCTCTGGGAAGTAGAAGAAGAGAAGGATCTGGGAGGGAGAAAGGAGGGTGAGGGAAAAGGGGGGGCAGTTCAGATATGGGAGGAGATTGGGGAGAAGTACAGAGGGTCAGGAATTTGAAAGTAGGTATGTAGCAGTGGGGAAGGGAGAACTGGGGGTAGCCACTAGAAAGTCCCAGATGCCAGGGACCCAAGAGATTTCCAGGACCCAACTGGGAGGACATTAGCCATATTACCCAACCATGGGGAGATAGAACCTGTAGAGACGATATCCAATGGATACGCAGACCTCCCAGTTGATGGATGGGGCCACCCGTCTATCTGAAAAATATTAATCCAGAATTCCTCCTGTCAAAAGGAAATGCAGGGAGAAAGAGTGGAGTAAAAACTGAAGGAAAGGGCATTCAGAGACTTCCTCATCTAGGGATCCATCCCATCTGCAGACACCAAACCCAGACACTATTGCTGATTCCAAGAAGTTTTTGCTTACAGGAGCCTGATATAGCTGTTCCCTGAGAGGCTCTGCCAGAGCTGGACCAATAAAGGTGTGGATGTACACAGGCAAACACTGGACCGAGCACGGGGATCCCAGTGGGGAAGTCAGGGCAAGGACTATAGGAGCTGAAGGGGTTTGCAACCTCATAGGAAGAACAACAATATCAGTCAATCAGATCCCCCAAAACTTTCAGGGAGTAAACCACCAACCAAAAAGTACACAGGGCATACCCATGGCTCCAGTTGGATATGTATCACAGGGGAGCCCCTGGATCCTGTGGAGGTTTGATGACCTAGGATACAGGAATGTTAGGGCACTGAGGCAGGAGTGGGTGGGCAGGTGGGGGCACACCCTCATAGCGGCAGGGGAGGGAGGAGGGGATACGGAGCTTGTGGAAGGGAAACTGGGAAGGTGGATAACATTTGAAATATAAATAAATAAAATAACCAATAAAAAGTTAAAAAATTCTAGTGGAGAGGAAGGCACACAGAATCCAACTTATTCCTTCTAATACTAGCATCCCAAATACTTTCTTAATGAAAACAGGGGTCTTTCCACTTCTCAGTCCCAATTCTATTACAGTATTGCATTTCAGCTATCTATGTGACTGCCACTTCTGGGGAATCATTTCAGGGAGAAGAGAGATGATGAATGGCTCCCTTTTTTAGTTCCACTCCAAGACATTCTGACACTACAAACTTTCCTCTCTACATACCCACAGCAGAAGTTTCTGAGACATTAGAAAATGACTCTAACTGGCCTACCCAATGTTTTAGGAACTTGTTACTTTGCAATAGAATCAAAATTTCTGGCACGACCAAGAAACTTTAATTTCCTTTTAGTTATTAAGTAATTTATATTATATAACTCCATGTATCTAGCTGCTGCTTAATTGACAGTGCAGCCCAGGAGACTTATATTTTTTGTCAAAGGAAATTTATATTTTCAATTCCAGTTTTATTTCTCTATTCTTTCTTGGTTTCCTTAAAAGATTTTTATTTGGTGAATTCTGATTGCTGAAGATACCAGGTACTTTGGAAACAAGACCTGGAGGAGGCAAGCTAGATCTCACTGGAAAGCATCCCCTCTGACGATGAGCTTTCACAGTACTAGAAGGTGCTACACAAGCTTAGAAGAGAGAGAAGCAACCAGAAGTCCTACCCCAGCTGCCATGCAATCTATGAAACACAACGACTTGCATGGCATGATAGCCATAAGGGGACAGTAGTGGTACTCATATTTTGGTAGTAATAAAAGAAGCTTCTTTTTGAAGCAGAAAGAGACCACTACAGAAAACTGCAAGTGGTCCTAGAGCAGAGAACACGTCATCATAGGATTTCCAGCTCCAGCTGGTAAATGTACAACACAACTCCTGCACCTAAGACTTGGGAGGCATTGCTGAAGAGGGAATAGAAATATTTTAAGAGACAGAGAACCAGGAAATATGTTGTGAATTTGTGTCTTTAAGAAATTACACCTGTAGTACTGAACAATATAGATGCCTGCACATCCAACAAGCAGGCTACTATGAAAGGAGGACATTTCATAGGGTCTCACCTATCAACAAAGTATTACAGGCAGCAAAGGCATGCTGAAGGAAGAATATATACTCTTCCCCAGGGATGAACGCCATAATTAGTCATCCAAAACCTAGTGGTTAGCCCTAAAATCATATACATACAAGCCACACTAAACAGACTGAATGGGTTATAGGTATATATTTTTATAGGTATGTAACAATAGCAAAGAAAAGAATCAGCTATGATTTCAAGCAGAAGCAAACTGGGGATTATTTCATAGGAGGTATTAGAGGGAGGAAAAGGAAGATGAAAATGTTCTAATTGTATTTTAATAAAATGGTAAAATGAAGCGTAAAAATATTCTTATTTGCCTCCCCCAAATGACATTACCAAAACTTATGTCCTTGGCCACCTCCTCACTACCTTTTTCCTTGGAAGAGCTTTTGTCCTTCTTTAGACCCCAGTTTAAATGCTACTGTGACAGCTCCATCCAGAACAGCCCAAGCTTCGCATTTTCTGTCATATTCTCCCATGCGCCTCACTCATGATGCTTGTCTTATGGTGAAGTGTCTTTGTCGATGCCCACTACTTTGCCTGCTCCCCATCTCTGGCTGAAATGTACTTTATATGAGCACAGCAGCTCTCTTGTGCCCGACACGTATTGTGGACTTCATCTTTGTTGAATGAACCGATAAATGTGTGGCCTTATCTTTTTCCATTACTGATGACTTGCTAATCACTCTCCCTCACTCAGACCAGCATCTTCCACTTCAGATTTCCACGTGACTGCTCTAGAATGAAATTACTGTCTTCCACAGAAACCGACTTTCCTTTTATCTTGGTTAATGATGTCTGCCCAATCTCACAAATCAGAATCTTCTGCATTTTGCCTCTTCCCCTCACCCAGTCCTTCTAATATCCAACAAATGCAGTCTGTTTTCGTACTCAAAAAATTCTGACCCATTTTTGTATTTTTTTATTCAATGCCTTGGATTTTTCAGACATAAATGGACAAAGTTCTAGATAGGATGAAGGGTTCTGATGTTCTAATAAATAGCAAGATGAATGTAACTAATAACATTAGAATACGGAGCTAAAATAAAGAATTTTAAAGATACTTAAAGAAATGATAAGCCCTTAAGATGACAGATGTGAAAACTACTCAGACATGGTAATTCCAGAATGTGTCATCAACTCTCACTAGGTTCTCTACAAAAGGTATAAAAGGTTTTGTTAATTGAAAATAAAGCAACCCCTATGTGCTCCTTCTTTTCGTTTTAGTAGAGTTTCAAGATAAATCAACTCTTGGTATTGTGCTAGATGGTAGAAATATAATTATAAATGCAATTTAACCCCCAATGTCATATACTCTAACTGAGGGGAAAGAGATTACATAGAAATAACAAATTGTATTATAATTACATCCATTATTTCACAAAATTTTAGATACATTTTCCTTTTTCCTTCTTTTTTTTGAGACAGGGTTTCTCTGTGTAGCCCTGACTATCCTAGAACTCACTCTGTAGACCAGGCTAGCTTCAAACTCAGAAATCCACCTGCCTCTGCCTCCCAAGTACTGGGATTAAAGGCATGTGCCTTCACTACCTGGCCTTAGATACATTTTCCAACAGATAAGAGAGCCCCATTTTGATGCAGACTGCAACTGGAAGGATGTTTCATGAATAAGGAAAGGGAGCTCCGAGAGAATAACTGGGGTTTGAGAAAAGGCAAGTTCTCACTTGTGACTGGTCTAAAGGGTTATAGAGGAACTGTGGTGGAGCCCTGGAGGCAGAAGGCAGACCAGGAGAATGCCCTTGAATAATATAGAGAGTCAATTCTCTTGTCTCCAGAAAACAGAGCAGAGCTCTTAATTCAACAAATACTGCTGGGCCAGGCCTGGCCAACATTGGGGTATAAGAAATGACATAAGGCCTTTCTGTTGCTGAGATGTTTATGTTCTGGGTTGCCTGTTGTATGTGCCTGGTCCTATAAGATATCGTTCAGTCCCAGCCCCTCCCTCTATAGCTCAGAATATGACAGATGAAGAAATAGACTCAACTGTAAATATATTAAGAAGAGGTCATGCTGGCATTGAGTGGTCTGCTTATCCAACTTGACTTAAAAGAAAACATCCAAGGAAACTGAGTGGTACACCAAAGCATGCTGTGTAATGAAAGGAGTGAGATAGGAGCCACACAGCTTCAAGCCAAGGGACATTTAACATTGTCATCAATCCATCACGATGTAGGAAGAGGCAGGAAAAGATTCCGCAACAGTTTCAGAGGGGCTATGGTTTCCTTTCACTATGGTTTTAGGCTATAGAACTTAGAAACACACACACACACACACACACACTCTCTCTCTCTCTCTCTCTCTCTCTCTCTCTCTCTCTCTCTCTCTCTCTCTCTCTTGTTTAAGCCACCTAGTTAGAGAGTTTGTCACAGCAGCTTTAGGAATCCAACCCATTCATTGACTTAGTGGTTATCCAAACCAATGAACAGGGGGAAAGCTGGGAGGGTTGGGTGTCACTGGACTTGATCCAATTCCAGGACCTGCCAATTTAGAAAGCTGTTCTGGAGTAAAAGGCAATCAACTTTACCTTTTTAATGGCTACTAAATTGAAATATTAGTGCTATTTGGGAGCTGTCATCAGGTGCCTGGGCAATGGCCTTAGTATTCAAATGGCAAGGCTTCCCATAAACCTTGCTAATAGAATTTCAGAAGTTCCTATATACTTAAGGTGTCTGAAGAAGAATTATTATGGAAAAAATTACAACACACTAACATAAATGTGTTCACTATTAACTACAATGAAATGGATGTAATTCACCTTCAGTGGTAAAATACACAGATATACAAATATTTCACTAACCTCTAACCTTTGTTGGATCCTTAAAACTTGTGTTTGAAGCATCATTCAACTGTCTTCTCTAGGGATATTTACTTATTGTCTCGTGAAAATGCCCTTGAAGCTTTTTCTTCCTGCAAGTTCTAACTCGAGACAACAGGTGCTAGCGAGGATGTGGAGAAAGAGGAACACTCCTCCACTGTTGGTGGGATTGCAAGATGGTACAACCGCTCTGAAAATCAGTCTGGCAGTTCCTCAGAAAATTGGGCATGACACTTCCAGAGGACCCTGTCATACCACTCCTGGGCAGGATTCCCCTGAATGCAATAAAGACACATGCTCCACTATGTTCATAGCAGCCTTATTTATAATAGCCAGAAGTTGGAAGGAGCCCAGATGTCCCCCAAAGGAGGAATGGATACAGAAAATGTGGTATATTTGTACAATGAAATACTATTCAGCAATTAAAAATAATGAAATCATGCAATTTGTAGGATGGATTGGTTGCATCTGGAAAATATCATCCTAAGTGAGTTAACCCAATCACTAAAGAATTCACATGAAATGCAATCACTGATAAGTGGATATTAATGAGTTCAGAAGCTCTGAATACTCAAGGCACAATTAGCAAATCAAAAGATTCCCAAGAAGAAGGAAGGAGAGGACCCTGGTCCTGAAAAGACTGGATCCAGTTTTGTAGGAGATTACCAGAACAGAGAAATGGTGGGGTGGGGGGTGATTGGGAAATGGGCGAGGGGAGAGGACTTATGGGACATATGGTGAGGGGGCAACTGGGAAAGGGAAAAGCCTTTGGAATGTAAACAAAGAATATAGAAAATAAAATAAAAAAATTCGATAGAAATCTGTAAGTAGTGAGTAGTTAACTCATGAATTTTCTAGTTCTTACCCTTTCCTCATTAAGCAAAGTAGCTTCAGGTTATTGGTTCACATTCAGACTTTTCCAATAGGCAAACTTCATTTCATTCATTGACCTACTTTTGTGAAATGTCTACCTTTAGAACTAAAGCTGCCTCAAGCCCTTCTTGGGTATGCCACTCTTAAAATCTTAATCATTTTTCAGTCTTAGTATGGTAGCATTTTAACATTAACTTTGAACACTGGCATGAACGCAGCAGTTTCCTCTAACAATTATTCAGAGCCTCACTGTATTGATACATAGAAATAGTCCAAATGTTCATTTTATTAAAAGTCCTTGACTTTGTTTAAATTACTAACTTTTCTTCAAAGGCCTGACTCTTCCTCGTTTGGCCTTTTTTAGTGTTATTTTCCCATCCATGTTTGTAATTATAATTGTAATTCTATTTTTATTTATTTGCATTGTAGTTATAGTCCCTTTTCTATGCTTGGAGACAATTCCTGTGCTCTTAACTGGCATATGAGCATTCCTTGTCATTCCTGCTCCTTAACATTAGCTTTCCTGGAAATCCATGCATTAGTCTCATATAGTAACTATCCTAGTGACCATACTTTCTCTTAACCCACTGAATTAATATCAGTTGAGAGAATACTATAGTTCAGGAATGCTTCATAATGCTTAAAGCAGTTTTTGCTTCCCTGGAGTTCATATTAAAAAGATATGTGTATCAGAATACTAAGGTTGTAACCATAACAGCAATAATCATTTATTTGTAGACTTGAATTTTCTTTTGACTCTTTGATTACTTAGTGCCCTATTCATGCCTTGAGCTGCGTCTGACACAAGTGTATACTGCTGACAGGTATTTGTGACAACAGCTCCCAGTAAACAGGGAACAGAAACTTTTTTGATTTGATTATAAAAAAAATGACAAAATATCTATAGCTCATGGTGAGAAACTCAAAACTATCCTACTAAGATGAAGGCAGAGATGCTACTTCAACTACTGTTCTGTAGTACCAAGGAAAGGCCAAATAATTAAATAAGCCTAGAAAAGGAAATTGAGAGTTAATGGGCTTGGAAGGCAGGAACAAAACTTTGCCTATAAACATCTTTATTTATAGATGATGTAATTTTCTATATGGAAACTCCAAAGGAACAACAGAACTAAATCCAGCACTCCTATCAAATCAGAAACTATTCAGCAATTTCAACATGGGTTTTGGATACAAGGTTAGTACATAAAACTCAATCATTTTCTCATACACTAGAAAAATAAGGAGAAATGGAACTGTAATATCATTTAGCATGTACATTAATATAAAATACTTATGAACAAATATATAGAAATAAGTAGAAATTTTTCATAAGCAAAACTATACAACTATAATAAAAAAACACACAGAAGTAAATAAATGGAGGGGTTATTGCAGATTCGTTAAGAATACTCAATGTATTCTCATTTATTTTATTGCTTCAGAACAATCTCAATAAAAATTCCAGCATGTTATTGTGTGGATATAAACAAGCCAATTTTAAAATTAATATGGAAACCTAGAAAAATACAGAGGAGTAAATAAAACATAGAAAGAAAGTTGGGAAACTAACATCACTGATTGAAGGTTTAACAAAGGAGCTGCATTAATCAAGGCACTGTGATGCTGGCCAAGCATAAAAACCATAGCAATGGAGCTGAAGATGCACAAATCCACAGTAGAGGACTGTAACAGTTCTCGGCAAAGGTTATCTACTGGGTCAGAAGAGTTTTATAAAATAATACCAGAAAAATAGGACAGACGCATACCAAAACTAGAGATCATTATATTCACTGAAATAAGGCAGCCATAGAAAGACAAGAACTGAGTGATCACAATCGTATGTGAAGTATGGAAAGTTGACCTTATAGAAGTGGAGAGTGGAACGGCCATCACTAGACACCCAGGGAAGGAGGGAGTCATGGGGAGTTAAACATCAGGTACCAAATTAGAGCTTGATTGGATTAAGATTTTCTGGTAAGCTATCAAATGCTAGTATGATCTTAGATCTGTTTTGAATATATTATATAATTATATAATATATTATATAATTTGATTATATATTATATAACATAATATATTATATATCATATAATATATTGTTATATAATATATAATCAAATATAAATATAAACCATATAGATAAAATGTGGTTTCTTATATATATGTATATGTTTAACTTGATTTAAACATATGATATAGGCATGAATGAAAGAATTGAATTCTAAACTATTAATATACATTTTTTGATTTTGTTTTTATGTCAGTTAGAAAGTACTCAAGGCACAATTAGCAAGTCAAATGACTCTCAAGAAGAAAAAAAGGAGAGGACCCTGGGCCTGTAAAGATTGGATCCAGTATTGTAGACCCAGAGCAGAGAAATCGTGGGCGGGGGGGGCGGGGAAGAGTGGGGAATAGCATGGGGGGAGAGAGGAATTATGGGACATATGGTGGGGGGTAACTTGGAAAGGGGAAAGCCTTTGGAATGTAAACAAAGAATATAGAAAATAAAAAAATAAATAAAAAAAAGAAAGTTAACAAAAAGAACACAAGTTATATAACTTAAAGGAGCCAAAGACCTCAAGAGCAAGCTATCCAGATGTCAGACTAGCACATAAAAAGATGTTATAGAGAAGGAAAAATCTATGAAAAAACAACTTGTCAAAAATGAAAGAATGGTATATGGTAATTAAAATATTATTAAATTATGAACATGATTTATATGTACAAGGTGCTTCACATTTGAAGTCATTTAGGAAATTCATTAAAACAACAATGGAATAGCATTTGCTACTTAGTGGCATTCCTAAAAGGCAGCATACCACAGACAGAAAGTGTTGGTATGGCTATATATCAGAAGATACTCCCACTCATGTACTGGTTGTTGGGGACGCAAAATGGCTCAGTTGCCTTGGAAAAGCCTTGGTTGTTTCCTGTAGAATCAGGCATAGTTTTATCATACAACCTATCAGTTATGTTCATTGGTATTTACCCAAATAAACTGAAAACTTATGTGTATAAAGGTCTATACAGCGATTGTTGTAGCAGCCTTGTTTTTGGCCCTTGAAGTAGGTAGCCACTAAAATATTCTGCAGTCCATGAATGGATAAACTGTGGAATATACTGAACATGAGATGTTATTTAGCAGCAAAGAGAAATGAGCTTTTCAGCCATAAAAGGGAACAGAGAAAATTTAAATACATATTACGAAGTAAAAGAATTCCACATGAAAAAGTGGTATGCGAAACGAGACCAAAAATATGTATGGCATTCTGAGAAAGTAAAAATTTTAAAGACAGGAAAATGATCAGTTGTTGCCAGACCAGAAACATTTAAGGAGGTAGACTACACTTATTCCATGGCAGTCTCCAGTGATTGGTTTCTGAAGCCCCAATTGATACTAAAATCTGTGGATTCCCAAGTTCTTTACATAAAAGCAAAAATCATATGAATGTTAATAGAATATAAATTTGTTTTGTTAGATAAATAAGATTCTTAATAATAATCACTATCCTTTATTAAGAATTTATATCTCTATAAGTTTGCTATTGTTATATTCATCTAAAGATGAAAAAGATGGTGGTTTAGAAAGGTCTACATTCTTGCTCAAGATTGTTCCAGCAGGGACAACAATAATCATACTCTCATCACTGTTTATTAAAGCCTTTACAAACATACACAGCTAGAAAATGTGTTGTCCTGGGCAGTAGGGACAGGTCAATGGCAACTGGCAGAGAGCATGTCTATCATGAGCAACAGCCTGAGGTCTGTCTCCAAAATCATAACAAATGAAAGGAGATGAGGTAGCTTACGTCTATAGCAATAATGAATGGAATGGGAGACAATTTGTCACTAAGGTACAAGGTTTGCCATTTTCTTCAGGTTACTTTAGGTAAAGAAGCTTTTAACAAATGACGCTACTTTATTAAACCTCGTCTGTTTGGGAGGCAGTTCAGTGGCTACAAGACAGGGTGGGATGCAAGAGACACTCATCTCGGGCTGTTCAGCTAGCTCAGTGGTTCTCAGCCTTCCTAGTGCTGCTCTCAATACAGTTCCTCATGTAGTGGTGACCCTCCTAACCAGGAAATTCATTGCTACTTCGTAACTGTAATTTTGCTACTGTTATTAATTATAATATAAATATTTGTGTTTTCCAATGGTTTTAGGTAAAAGAGTAGTTTTCTTTCCCATAGGTTGAGAACAACTAATCTAGAGGAGATAGAAGCACAAAATAAGGAGAAACCATTAAACTGTAAACTGGGTGAGAGTTTTGATCAGCCATGTATGGAACCAACAAGAAATCTTGGTGCTAAGTTTACAATGTTTCCCATAAATTTCTTCCTTCCTTCCTTCCTTCCTTCCTTCCTTCCTTCCTTCTTTTCTTCCTTCCTTTCTTTCTTTCTTTCTTTCTTTCCTTCTCTCTCTCTCTCTCTCTCTCTCTCTCTCTCTCTCTCTCTCTCTCTCTTTCTTTCTCTCTTTCTTTTGGGAGACAGGATTTCTCTGTGTAGTCCTGGCTGTCCTGGAACTCACTCTGTAGACCAGGCTGGCCTCGAACTCAGAAATCTGCCTGCCTCTGCCTCCCAAGTGCTGGGATTACAGGCGTGCACCACCATGCCCAGCTAGTTTCCCATAAATTTCTAAATGTTATCTCCAAGCATGTGTAGAGAATGCGTTCGGGCATGTGAGTTAGTCTGCGCATGTATTAGCTCCAAATGTACTCTGTTATGTGTAATGAGGAAAGATTCTCAGATATTTGAAACTTATATCTACTGCCATCTCTGAAACTACCAACAGGAGATTGGTTTCTTTGAGTGTAGAAGGGCAGTTGAATATTTGGTATCTCTTTTAAATGGGATATGCTCGTGTTCGTGTGTGTGTGTGTGTGTGTGTGTGTGTGTGTGTGCTATATTCCACTCTCCTGACCATCTCTCTGGGGTTGTTTGTTTAACTGATTCCTTATAGAGGCTATGGAGGGAAGAGTTTCTAGTTTACCACAGAGGGGATAGATGAGATATCCGGAAAAACACAAGCACGGGAACTAATTCTTGGCTCATTAAGGGCTATCATAAGGGGTTGTGGTTTAGTGGTTAAGAGAACTTCTTGTCCTTCCAGAGGGCTGGAGTTCAACTCCCAACACATATATTGGGTGGCTCACAGTTACATTTACTCTAATTCTAGGGGATTGGGTGGCCTTTTCTGGCCTCCAGGGCATGTGAACATGCAGGCACATGTTAATTCACATACACACACACACACACACACACACACACACACACTTAAAAATTAAATTTTGAAAATATTTTATACATTTAAATCACTTCAATTATATGAATGAGACATTACTGGCTAATTTATAGATAAAAGAAACAGGCTCATAGAAATTCCAGGTTATACAGCTTGTTGTTGGAGCTAAAAAGAACAGACAAATCAAGATGCTTTGTTTTTAAACTTATACTTGATTTGTTTACTACGGAGACAGACTTGAGGAGCATGGACCCTAAATATGCAGAGAAGGTACTAGAATGGGAGATGTGATTAACATTGATTGAAACCTAGGGGACAAGATACTGAATACCCCTGTGATGACTTATCCAAATAATTATGTTAAGCTAGGTGAGAAGACCTATCCTGAATACAGGCAGCACCATTTCATTGGCTGGTGTCTCAGGATGTGTAAGAAAGAAAAATTAACCAGCTGACCTCACTCATTAACATGTCTCCGCATCCTTACTGTGGATGTGTTGTGACTAGAAGACCTCTGGCTCTTGGTTCTATATCTTCCTGCCATGATGGAATGATCCCATCAGATTGTAGGCCAAAAATGTCTCCTTTCTTTAAGTTCTCTTCAAGCATTGCTCACAGCAGCAAGAAACGTAATGAGCACAAGATGATTGTTTGCACATTTCATTAATGTGCAACCATGATATCAAAATGCAATGTCCTACCAATGTTCATAACCTTCCTTCAACAAGGAATTATTCTTTGCAAAATTTAGCAGGCTCTGGAAAGTGTGTTTTTTTCTATTCTTCATGAGACTTTTTCAAATTTATGCTGAGAAATAAAATGATCCAGCTCTTGACAGCAGCCACCATGCGTACAGAACATGCATGTTTGAAGAAGGTGTTTTTACATGGTTATGTCCCCTGTCACATGAGTATCAGAACTGTGCTTGGACAATGCTACAGGTTTTCTTCAAATCAGCTTTTCTGTCTTTAGCCTTGAAATTATAGAGATAAATGTCATTGCATATAGTCAATAGTTATATTCTGTTACCCTCATTAAATGGCAAGCTACTCAGGAGTAGGAATGGGATGTTATTTCCATGATGATCTTCTCAAAGTCTTTAGCTGAATATCTGAAACATGATAGACATTCCACACATGTTTTGTTGAATCAATGAACTAAGGGATAGTCTATCAATCCATGACTTATTAGATGGGTATCTCCTGCATAATTTTCTTTGAGTAGTAAGACTATAGCATAAGCAAGAGATTTCATCAGACATGAGGCATAGTAAATATTGATGACTATCAGTGCAAAAATATACTTCGGTGGAAGAATCATCTGCCAGTCCTGAAAATCATCAGAGAGATTAAGTAAAGATGAAGACCGCTGGCTTTTTCTTTGATAGCTGAGCAGCATCTGGCCTGTGTCAGAGAATATGGATGTGCTGTCTTATAATTGGCCAGGGGAAGGAAGTAAACAAAAATCCTAATGGAATTTGAGAGTCTCTGAGGGATGAACACTGAACGCAGAGAAAAACACCAGATTTAGTTTGGCTATATAAAGATGGATGTCTCAAGATGAACAATCAAGTTCAGGCTGACAAATGGGAGCCACATAAATTCTCTTTTGTTTAGAAAGAGTGAATAAAAATAGTAAGTAAAATAAAAGAAGAAAGTTCATTGAGAGACCGGGAGACTGAGGATAGACAGTAAAATGATAGAGCTGGGCAGGAAGCAGGGGTGGCAGGAAGGACGACAGCCCCAGCACACAGGCGGATGGATAAACAGGAAAGGCGCCAAGCAATGAACAGAACAGCAGAACTAATCAGAGGCGGGAGTGAGAAAATTATGTCTCTGCAGCACACCATCCTTATGAGAAACCAGGAGTCTGCATCCGGCAGCATTTCTGGAGGAGACAGCGGATCCAGCATGAGTCAGCTTCCTGTGACACATTTCTAAATGGCAGCTACTACTGATCCACGTTGCACCCAGTTTGTACTCAGCTCCGTAATGTACAATCGAATGTCCAGCAACTAATGATGGTGCTTTCCTCTTTGTCCAGTTGTTGTCTATCTTCACTTTCCCATGAAAGCCTTGACCTCTCTCTGAGGTCAGATCCTCTGCTGTAGGTCTAGGTTCTCAGGGCAGTACAGTCCCTATTCCCTCTTTTATGGAGCTTGGCACAGTAATAGATTTACATTGGTTTGTGTGATTGATCAATATTTCCTTTTCTGTGGTAGAATGAATACAGAGATGACACTGCTTTCTTTCTTTCTTTCTTTCTTTCTTTCTTTCTTTCTTTCTTCTTTTTTTCTCTTTCTTTCTTTCTTTCTTTCTTTCTTCCTTTCATTCATTTTTAAAAACATTCTATTTCCAACTGAATTTATTGACTGGCAGCAACATAAACAGACAAAAGTCTGTAAGAGTAGCCTTAATTCTGCAAAGATACTATTTAAAATGACACTATTTATAGAGAGGTGTGGTGTGAATCTAAAGAACAGGTTGGTCCTGTCGGCACATTAGGAGGCTTGAGACTGATAAATGTCACAGTTTGAGTAACTAAATCCTGCCACAGAATAAGGGTATCTGTAGCTACTGCCTAATAAACTTGAAGTTTGTGACTTTCTATATTCCTCTTTGACTCATTGGTATATAATCAGTTATCCAGTGCCGTTTCAATCAGTGTCATATGTGACTCTATTATTACTTGTATTAATGGGTATTGATTAAGAGGAGTAATTTTCCAGTTGAATGTCTAAACGCTCACTGTTTTGGGGTTTTCCTAATTGTATATTAATGAGGAGAAAGTTGATTTATAATTTACTTTGAGACCTTTATTAAACCAATTTTTTAAAAATAAAAATTGCTTCAAAGAAGATATGCCTAATGGTAGTAAGTAATCACATTAGTTCAGATTATGCAGAGAAAATAAGAACTCTTTCTAAAAAATAATGTTTTAGGCCAAATTTTCCCGTGGATAAAACACAAGCCAAAAAATGTAAAAGCATTGCCTTTCTAACTTAGTGCCTTTTCAGGGGAATCAAATTAGCAATTAATTCTATTGGTATTAACCCTCTTAAGACATTTAATTTTTGACCTCAAAACCATATTGATTTCCACACTTTGTTTAAATGGCTTCCACATTAGCCAAGTTGTAATACAAAACTTAGGTGTTTTGTCTTACAAAAAAAAAAAAAAAAAAAAATGTGTTTATTTGTTCGGAGTTGCTATTTCAACAGCAGGTGGCGATAGAAATCCAGGCCCCCCAAGCAGATCAATGGAACAGGATTGAAGACCCAGAGGTTAACCCACAGACTTATGGTCACTTGATCTTTGATAAAGGAGCCACAACCATCCGGTGGAATAAAGATAGCCTTTTTAACAAATGGTGCTGGTTCAACTGGAAGTCAACATGCAGAAGAATGCGAATTGATCCAATATTATCTCTTTGCACTAAGATCAACTCCAAGTGGATCAAGGACCTCCACATAAAACCAGACACACTGAAACTATTAGAAAAGAAACTTGGGAAGACCCTGGAGGACTTGGGCACAGGGGAAAAGTTCCTGAACAGAACACCAATAGCTTATGCTCTAAGATCAAGAATCGACAAATGGGACCTCATAAAATTACAAAGTTTCTGCAAAGCAAAGGACACTGTCAGAAGGACAAAACGGCAACCAACAAAGTGGGAAAAGATCTTCACCAACTCCACATCCGACAGAGGGCTAATATCCAATATATACAAAGAACTCAAGAAGTTAGACCGCAAAGAACCAAATAACCCTATCAAAAAATGGGGCACAGAGCTAAACAAAGAATTTTCACCAGAAGAAATTCGGATGGCCGAGAAACACCTTAAAAGATGTTCAACATCATTAGTCATCAGGGAAATGCAAATCAAAACAACCCTGAGATTCCACCTCACACCAGTCAGAATGGCTAAGATTAAAAACTCAAGAGACAACAAGTGCTGGCGAGGATGTGGAGAAAGAGGAACACTCCTCCACTGTTGGTGGGATTGCAAAATGGTAAAACCGCTCTGGAAATCAGTTTGGCGGTTCCTCAGAAAATTGGGCATGTTACTTCCAGAGGACCCTGGCATACCACTCCTGGGCATATACCCAGAGGATTCCCCTGCATGCAATAAGGACACATGCTCCACTATGTTTATAGCAGCCTTGTTTATAATAGCCAGAAATTGGAAGCAGCCCAAATATCCCTCAAAGGAGGAATGGATACAGAAAATGTGGTATATTTATACAATGGAATACTACACAGCAATTAAAAATAATGAATTCATGCAATTTGTAGGTAAATGGTTAGACCTGGAAAATATCATCCTGAGTGAATTAACCCAATCACAAAAGAATGCACCTGAAATGCAATCACTGATAAGTGGATATTAATGAGCCCAGAAGCCCTAAATACTCAAGACACAAATAGCAAGTCAAATGATTCCCAAGAAGAAGAAAGGAGAGGACCCTGGGCCTGTAAAGATTGCTTCCAGTTTAGTAAAGAAACCGAGGGGGGAGGGGGAATTATTGGGGAACAGATGGGGGGGAGAGGAACTATGGGAACTATGGTGGGTGGGAACTGGGAAAGGGGAAAGCCTTTGGAATGTAAACATAGAATATAGAAAATAAAATTAAAAAAAAAAGAATTAGAAGGGATAATAAATTTAAATTTCAAAAAAAAAAAAAAAAAAAAAAAAAAAAAAAAAAAGAAATCCAGGCCCCCTGAGAGCTGTCCCTTCGGAGCTTGGGAAGCCCTTAAATATCTCCTCCCTCCCTCCGCGCTGTCACAGCACTTTTTAGCACTGATAAATTCTGGGCACTCTGTAAAGTTTCCTGACACCTTTTGTAGTGTCAGTTCTGTACATGGAAAGAAAGATTACAGGACCCAGGAAAGGATGTTTCTTTGGTTAAGGAAATAGGAAAAAAAAATAGCCAATAGAGAGCAGGCAAACAGAAAATGAGCTGAGGGCTCTGTAAGAGCATGGGTGGAAACGGGAAACAGGGAAAGAAATGGGAAGGGAAGGAGGCTGCAGGCCAGGGCGGTGCCAGGGTAGATTCTCTACTGCTCCTACCAAGGGATTTAGGTTCAATCTCTGAAGTCTCACCCCAACCCCTGGGTGAGCCCTTTCAGGTTAGGGTCCTTAGCAGGGGTCAGGCTAGAAATCCCACTTTGAAGCTTTTTTAACTCCAGGAGGCAGGTCTGTTCATATTGGAGATTTTTTTTTTTTAGGGGTGGGGGTTCCAGGGGCATTCAATGTCTTCGAAACACTTTAAACACCGACTATCTGCTGTTAGCTCCCTTAATTTAATTTTTTTATCTGTTCTGTAAATACGTTCTTCATGTGGCTGGATTATGAGGCAAACAGGCAGGAAGCAAAAGGCGGTGTCTCTCACTGGTTAAGAGCATACATATACTGCTCTTGCAAGGGACTGGCATTCCATTCCTAACACCCAGTTGGGTCAGCCACAATCATCTGAAACTCCAGTTCCAGGGGTATCCTCTGCCTCTGGTCCTCATCTGTACCTACACTCACATGCAGACACATATGCATATGTACTATTAAAAAGAAAGTAGTAAAATAAAGACGTTGACAGCTATATGTGGTGTGGCATTCAGCTGTATGTCATATTTAAACATTGTAGGAATATACAGAAATCTCCATGTGCCTCTCTGTGTTTAAGGAATTGCTAACCTTTTTTTTCTAAACTTTTCCCTCATTCTCCCTCCCTCTTCCTCCATGCTCTCCTTCCCATTTTTGCCCTCCTCTTTCTTTCTTTCTTTTTTAAGATAACATACTACTGTATAGTTTTTAACTATATTTAAACATTGTAGGAATATACAGAAATCTCCATGTGCCTCTCTGTGTTTAAGGAATTGCTAACCTTTTTTTTCTAAACTTTTCCCTCATTCTCCCTCCCTCTTCCTCCATGCTCTCCTTCCCATTTTTGCCCTCCTCTTTCTTTCTTTCTTTTTTAAGATAACATACTACTGTATAGCTGGCCTAGAACTCAAATGTTTACTGCTTTAGCCTCTGAGTGCTGGAATTATAGTTGTGGGTCACAGGTCTGCTCTTTCTGTAGTAAACAATGGCTCCAATTTCTAATCACTCATCTTGGTAACAAACACCTTGAACAAGGCTTCTTCTTCAAATTTGAAAGAATACCTCTATATCTCGATGCGTATGTCAGCAGGTTAGCCCCCGTTCATTCACTACCGACATGGCCTTATGGGGTAAGGGTTGAGAAGTGTACTGGAGGAAATTGCATCAGAAGCTGAATAGCATTGTGGACTACTCTCCCAGGATATGGGTAAGGATGCCTGAAGCTACCTGTTCCAGAGGGTTGCATATTCCTAGACATGAGAAGAAATGAACTCCTCAATGTTCAGGCTCATAGGAATAGACTTCGAAGTCTAGAAGCAAAGTGATCACTTCCAAAATGTCAGACTGGTTCTTAACCTGTGGGTCATGACCCTTTTAGGGGTCACATATCAAATATCCTATATATCAGCTATTTATATATGATTCATAACAGAGGCAAAATTACAGTTATGGAATAGCAACAAAAACAATTTCATGGTTGGGGGTCACCCACAACATGGGGATCTGCATTAAAGGATGAAAACATCAGGACGGTTGAGAACCCCTGTGTTTGATCTGGAAGATATTTTTTACCTCCATCTTGCTGCTTGATGTGATAGATGAGAAGAGTTCAACCATACACAGTGGTGCAGGGAGACTGTAAACCCTAATTGAATCATGACCTGATTCTAAGGCTACTTAGTATCATCTTGAGAAATAAGAAGCAAATTTAGTTACAAAAAACTATCCAGGCAAGAGCAGTAGATAATAAATATTACCATTTAAAATCTTATTTCCAAAGTTTTTTCTGGAAAAGGATACTTCATCGGGTCTCACCAGGGAGCATCCACATGAGGTGACTTTTCATGAGCTTAGAGTGGCCCACGCTGCCCCTGCGGGATGGATCTTGTCTTGTTGAAAAGGCACATTGGTGATATCTACAAGATAGTCAGTCTGAAAGAGTAAACTGGCTTTCTGTTGGGCACTTGTAGATTTAGTGACTTGGGAGAGAGTTTTGGTTGGGGGCAGGTAGATCAAACATTTAACTCATAGAGAGTTTTTTCTTCAGTGTTCCAAAAGATTACCAACCCTCATTTCCTAAGAACTTGTTATAAGGAGCTGTTAAAATCTCCCATATTATCTTTCAATTATGCAAGTCCATAGCTTAGAATTTTTTTTCTATAGAATGCCTCTAAAATGACTGTGTAAGCCTGTGTCAAAAGGGATCTGTATCAGGCAAAGAACAGCCCTGAGCAGCGATGGTGCTTGTTAATCTCAGCAGCTCTATCAAAACCCTTCCTGATTTTTGTATGTGACTTCCTCTTTCTTTCTATGTGCATCCTCTTCCCACCATCCTCAGAATACAGCTCAGTCCGCCTCTGGCGAGAATCAAGGCGATTCCTTCCGTGCTTGTCTTGCTAACTGTACTGACTCCCCATATTGCTAAAGTCTACTTATGCTGAGCTGCTTTGAAGTCTATTTTGTTGCTCCAATCAACTGTTTCTTTAGGATACTCTTTGGCCTTGAGTATCTGTTATTATCATATCCTGTCATTTGCATGCATTATTCAAATGTTTGGCAATGTTTCCACTCCTATTTATGAATTAAGTAAAAGCTGGCAGAGGGTGTCTTCCTCTCTCTCTCTCTCTCTCTCTCTCTCTCTCTCTCTCTCTCTCTCCCTCCCTCCCTCCCTCCCTTTCTCTCTTCTGCTTTTATTTCTCCTCTTTGAGTTTCTTCCCAGAGTTCCTAACAGAATCACACATGTGTGTTTTTCCTTCCTTCCTTCCTTCCTTCCTTCCTTCCTTTCTCCCTCCCTCCTTCCCGCCCTCCCTCCCTCCCTCTCTCTCTCCCTTTCTCTTTTCTGCTTTTTATTTCTCCTCTTTGAGTTTCTTCCCAGAGTTTCTAACAGAATCACACATGTGTGTTCTTCCTTCCTTCCTTCCTTCCTTCCCTCCTTTTCTCCTTCTCTCTCTCCCTCTCTCCTCTTCTCTTCTCTTCTCTTCTCTTCTCTTCTCTTCTCTTCTCTTCTCTTCTCTTCTCTTCTCTTCTTCTTCTTCTTCTTCTTCTTCTTCTTCTCTTCTCTCTCTCTCTCTCTCTCTCTCTCTCTCTCTCTCTCTCTCTCTCTCTCTCTCTCACTGTATAGCCCATGACAGAATGGAAATTTATTTTTTATTGGTTATTTTATTTATTTACATTTCAAATGTTATCCCCTTTCCCAGTTTCCTGTCCACAAGCTCCCTATTCCCTCCTCCCTCCCCCTGCCTCTCCGAGGGTGCTCCCCCACCTGCCCACCCACTATTGTCTCAGTACCCTAGTGTTCTCCTATCCTGGGTCATCAAGACTTTACAGGACCAAGGGGCTCCCCTTCCAGTGATGCCAGATAAGGAAATCCTCTGCTACATACCCAGCTGGAGCCATGTATCTCCCCACCCCCATGTACTCTTTGGTTGGTGGTTTAGTTCCTGGGAGGTTTTGGAGGCTGGGGGGGTGGTCTGGTTGGTTGATATTGTTGTCCTTCCTATGGGGCTACAACCCCTTTAGCTCTTATGATTCTTGCCCTAACTTCCTTTTTGGGATCCCTGAGCTCAGTCAAATGTTTGGCTGTGTACATCTGCATCTGTATAGGTCTGGCTCTGGCAGAGGCTCTTAGGGGACAGCTATACCAGGGCTCCTGTCAGCAAGCACTTCTTGACATGAGCAATAGTGTCTGGGTTTGATGTCTGTATATAGGATGGATCCCTAGGTGGGACAGTCTCTGGATGGCCTTCCTTTTAGTTTCTGCTCTACTCTTTGTCCCTGCATTTCCTTATGACCGGAGGAATACTAAAGCAATATTTTTGAGGTGACTGGTTGGCCCCATCTCTCAACTGGGGGCCATGCCTATCTCTTGGATATGGTCTCTACAGGTTCTAGCTCCCTTTTGTTGGGTATTTTGGCTAAAGTCCTCCCTGTTGGGTCCTGGGAGCCTTTTGGTTCCCTGGCATCTGGGATTTTCTATTGGCTATGCCCATTTACCCCCTTTCCCACTGCTACAACCTACTTTCAAACTCCTGACCCTCTGTACTTCTCTCCTATCTCCTCCCATATCTGAACTAGGCCCTCTCTTTGCCTCCCCCTCCTTCCTCCCTCCCTCCCTCCCATATCCCTCTCTTCCTTTACTTTTCAGAGATTATGTAGGACTGTACACCCACAGGCATACATTTCTGTTTAGCCCGGTGATCTGTCTAAATTATAAATCTGTTTATTTTTTTAATGACAGTGTTCATTTAGGTAAACTAATATGAAATTTTCCATTAACTGGCCACTCATATGGAGGGCTTTTCCATGGAGGCCAGCATACAAATTAGCTCATATAGCTTCCTTGGAAGAGTGAGTGAACTTCTTATTTTCAGAAAAATGTTTTGGGGTTTGTATGTACGTGGTTTGTACACAGAGAGGCGTGGCCGAGGAGTGGAGCATCTTTATTGGCATTCTCAGAACCTGCTCACTCTCCCCCTCATTTCCTAAGAGCTTCTCCTAAAGGTCAGCCAGCACCTTTCAACTCAGCTGTTTCACTAATGCAGAAACAAAGCTTTTTGGAAACTTCTCATAGGGTGTCGCAAAAGCAACCATGCAAGGCAACATAAAAAGGGCTCTGCACCGAGTGAGGAAAAGCTCAGGAACTTTGTCGCAATCTCAGTGGAGAGTCCCAGGTCTCCTGATCAACCCAAGACTGTTCTGTTCTGCTCTGGGTTCTTTTCTGCTGAGTAGATTCACTCCATCTGAGCGATACCTCTTTCCATACAGTGCTATTGCACAGTGATTAGTTTTCATGGTTGCCATCCCTGGAAATAACCTAGGAAGTGTCATTTACATAGAATAGCATCCCTTATTAGTTTTTTCACATTCTGATGTTTCAGTAACCCACAGTCAACCATGATCTGAAAGTAGCAATCAGAAGACTCCAGAAATAAATAATTCTTAAGTTTTAAGCTGTTTAACATTTGGAGTTGTTTAAGGGAATCTGCTCTATCTACTCAGGACACAACTCATCTCTTTTGTCTAGTAATCATCCTGTATATGTTCCCTAACAAACTAGCCACTTAGGAGGTAGTTGAATTATTAGATTGATCCCTGGTACCACAGTAAGATGTTCTAGTAGTTCTTAGTTAATAATGAATACTGAAGTACTAGGGTAGTCAAGAAGAAACCCCCAAACAGTGTTTTCTTTCTCTGAAAATAGCAATACTCTTAAAGAAAGGAAGAAAATATGCCATATGTTGAAGTTATCAAGTTCTGCAGAATCCCCCATCCATGAAATTGTAATGAAGGAAAAAGAAATTCATAATAGTTTTGCTGCAACTGACATGTCCACAGTGAATGCCAAGTACTCAGTTAAATTGAAAGCGACTACAAATATGAGTTTGGTTCTTTCTGAAGTTTCATTCCTTCACTCGGGGACTGGGACATAATGGTTATTTAACTTGTGACGATTGGCCCTGAAATCATAGAGTGCATGGTCCTGTTCCCATAGGATCTAAATCTGTTTCTCTGTTCTGCCTCATCCACCAGTACTCCCACCTGGATTTTTGTGACATTTTGAAGTCAGCCCATTCCACTTGCTCTATCACCCTGGCATTGTCACCTTAAAAATCTTGTTACTTTTCTTTGATAGAGTCTCAGGAGGAAGAGGAGATTAAGGTGTGGATTGGATCTTTTAAGCTGAACTGGAAGCATGGAGCTCTGCTGGTAATGGGGCTATTGTATGTCTTGCTGTACAGGGTATAGTTATAAATGATTTGAAAACTATTAAAAACAGCAGAAATTCTATGGTAGACAGCGTTTCTGTCTCCCCGGATCTCCCTGGAAGGAGAAATATCTCTGCTTACTTTATGTCATGTAAATAGAAACAGGTAAAACTTATATAGCTGTTTGGTATTTTAAAACTACATTTCATTTAATAACTATTTTATGTAGCTATTTTCATTTAACAAAACATTAGAAAGAAGTTTTAAAATAATTTGTTTTCTAATTTTGGTTGATTCTCTACTCTAAGGAATTTAATGCCTCAATAAGGCAAACCCGTTTAAGACTCATTGTTCTATTTAAAACAGTTCTATATAAAAACTATGTGCTTAGTGGTAAGAATTACATGCTGTGTTACCTTAACATGGCAGCTGCTGGGCATACATGGTATAGACTATAGCATAGACTATAGTGTGCTGGGCACCAAGGTATTCCATTTTAAATGATCAATTGATGCTATATTATTTCAGAACCCAGAGGTATTGATCTAAACAATTTTATATTTATGTGCTCCAGATTATGAGTTCAGCATGCTCTTCAAATGTATTGATGTTACCCAAATCTGTTCTGATTATTTTCATTTTCAGAGTCTTTGGACTAAATTTGTATTCATCCACTGTTAAGTACTTGGTACTTTGCAGAAAGTTGGTGAATTCAATACGATTCTCCCCTTTGGCTGCTTCATCTTATCAGAGAATTAGGATTAGTGATTATGTCTATAGCAGAGTTCATTTAACTCAAGTGGAAAAAATGGCGAAAGCAAAGCAAAATGCTTATTAGGCAAACTGCTAATAAGCTTCTCTTAATAAAAGGAAAGAGAGGGAGTGGAAATAGCTTTAAAAGGATGCATCATTTAGTGCTTGCAGAAGTCTCATCTTTGGGTTTGTAACCACAATGTAGGAAGGTCCCACACTGAGCCCTGTGTCAAGAACACTCATAAGAACTAGGTGAAGTAAGACAATAGATCACCACAATGGCACCTCCACCACAAACAACATCTTCCACTATGAGCAGTCATGTTCAGAGACAGTTGGGCCATTCAAAACAGGTTACTGATTTTACATGATAGTGTCTAGAGTCAATGCCTTTCTTGTTTATTATTATTTTTTTATCCTGGAAAGTCTTTGCTTTATGTAAAAGCCTAAATGTAGCATAGGAATTATATGACCTGTTTCCTCCTCCTTAATAAAGTCTTTTCACATCACATTATACGGGACAGGTCTATACAGTACAGTCTGATACATTTTTCAAATACAAACTGTTTTATTTTATGAAGATTGCTTATGCCTTCAAAGCAAGAGTTAGAAGAGATAATTATCTCATAGGATTATTTTGGAAATAAAACCAGATATGATAGATAGATGAATAGAGAGGCTAGTTAGCTATCTAGCCAGCCACCAGATACAGATGGACACCCAATATTTGTGAACTATTGTGAGGAAATACCTACAAACTGAGGTGCTATACAGGTATCCACTGAGATGTCTGTTCTCTACTAATGAATTTTATATGTAACTCAGTGTATACACTGAAAACAAAGTCAGGCTCTGTCTGTTCTCCTCTCCCTCTCTCCTTCAGCCTACCACTCTGCTGATTGCATGAAGTTCTCACTCTGTGTACTCCTAATCAATCCTACACATTGCCTGTCCACGTCATTTCAAACACATATGAATATTTGTGTCACATTGAATCCTGTGAAGGAAAGGTGAGATTTTTACATCTGAATTGCAAATCTAGTCCCTGTTCCCATGGCTGGCACACAGCACAAGCCTCATAAATAATTATCAGGGTAGGGAAGGGGTATGGGTAAGGGAAACAGAGGGGAAGAAAGAGAAGGAGGGCAGGAGGAAGAGGAGGAGAAGAATGAGGGAAGGAAGTGTGTGCGGGAGGAGAAAAGCAGCTTCCTACAGTCTGTGCTATGTACTTCATTGTAAGAGAATGCATTATTTATTCTCTTACCCTTCCAGGGAGATGGCCCGTTGGAGAGTCACTGAAGGCTGGCGAGTTGCAGTACTGTGCTGGGAATGACTGTAAGAACACAGGAAAACAAAGTAAGAAAGGAAAATTTATGTAAAATCCCTTTGTACATTTTAATAAGTCTGTCAAGAAAATAACAGATATTGAAATATACAAGAAATTCAGTTGCTAGTTCTAAGTAGGAATGCATATCAGAGAAAAGAATACTCCTCTAGATAACGGGTAGTGTTCCCTTGTTACCTGGGTTCAACATGATTATTCTGCAGCAAGTCTTACATGGTAGCTAAATATGACGCACGGCATGAAGCATGAATTTGAGTATGATGTTTTGTGTTTTTATATTGTCTGAGACTTTCACAAAGCCAGAGGCAGTGGACGTCTGTAGTGGAACTGTACTTACCTGACATGACAGGGCCAGTGCACACATGAACTCATAGTGACTGTGACTGCATACATAAACCTGCACTAGATCATGCCAGCCCAAATCTTAGCATGGAAGGGGGAAGGGCTCACGAAGTGTCACCCTAGCTGAGAAGCTGTTGACAACTCATGGCTGCCAGGGAAGGGAGCACCCTTTTCTACCCAGGCATGTGGCTCCAGAGAGGCTAGCCATGCATGACTCATGCATTTCTAGGTAGCACTAACTGACTCAGGTGATTTAAAAAAAAGAAAGCAATGTATCTTTTAAGCTGGAGAATTAGAAAAAAAGTGTACAAAGACCAATGTACAAGTGAGCATAGTTTATTAGCTCAATTATGCAACATTTATTGGTAAAATTAATCAGTCATTACTGATTACATTGCATTCAGGTGTTTGATAAATTTTGAAACTGTTGAATATCAGTCTCGAAATTTGATGTGATTCATTAGTTTGTTTTGGTTTCATATAGCATGATTGATTTTTGTATGTAAGTATTTGAAATCAACATGATAATAATTAGCACCAATGGTTATTTGTATCAGCAAGTATTTTTCAAAATGTTTTATGTGCTTATATCCTTTATTTCTACCAAGTCTATGGGTCAGATTCTGTTTAATAGATAGAAAAATTGAGAGGAAAAGAGATTTAGAGCTTGGTTAAGGTCATCTAATCAACCACTGGGCCTGAATTGCTATCCAGGCTGATTCTAAAGCTACTTCAATTAGAGAGGTGGAGAACCTGTTGTCTGAGAAAGGTACAACAGTAATCCAACAGCAAAACTGGATCTGAAAGAATGTCATCTTTTACTAACATGTGCTCCTTACATTCTTACCAACTCCTTACAAATCCATAGGCATTTTATATAATTTTGTACATGTACAGGACACACATACACACGACTTCCTTTCTTAATATAATAGAGGCATTTTTGGAAATATCTATTATTTTAGTTTAATATAATATTGCTATTCAATGTATTTAGTCATTCTTGTAGTTGGATCATTAAAATATTTCTATTATTTTAATATTATAAACAGTGCTGAAATGACCATACTGATAATAGTTACTTTTTTCTTATGTTATGACTTATTTTAGATGAACTACTTCCAATTACTATGTTATTCTTCATTTATGTTATTATATACTCTTCAGAGCATATATAGTGTTTCTCTCTATACATATATATATATACATACATACATACATACATACATATGTGTTTACTAATTGTAGTTAGTGCTACTCATATGTACATATGTTTAAGGATGACCTTTAGGTATGGTATAACTTAGTAGGTGGCCCATCCCTGGCTATGTCTGTATAAGTTTCACCCCAAACTTAGAATTACTAACCTTATAATTTAAAAATTAAACTAATTTATCTAGATGTGTGTATTTGTGTGCCTGCATGTTCATGTGTGAGCTAGACTGAGATAAATAGATAGATAGATAGATAGATAGATAGATAGATAGATAGATAAATAGATAGATAGATAGATAGATAGATAGATAGATAGATAGAGAGGCAACACATGCAGAGAGATCAGGGAACAACCTGAGATTGGTTCTTTCCTTCTACCATGTGGATTCTGGGCAGCTGGACTCTAGTTCCACTGAGCCTTCTGACTTTACACTAAAGCCCCTGACTTTACACTAAGCCTTCTTGCCAGCCCCACAACTTCATAAATTTAATTGATGAAAATTTAATAGATGAAAAGTGACACTTGGAGTTACCATAAACATTTTTAATTAATGAGAATGCCAGATACCACCAAATAGATACTATACCCTCCATGACTGGCTACACACAGTAAGTATTCTTACAACCAAGAAATTATAGGTAACTGCAGACCAGCCTAGAATTTTTCCTATGTATTTATTTGTAGTTTTATTTCTTTTGTGCCATCTATACAATCCTTTATATTTATTTTCTAATTGATTAGAAAGTATCAATAGTTCTTGGGTAAAGATCAATATAACTTACTAAGCATGGCTAATGTATAATTGGAAGTCCTGATAACTTTGCCATTATTGGCCTAGCCCATATAATTAAAACAAAGAAACAACCAATTGTTTCACTGTCCACCACCTCTGCATGACAATTATTCTATCCTGAATCTGCATGGTGATGCTATGTTTACAAGTTTAGTGACATAACATGCACCATGACAGGAAAGTTTTCAAAGAAATGGATCTTTTGACAGTACACATGTCAATCAGTTCTTGGTAAAATGTAAATGTAAAATGAACAGATGTTATATTCACAACATATAGTGAACCTTTTATCTCTAGGAAGACAAATAAAGTGAATTACTAGATAGTCAAGACTCCATACAGGAGTGGAGTTTCCTGTTTATAGACTGCATCATGTGTATAGGAGGTACTTGTACACTGTGTGTAAGGGGTCTGTGTACAGTGTATGTAGGGGATACTTATATACTGTATGTAGGTGCTCCATGTACAGTGTGTAAAAGGGTACCTCGTACAGTGTGTGTAGTGGCTCCTTATACAGTGTGTGTAGGAGGTACTTGTACAATATGTATAGGGGTCCATATACAGTGTGTGTGTATGGGGAGTACTTGTATAATGTCTCTGGTGAGTATTTTTACAGAGTATGTGGGGGCATGTCTACAGTGAAATGCTTCTTGATGAAGATGATAAGCATTTTAAGACACATACAACTCTCTCTTAGGACCAAGTAGATACCATTCCCTCCATGACTGGCTATGGCTGGCTACACCCAGTGGATACTTCTACAACTAGGAAATTATAGCTAACTGCAGCCTGGTCTTTTCACCTGCATAGACAATGATGCTAGAAAGATGGAAAACTGAGAACAGTAAGAGAAAAAAAAAACCCTCAAGACAGAATAATAATAAAAAAAAAGACAGCTTTAACATTGGACAGTTTAGTAGGTGGACTGTGTTTTATCTTTAAAATCTCTCCCTACAGATTGCCGCCACCTTCCTCATGGCTGTGGCTTTCCCAGGCAAGCACCTTTTCTGTTAAGAAGCGTGTGACAGCCCTTCAGGACAGGTAACGTAGTATTCACCTTGGCACCCCTCTTTTCCACACAGCCACAACATCAAAATGAAATCTCTCCATGGTTTGTTCACATCTCTGCTCTCTTACTAGGTCTCATGTGCTCTGAGAGTAGGGGGGTGTGTTTGCTCTCTCCTCAGTCCAGCCCAAGGTTGGCACAACAAAGATACTTCATCATTGTCTGCTTGAGAGATAAACACCATAACTGAGTTCCACTCACTTGAAAAACCCCACACTTTATCTTTTTTTTTTTTTAAACTAGCAATGACCGTGAGAACCAGATATCCTATCTATTTTTGACAGAAAGTAAATTAACTCTTAGGTCTTCCAGATGGCTGATGGCAAAAGTGGAAGCCAGGTTGTCTAATTCTAAAACGATTGGCCATGTTGTCTAGAGGATGAAACAGTCACAGCTGTGTGACTAGTTCACAGTGAGGCCCTGGCATATTATTGTGGGAAATGCTGAAAATGTTTTAAGAGATAGTAATACTTTCGATAAATATGTAATGTCATTTTTTCACTGGGTACACCAAAATCTGACATCCACGACTTTCCAAAATCATGTCTGTGTTCATCACTTGAGAAGATGGTTGAACCCACACTACCTCAGTAGAAAGTTCTAGATACTGTAGAGACTTCGATTGGCAGCGGAGGGGAAGGTTGAGAGTGAGGAGGGATCAGCCCCACCTCACCACACTGGTCATGAGAAAGAGTGCAGCAGCATCAGCTTGTGGTATCAGTTCTATATTAATGTGGAGAGGCCGTGGTATTAAATATGGGGACCAGGAGGCAAATATTTCTTAGACATTTCTTTGTATTCACATGCTACGTAAGTGCTCTGTCACTGAGCTATGCAACGTGCCCTTGTTGCTACATTTTCAGATGGAGAGAGAGAGGGGGCAGCCCCTTTGTCTGTTTAAAGCATGCCATCTCTGAACAAGATTGAGCCAGAGCATTCCCCACGGATTCTATTTCTTATGAATTCTGACTTTCCAGCTGAGATTCCCAAGCTGTTGCTTAAGAAAATGTCACTTGAATGGTACTAAGAAATGCTCTCTTATTGCTGGTGCTCCATTTAAAGTATCTGAATTGAAATTATTCTATTATAAACGGAACTTTAAGGACATACCTGGCAGTTATAAATATCTGAATTTTCTTCTCCAAAGGAGACAATTGTAATGTCAGGCAGTGTCATTCTAATATTTTATAATATTCAAGTACAGCATTTTATAGAATGTGGAATACTTAGGGCCTCTTGTGTGGCACTCAAACTGTTCTACTACTGACCTACAGCCACAGAGGCCCTCCCCCTCCTGTTTTTATATTTTGATCAGTATCTCACTAAGTTGCCAGAAAATCCTGGAAATCACTCTGTTAGCCTGAGGAGGCCTAAAGTCAGCCATCTCCTGTCTTAGTCTGCCGTTTTGCTGGAATGCCAGGCCCAGCACACAACATTATTTCCATCATCAATGAAATAGTAACAATAAGTTTCATTTGTTTGCAATGTTTCATTCATCATTATGATACTTCCTGATATTCAGGAATATTCAATATTCAATATTGCTGATTTCTTCACTTACATTTCCAAAGAACTTTCATCTTCGCTGTCATGGTTAATTGCATACATTTGATGTCTTAATATTTTCCTTATTTTCTACTTCCTTTTGCTCTGTGTGCATGTATTTAGTTGCAAAATATCTTTCATAAGAAGTCAACTAGTATTTCAGATAAACTTAATGAACATCACCCTTTTATTTCACAAAATTGGGTATTCGTCCTTGTATTCTTCCACTGACGCTTGACAAGAATTTTTCTGTACAACTATCTATCTGTTTGGATTATATTGAACAAAGGTTAGCGGGGTAGTAGTTAAGTACCAAGATGTATTAGGTGCTTGAGATGACTCTTTGATTTCTCAGTATTACAGGTTCAGCAAATATCACATGATAAAATGATGATGGTTAAATAAACTATTTGCTCATGCCTACAAGGCTAACACTTTTCAATGAATCCCACAGGACCTAAGCTATATTCAAAAGATTGAGTCATTAACTGAAAGTAGAGTGGGCGAACAAGTTATTTTAAGTACTGAGAAGACCTAGATTAAGATTAGTCAGGGTCAAAACACGATATACTTTGGGAAGCTTGACCTTCTTGGCTTGGCAGAGGATGAGGGCAAGAAGGTGATGGGACATATCATGGGGAAAATACCTTGACAAGTGTTTCAGACTTTACTAGCAATGGAAGGCTCTCAAAGGCTGTAAATGGGGAGGGTCAAGGTGGTGATAGTTATTATTCAGAAAGCTACATGTGTATAATGAGCTGCAATCTGAGAAATCAGTAGTTTACCATGATGGGAAAAAAATAAGTTCTCAAATATGTAGTGGGTGTTAAGAAAAGTGAATGCACTTATTTAAGACAATTAAAAGCAAATGTCTAGAAATGGACTTGAGGGAGTTATGCAGAAGGAAACACATCTTTTAAAATATATTTACATTTTGATAGACAAAATGTTTATGTGGTTTTATATAGTACAATGTGATGTATTAATTAATATATATTAACGATCAAATCAGGGTAATTAGCATAACAGTTGCCTTAAACTTTTATCATTCCCATATGATGAATACATTAATACAACCTTTATTCTGAGTATCTATCTATCTATCTATCTATCTATCTATCTATCCATCCATCCACCCACCCACCCATCCATCCATCCATCTACCTACCTATCTACCTAATTATTAATATTTTCACTTGACTCTAACACAGAATACCAGAAAATTTTACTTTTTCATACTCATAACACTGCATCCACTAAACAACCTTTCCTCAACCCCTACTTGGCTTCTGGAAATACTCTCTATTTTCAACTTACATAATATCAGCCTTTTTAGATTCCACATATGGGTGAGGTATGTGGCATTTGACTTCCTGTTATTGGCTTCTTTCACTTAATAAGACATCCTACAGTTCTATCCCTGTTGTGCCCAATAACAGAATTTCAAAAACTTTAATTGTATGGTAATATTTTACTTTGAATACATTCCATATCCTGGCTATTATGAATAGTGTCAATAAGTAGAGGAGTACTTATTGTACATCTTTCTTCAGCATGCTGATTTCATTTCCTTTGTGTTTATAGCGGGCGGTGAGACTGCTGGACTATGCAATAGTTTATCTTATTTATTTTAGTTACTTTCATATGGTTTTCCACAATGGCTGCACTAATTATATCCTCAGCAGTGTAAAAAAAAAATGCCTTTTGGTAAAGTTGCTCTCATCTATAGATTTTATTTGGGTAGCTTGTGTGGGAGGACATTGTTCCTTCTGAAAGACTCATTTTCCTAGCTAGGTTCATTTTTATCCAGGGTATCACAGTGGTTGCTTTACCTTCGAGAACTTTCAAATTAGACGTTCATGCTCATGACTAAGGTACATAGATAGACTGAATTGCAGTGTTCTCATATTGATTGGGGGGATCATGGCATTGTTAACAGAACCTAGATGATTGAATGCATTAGGAAAAGAAAATAGATGCACGGATAAAAAGTTGAAAATCTACAAGGTCGGCCCGATGTCCTCATTACACATGTGGGAAATATGATCTACAGTACACAAGCTATACTTTTCAAAAGATCTCTTAGGGATTCTGAATGTCCACTGTAGGCACCAAATGACTCAGACAGTACTTGCATCATCTACTTCTACAAATAAGTATCCTAACCCATTTTGTCCTTTCTTTATTTGGTGGTTTCAAGATTCCCAGTTACTTTAAATAATGTAAGCATTCTCTGCTTTCTATTTAAGCTTGAGAGTCTAGAAATGAGCTCAGAGCTCTAGACGAAATTGCCAGAAGATGCTCACTTCCTTTTGTCTAAGTCTCCTCTTCCTGACAGTGGTGCCCAAGATAACACAAATTTAAAATGTGCCAGACTGTATTTTTAGGTTTAGGTCAGCCTAACCTTTGGCACAATTTTTACATCAAATATTTAAAACAAAACTCTTGTGTCCCTGTGCTCTGGAGTTTTAGAAACCCAGTATGATATGCCAAGTATATCAGTGTTGACTTTTTCTAGTTTTAAAGATTATACTGAATCATCAGTTCAGTTGGTATTTATAGAACATTAAGATGTATTGGCCTTTTTATTACTTTATTAATTTTTTAATATATTCTTTATTTACATTTCAAATGTTGTCATCTTTCCTGGTCCCCCCCATAACCCCCTAACCCATTCCCCTCCTCCTGCTCACCAATCCACCCACTCCTGCTACCTGTCCTGGGGGATCATGCCTTCTCAGAACCTTTGATGTTCAACAAGGCCATCCTTTGCTACATATGTACCTGGAGCCATGGGTCACTCCCTGTTGTTCCTCCTATGGTGCTGCAAACCCCTTCAGCTTCTTGGGTCCTTTCTCTAGCTCCTCCATCGGGGACCCTGTGCTTAATTAAATGGTTATCTGACAGTGTCCCCCTCTGTATTTGTCAGGCACTTGCAGAGTCTTTCAGAAGACAGTTATATCAGGCTCCTGTCAGCAAGTGTTTGTTGGCATCGACAATAGTGTCTGGATTTGGTGACTGTATATGGGATGGAACCCCAGGTGGGGCAGTCTCTGGAAGGTCTTTCCTTTAGACTCTGATCCATACTTTGTCTCTGTATCTCCTTCTGTGGGTATTTTGTTCCCCCTTATAAGAAGGACCAGACTTTATTCTTCCTTCTTGAGTTTCATGTGGTCTGTGAATTGTGTCTTGGGTATTCCAAGCTTTTGGGCTAATATCCACTTATCAGTGAGTGCATGCCATGTGTGTTATTTTGTGATTGGGTTACCTCACTCAGGATGATATTTTCTAGTTCCATCCATTTGCCTAAGAATTTCATGAATTCATTGTTTTTAAGAGCTGAGTAGCATTCCATTGTGTAAATGTACCACATTTTCTGTATCCATTCCTCTGTTGAGGGACATCTGGGTTCTTTCCAGCTTTTGGCTATTATAAATAAGGCTGCTATGAACATAGTGGAGCATGTGTCCTTATTACATGCTGGGGAATCCCCTGGGTATATGCCCAGGAGTGGTATAGCAGGGTCCTCCAGTAATATCATGCCCAGTTTTCTGAGGAGCTGCCAGACTGATTTCCATAGTTGTTGTACCAGCTTATAATCCTACCAGCAGTGGAGGAGTATTCCTCTTTCTCCACATCATCCCCAGCACCTGCTGTCTCCTGAGTTTTTGATCTTAGCCATTCTGACTGGTGTGAGGTGAAATCTCAGGGTTGTTTTGATTTGAATTTCCCTGATTATTAAGGATATTGAACATTTCTTTAGGTGTTCCTCAGCTATTCAATATTCCTTAGTTGAAAATTCTTAGTTTAGCTCTCTATCCTATTTTTTAATAGAATTATTTGGTTCCCTGGAGCCTAACTTCTTGACTTCTTTATATATATTTGATTGTTAATCAAATCTTTGAACTTACTATGTAGACCTCAAACTCATAGAGATCATCTTGCCTTTGCCTACAAAGTGCTATAATTTAGGCAAGCACCACTACTACCACCTGTTTTCTTTTTTTATTAGATATGTGCTTTATTTACATTTCAAATGTTAATACCTTTCCATGTTACCCCACTGAAAACCCCCATCCCATCCCCCTTCCCCTTGCCCACCTTCCCAATTTCCTGAGTTGCATTCCCCTATTCTGGGGAATTGAGCCCTCACAAGACCAATGGCCTCTCCTCTCATTGATGTCTGAAATGGTCATCTTCTGCTACATATGTAACTGGAGCCATGGGACCCTCAATGTGTACTCTTTGGCTGGTGGTATATAGTCACTGGGAGCTCTTGGAGTACTGGTTGGTCCATATTATTGTTCCTCCTCCAGAGCTGCAAACCTCTTCGGCTCATTGGGTCCTCTCTCTAGCTGCTCCATTGGGGACACTATTGGTTGGCTGTGAGCCATGGGTGTTTTGATCCTCTTTCCAATAAGGATCAAAGAATCCACACTTTGGTCTTCCTTCATCTAGAGCTTCATGTGATCTGTGAGTTGTATCTTGGGTATTCCAAGAGATACAGTAGACCTTTCTTCACTTATAGTCAAGCACTTTCAATAAGAGGAATTTTCTTGTTTCTCTCATGTTTCCATTCATAAATATTATAGAAGGGAAATATGGTCCTTAAAAATAATTATTTCTACCAAGGCCAAGTTTATTACTCTGTGCCTTCCTCTCCCAGCCCTTGTGTGGGAATTCCAGACCTGTGTTAGCCACAATCCTCCCCCCCCCCAACCCACAGGGTGGATCTCTTGAACCAAGGTAAAGTTCATTGTTCCTCCAGATCTATAAAGTCCTGAATTAAGCAGGTGACCCACCCAGCCAGCCACCCGAGTAGTCAGATCAGTTCTTCTGAACAGACCTTGTTATCTGGGGGGAGGGGTCTTGCCTGAAACTTTAAATTCTGAATCCTCCCTTAAACCCTGGGACCTTGATCAGCAACTGTCCTCTTGGTCTCCTTCTTCTCTCTCGCCACCTTCCCACACATCCCCAGCTTCCCTTCCAGGTAACCTGGTCGATGTAAATGCGGCAGTTATATTCATCTACACGGTCTCAGTTTCCTTTCTCTTTTTTGGTATGTGGAAGTACAGTTAATTGGTACAGCTTATCTAGCATGTATAATATTCTGGGTCCAATTCCAAAAAATGCACACAAAGGGAGTGAGGGATGGAGAGAATGAGGGAGAGGAGTACAGAAAGACAGAGAAATGAGAGAGAAACAGTGAGAGAGGGAAACATTTAATTCTGCTGCAAATTAAAACCCTAAACTAGAAACTATCAGTAACAGAGAAAAGATACTTTTTTTCTTGATGTAAGAAAAGTAAAGCATAATTTTGAAAAGAAAAACAAACAAAAAACAAACAAAAAACCCAAGCCCAGATTGTTGGCTTATAATTCAATTTGTTATGCCAAATATTTGAAAAATAAGGAGGACTTAGATGTTATGGTGTTACAGAGGCTAACTAGTGAAGCTAAGTTTCAAAGACAAAACATGGTTAAGATTCAAATGCATATTCAATTCTTGGACCGTGGCATCTCCAACTTTTCTACTCCTTCATATTCTTCATTACGACTATGTAATAACAGTACAACAGTGAGCATCCTTAAATCCTTCTTATTATTGTTATATAGCAGGAGTCCCTGAAAATATTCTTAAAATGAGTATCTCATCACTAAGATAAACTCTTTGGTTAAAGCAATAGCAACAAATATCATTTTGTCCCATAAAGTAACCCAAATAGATTATCACTGATTTCAAATCCTAAAATACTAGTAGTAAAGTGTAGTTTTAGTATAGCAAATCTTACTGTGTTCTCCTTTCCCCATCATGCCTGTGGCTGTCTGCATGTACATCAGTTTTCTTGGTGTTTCTCAAATACAAGTTCATCTCAAAATAATAAAGCATCCATGAATAGGCAGGCATAAAGCCTATTTTCACAGACCATTCTTTACTCTTTTTAAAACGTAATTTTTTAAAAAAGAAAATTCATATATGAATACTAGATTTTCATCAATTTCCTTTCCTCTCTTTAACTCTTCCTAACTTACCCTGACTCCCTCTTAAAACAACAACAAAAACAAAACCAGCACAATAGTGACACATGACCACATGGATATGGGAAAACTCACAAGGCTCCATAGTCTATTCTTTAAGTGAAAATGAAAAAAATTACTTAAATTTATAATGGTTTACATCAAGTATCAGTTAGTTCCACAAATGATATTATCTCAGAAAGGAAACAGATTTTCATTAAGAATTTTATAGAAAACATAATATAATATACACTATGGATTAAAATATGTATTATAGTCTCTCTATAATATATATAATATATATATGTATATGTATATATGGTGAAGTAACTAATTTTTATGACCTGAGATAACAGCTTTCATTCCACACAAAAACAATTATATTTTTCAAGGTTATGTATTGTAATTTTTGTTTTGTTAGCTGCATCTGGAAAACTGTTGTGTGGAAAAGGAAAGAACTAAGGTCCAGAGGTGAGAAACGTGGGTCTTTCTCCTCTGCTCGTGAGCTCAGTGGCTGGATGGCCTACCCCATATTCCTTGGCTCATTACTTTTCTCTGGGGTGAATAGAGACAACTGTGAGTGTCACCTGTCTGAGCTATCAGATGCAGCTCAGAGGTCAGCATGGAGACAGAAGGAGCATGGGCTTGGGAGACAGTGGTCTTGGAGTAAGGATTTTCCAGCCTTCATTATTATGTATTTGAACACCTCAAAAGTTAAACCTTCTCATGTTGTAACCACTATCCTCATTTGATGTAGATGACAACAGTCTTTCACAAATCCCTCCAGGGAGATTTTTTTTTTTTAATTTTATTTTCTATATTCTATGTTTACATTCCAAAGGCTTTCCCCTTTCCCAGTTCCCACCCACCATAGTTCCCATAGTTCCTCTCCCCCCCATCTGTTCCCCAATAATTCCCCCTCCCCCCTCGGTTTCTTTACTAAACTGGAAGCAATCTTTACAGGCCCAGGGTCCTCTCCTTTCTTCTTCTTGGGAATCCAGGGAGATTTTAAAATAGCATATTTAAAGGAAATTTTATAAGGCACCAAGCATGGGAACCAGGAAATGGAGAGTGTTTTCAAGGGAGGAAACATAATTTGAAAATGTGGTGCCCAGAACTAGAGATCTAACCATGAAATAGTCAGTGGATCGACACAAGACAGGCATCACTCAAACTAAGAAACACCATGCATAAGGAGTCTGCAGGTTGGACAATTATTCCTAAGGTTTTGACAATAGCTCTATTTCCAGTTAGGACAAACTGGACTACAGTGGCACTTAGAAGGGAGAATGGGAATGACAGATTTGGGAAAAATATGTTGAATGAAGGTTGCACACACAGTATATGGTAAGATTCTGGGTAACATAAAGGTAGAGATAACTCGTAAGAATGGTTAAAATTCAAGTCTATTCCCCATAGACAGGTCTGGGCTAGAAGCTTATATTTTGTAGTCAACATAGACTGCATTCGAGGCCATGGATGTTTCTAGACAGGCTGTAATAGCATGAAGAACTGGGAGCTGAGACAGGTGCGTGGGAATAGCCAATGTTACATAATGAGAAGAGGAAGCCCACCTGGAAAGACTAGTGTGTGAAGAGCCAGTAAAAGGCAGAAGGCTTAGTGGCTAGGAGCTGATGCCAGGCAACCAACACCATTAGAGAGCAATTTTGAGGCTTGGTGAACAATTACTAATGCCCTGCAAGAGCTTAAATATGAACCAGGGGAAATGTGTAAGTCTGGATTCTATTCTGTAGTTGAGCCACAAATGATTTCAAGCCCTCTTTGAAGTTTAGAAAGAGCCCTCCAGGCTTTCAGCTCTTAAACAAGCTAAGGGAAGGCATAAACCCAGGCCCAGGGCCATGAAAAAAAAAGCAGCTCCAAAGAAGGCTGATACAGAGGCTGTCTGCCCAACCATCATCTCCAGCCATCGCAGGAGCTTTCTGTAGGGCAAATGGGAAAATTGCATCTCTCACTGTCAAACCAGCCTAGGTGTCGTGGCAAAAATAAATGGGGATTTTGATTTCCATCATTTTGCTGGATTTTTAATTTCAGTGAAGAACTGCCCTTCTTCTGCAATTTGTTTTCTTTATTGATTTTTCATGCAGACAGCTGGAACATCCAAACAAATGTTAGCTATTTGGCTTGGCCAAATGTATTAGTCTGTAGGTATTAGTCTCATGGAAAAGCTCCAGCTGTTTAGTGAGAGGGGACATCTTTCATCTGATAGCCATAGGTGAACAGTCCTTGCAGTGGTCACTAGGGAGCCATCATCGTCATGGTACTAAAAGCCAACATACATGGAAGTCTAAGTGTTTGCTTTTCTCTACTTAGCTACTAAATTCCACACAAGTCACAGCTCTGTAATGAGAACATGTGAGATGTCACAACAGTAAATGTTTAAAATCGGAGACTCGTTCTCTTACTCTTTCCATTTCATAAGACTTAAAAAGAACTTTACAAGTCTCTGTCAGTTTGAGAACAAAACCCAGTAGGAAGAAGGCTTGGACATCTCTACCCCACACCCTGCTTATCTAACAGCCAATACTCATTTGTTAGTGTCATGTGCCTGCTGTAATGAAGGAAGTTATAAAGACTGAAAACTGGGGCTCCAATCTTTAAACACTTACAATCTAATTTGGAAGAACTTGATAACCCAGATCTTCCACTACTGACATTCACCCATTCATTTGACCACTCCAATTAATTCCTGACCATCAGTCTCTGCCACCCTTTCTACAAACAGGACCACCAACATATTTTTAAATGCAAAGCTCTATGCATCTTCAACAATTTTTCACTTTTAATGACGTTGCATAGCGACCAGCTCTCTCGCCTCTGTTACAAAGATGGCTCTATTTTGTCAGTGCTCCCATCCTAAGGGAAACAACATCTCTCAGTGGACCATTGTGGTAGACAACCTGCTTTTCTATTATCTGTGTAGTCATTTCCCACAGTGGCTTTTGAGGAGATGATTTTAAATCACAAAGGGAATCCATGTTTTGATCCCCTCGAAGGGAACACCCCAAAATATCCTTATCATGTTTGGAATGAAACTCATAGTTACCACAAGGGTCTCCTGAGATCCTGCAGCCACAGTCTGCCTTTGACCAGAACTCTGCACACTCTCTTCTGAGGCATGGGTGCCAAAGATACTTCCAAATACTCTGACATTTTCACTAGTCCTTCCTGTATAGGTTTTGCATCTAGATCTTTTCTTGGACATCTCCTTCCCTTTCAGGTGTTGGCAGAAAGGTTCCCTCTGAAAAGAAGCCTTCCTTCAGCTATGCACTTTCATCCCTAACCCAGGTATTATATAATCTCTTACACCTCTTCATACCATCATCACCTATGATCAATGGAAATTAGTTGTTTATTGGTTGTTTGTGTCTTTTGGCTTATTTACCTTTTGAGAGTATTGCTTTCCTTGAGCACATAAAGGTAAAGAACATACTTTTATCATACGCATGTATGTGTGTTGCCTGTGCATGCATGCACATGTATGTACGGATGTGTGTGCACATATGTATGTGTTTAAATTTATATATAGTGGGGAAGACTTCTGAGATCAGTGTATGCTAGAAAAACACATTCAGAATTATTTCATATCATGATTGAAGTCAAACATAACCATTTTAATCTGACTTATTATATCCTATATATCTTGCTTTCTTAGACTTCATTGTTTCCCAGAACCACGGTTCTTCAAAATGCTTAAGAATAGCACGTTAACTTTGCTGCAGAAGGAGCATTCAGTCATAACCCCATGGGTGACTGTGTTCTTGAGAGTCTTGGCATTCCCTATCCTGCACTTTCCAGTGGTTATAAGTGTTACAAATTGTTCCACCTATATCCAAATTATATCACTGCAAATCCTTACTCATACTTCATTCAGTGGATATTTATTAGCTTTTGAGTACCTGGAGACAAAAATCCATGCTGTCTGGAATCCACCATCACCACACACACTAAATGATTACTGTTTTCTTGTAGCATTTCACATTTTTTCATTGAACATTTCTGATTCTACTGAAACTTGACAATGTGCTATAAGAGCCACAAATAGTGACCAAGTGACAAGCAAGAGAAAAAAGAAAAGGAAAAGAGGAGATTTTTTTCTAGCCCAGAAGTTTGCATTTAATTAGGGAAAAAGGTGTTGGTATTATATGTATGGGAAATAACTCTTTTTGAAAAGATTATATTTATCCTAAAGTTTTTGAGAAAGTCTTCTCATTGAACTACGTGTGTTTTTCTTTTTGGAGCTTCAAATTTATAAATATTCTACTCAGAACATTTAGAATAATAATAATAGAAAGACTTTCAACATTCCCCCAAAACAGGGTCATGATGCACACATTTATAACCACTTATATACACATTATTTAAAGTTATTCTAAATGTTAGATTCATAACAGTACAAAATTACAGTTATGAAGTAGCAACAAAATAATTTTATGGTTAGGGGTTTGCCACAACATGAGAAACTGAATTAAAGGATCATGACATTAGAAAGGGTGGGAACTGCTGGTGAACACGCATCTACTTAGAATCATCATCCATCTAAGACGGTCTATCTTTGGTATGTTTTTAGAGACAGGGTTTCTTTGTGTGACTGGCTGTCCTGGAACTATTAGCTCTCTAGACCAAACTGGCCTTTAACTCACAGAGATCTTCCTGCCTCTGCCTCTCGAGGGCTGGGATTAAGGGTTGAACCACCACCTCCCTAAGTTCTGGCTTAATGACCTGGCAGAAATACTCTTCATCTAAGTGCAACTTGTGAACAAGAGTCATTTCTAGATACTTTGAAAGCACACCAGCCATGTTTGACATGGTCCTGGGTACCGGGTACTGGGTACTGGGTATTGGGTAATGATTTGTTTCTGGGCCCTTTCTGTGTGAGACTTGATAACTGGGCTACACTCTAGCAGCAGAAGATATGGGTTTGGAGGCTGAGTCTGTTTCATCTATCTGTTGCTGTTCACCCTTCAGGGCATATCTCACACATAAAGAGATCTGTGAGAGCTTCTCTAACTTCTAAGCCAATTCCTCAGCACCTGGAAACATCTGGAGCCAGGCTTTTCCATATAATACTAAATCACACTTTTAAAACCACTAGACTTTGGGCATCCTGGTGACATCATGATTGATGCCTTACGAATTGCATCATCTCTGCTAGCACAATTCCTGAACACCACAATGTTTGTCACCTGATTTTCACTGGACTTTAAAGGCAAATATGTTCATTTTTCAAGCAAACACCATTGGAAATTGCATATACTAAAACCAAATAGTAAGTACACCAGAAATCTTTGATATGTAGAACACAGTGATCAAAGTGTGTAATTAATATACATTTTCTGTCATATCTCAAGTTCATGACACAAGAGTAATACAAATGAGAGAAAAACCCACTCACTGCCACCGGAGAATACAATGGTGAACTTTAATCTTGCAATAAAATATGCCCTGGGTTTTAATGTATGAAAATGACAATAAATTGATTCTGTTCTGCTCCAATAGTTTTGTCTCTTCTTGGAGACGTCTAAATGAAACAGGAGCCATAAAAATTACAGGCATAAGTGAAGTAAGCAATGGGCCATAACAAGGCATTACAGGCTTTACTGCTGTCCACAGTTGGGTCCCCTTAAACAAGGCCAGGAGTCATCAGTGCGGCTGGGCATGAAATTGCACAACCCTAATCTGCCCACATTGAGATGTTCACTGTGATTACAGTCAAATATCATTTCAACTGGGTTTGTGAAAGATGAATCATCCTTCTTTCCCCAGCTTAAACAGAAAGGAAAAGAAATAAGATAGTTTGACCTCTTATACAAATATTCTTAACACGTTCTTTAGCTAGTTGTGATGGCTGATCTCCAGTGTCAACCTGGCTGGGTTTAGAATCACTTAGGAGATCTATCACTGCACACACTGCGTTTCCAGAGAGATTTAGCTGAGGAAGACAAATGTTATATAAATGTGGGTGATGGCATTACAAGGGCAGCTGCACTGGCCTGAATAAAAAAGAAAAGAGGGAAGAGCAAGGGAAATATCAGAATTTATTTCTCTCTACATCTCGGCTATAGATGCAGTGCGATCTGCTACCTCTTACATTTGGCTTCCACATCTGGGAGCCACTTTTCTCACCCTGCCTTCCTCTCTAAGGTGGACTATACCATCCCGCTGTGAGCTAAAAATAAGGCCTTCTTCCCTTCAGGTAAATCTTCGTAGGAATTTTATTACATTAATTATAATGAAACAAATAACCCACTGGTAGGCTTAAAAATATTAATGAATGTCAAGAAAATACAAAGGCTGTGTGTGTGTGTGTGTGTGTGTGTGTGTGTGCGCGCGTGCGCGCGCGCACACACACGCATGTGTGATCCCTAGGTTTGGGAAGGTGAGACAGGAGAATCACAAATTTGAGGACAGTTTTGGCTACACAGTAAGAACCTACCATGCACAAAAAACAGGGAAACAGACAGAAAAGAGAAAAAAAGACTCATAAAAGACACAATTTCTAGACACACAAAAGAAACCAGACTGCTGTCTGGGGTTGGATGAGAAAGGCAAAGAGAGGAATTACAAATGGACCTTTGGATTCTGCCTGGAGATACAAAATGTCTTTTTTTGTTTGTTTGTTTGTTTCTGGAATGGATATCCCAATAAAGCTACTGAAACTCACTGAATTATATACTTGAAATCGATGTTTTAATTTCAAATATGCTTTGTAAAACTTTAACAAAAGCATTTTAGAGAAAAATTTAAAGCTTGACTAGTACAGAGAAATAATCACCTTTTCTAGTGACAGATTACAGAACAATTTCTGTGGTCCCAATGTTTACATTCTAGGATATTTCAAGCATTTCCATCAGATTCTTCACAGCAGAAAGTGTCACTTTATGAGATTGGGCACTTTGTAATGACACATGCTTGTTCATTGGCCACTAGGGGCTGCTGCTGCCCATCTACACAGAGCTCTCTGTGATGGGGT
This sequence comes from Apodemus agrarius, assembly GCA_964023405.1. NCBI lineage: Eukaryota > Metazoa > Chordata > Mammalia > Rodentia > Muridae > Apodemus > Apodemus agrarius. The sequence continues at coordinate 84,050,098 of OZ030005.1, read as the reverse complement.
GTTAACTAGAGTGTGCAAGATTCACCTGCTGACCAGCTTCTACTCCATCCCCTGTGCTGGGACTACTGATGAGTTACAGTAGTTAAAGGTAAGGGTATTTAGTCAAGTCAATTATTAAGAAAGAAGCAAATGTTAAAACTGATACGAACAGAGTTGATTTAAAGAGAAGGACATGAACTATACCAAAAGAATGTTTTTTTTTCAGTACCCTTTACTATCTACTGAATCTAAACTCATTTTTAAGATAAACCCATTAAATTCCAGGTCTTCTATCACAACATGAATATTCAAAATTTAAATAACTTCAGATTTTTTTTTTGAGCCTCTACCCTTCAAATAAATTTTTAGTGTTAACTTGAATATTGAAATCGTATTAATTACTATAGAGGGTGAAAAGAGCAAGTCTGGATAAAATTCATATAATCAGTCTTTCATCACAAATATTTACTATATACCTAATGTGTATTATACATTCCCTATAATATAGGGGTCAAACTGATGAACATAAATAAATAACAAACAAAAGTCTTCTTTTCATTGGCTGGTTTTATAGCTTCAAGTGGTGGCATAAAAACAAAATAATCATGAAAATATCTACTTCCTGTTTACAATTTACTGTGTCAAATTGGTTACCATTCTAGGTCATAGGAAACTACTAAGAGGCCATGGGGAGGGGATTACAAAGGAGGGGAACAGAACTGGTATGAAGGGTTAAAAGGAAATAAGGGTCCAGTAAGTTTAAAAGTGGGATGGACAACGTGGAAGGCAAGATAGAGGAGGGTGTGTGGGGAGGGTAAATAGCATTAAGAACCTTTCATAAAAGACATACAGAAAGGCACTGCTGTAGAAGATTTCTGACACACAGACAGAGAGACAGATAGAGACATAGAGAGGGAGGGAGGAGAGAGAGAGGGAGAGAAAGAGAGAGGGAGAGAGAGAAGAAGAGAGAGGGAGGGAGAAAGAGAAAAAGAGAAAAAGAAAGAGAAAAAGAGAAAGAGAATGAGAAAGAGAAAGAGAAGGAGAAGGAGAAAGAGAAAGAGAAAGAGAAAGAGAAAGAGAAAGAGAAAGAGAAAGAGAAAGAGAAAGAGAAAGAGAAAAAAGAGAAAGACATGAAGGAATTACTGTTTCAGGGCAACAATGTCCTTACTAGATACCACAGGCTAAGTAATAAAGTCTAGTGCCATAAATGATTGGCCTCTTTGAGAGTTCTTAGCCAGTGAGTTCCTATAGACCATAAACATTAAGCCTATTGGTATTGCTTTTGGTTACGGCTAAAACTTGATGGTAAGACACCACATACTTAGGTCATAGAACATGGAACAGTCAACCAGGTAATGGCCTGAAGCTTTGTCTCTACTGGTTAGCTTTTATGGCGCATTATGTTATGCACATTAATGGAAGGGAAATGTAATCCTCAGTCATACCCAGCTGTGTAGCTTGTTGCCTACAATAATGACTGGCCTGACCAAACATACCTACTAGTGCCATAGTGGGTGTAATCAGCCAGTTGCTGCTTGAAGTCCTTCTCTACAAGCTAAAATCCACACCTGACAGTTATCAAGGTCAAGAAACCTCCTAATATTCTTAGCTAAATAAACATGGTATTAAACCAATCCCTAGTGAATTCTCATTCAGTAGGGATTATACCCATCATCTGGAAAGCTATTTGTAATAGATAATGATTAAGAAAGAGACACACAAATGGCTCAAGTACAGAACCAGAGACCGCTGAAAGTCCAGCTCTGAAGGGTAGGCATATTCTATACTAACACATACACACAATCTTCTCCCAAGATTCATAGAGATTCGTAGTAGAAAGAGTGTAAGACACAGAGAAAACGGCATCTTCCAGACATGTCAGGGCAGTTGCACACATGCACTTTCAGCAGTTGCAGCAGCATGCAGAAAACCTGTGCAAAGCCAAGCCAGGCCATGAGCCAGCATGCAGAGAGGAGCTGGGCATGCAACCCACTCCTTGCGGTGGAGCCATGGCAAATGCCGCCTTCTGAGAGAAGAGACAGTTTCCCCTAAGAATGCAGCTCCGGGTAAGCTAATTTCCAGTGGAAGGCCACACATCCAAGAATATTTGGGATATGTAGATTGGTCTTGAAATGGGAGAGAGGGACACAAAGCGAGGTGAGTAGGTAGGAAAGATGGGTGTGGGAAGAGTTAGGGGAGAGGTGTAAATGTGATTCAAACGTTGTAGGAAACTCTCAAAGAGTTGATAAACATTTACAAAGTCACTAACACTTATTCTCTTCTAGTTTGTTGAAGTTCAAAGGCTGCTTCTAATCCCTCTGAATTCTCCCTATACAAAGGACCCCAAGGGTGCAAATATCTGCATCTGACTCAGCTGCTTGATGGGAGTACAGTCATGCTGGGACCCTTTTTGTGAGTGCTCCATATCCTCAGCAATAGTGTCAGGCCTTGGGTCCTCCCCTTGAGCTGGATCCCACCTTGGGCCTGTTGCTGGACTATTTGCACCCAACCAATGGACAAAAGCAGCTGATCCCTGTTGTTGAATTAGAGATGGCTAAAAGAAGGTGAGGAGAAGGGTGACCCTGTAGGAGGACCAGCAGTCTCAAGTAGACTGGGCCCCTGAGATCTCTCAAACACTGGATCACCAAACAGGCAGCGTATACCTGCTGATATGAGGCGCCCAACACACATACAGTAGAGGACTGCCATGTCTGTGTTCATTCAGAGATGATGCATCTAACCCTCAAGAGAGTGGAGGCCCCAGGGAGTTTAGAGGTCAGGTGGGGTGGTGGGTGGGGACATCCATATGGAGACATGGGCTGGAGAGGAGGTATGGGATGTGGAACAGTGGGAGGGTAGATGGGGAGGGGGAGAACAAAATATGAAGTGTAAAAAAATGAAAAAAAAAAGCAGAGTCATGAAATTCTTAGGCAAATGGATGGAACTAGAAAACATCATCCTGAGTGAGGTAATCCAATCACAAAAGAACACATATGGTATGCACTCACTGATAAGTGGATATTAGTCCAGAAGCTCGGAATACCCAAGATACAATTCACAGACCACATGAAGCTCAAGAAGAAGGAAGATCAAAGTTGTGGATACTTCAGTTCTTCTTAGAGGGGGAAACAAAATACTCATGGGAGGAAATTCAGAGATAAAGTGTGGAGCAGAGATGGAAGGATAGGCCATCCAGAGGCTGCCCCATCTAGGGATCCATCCCATATATAGTCACTAAACCCAGATACTTATTGTGGGTGCCAACAAGGGCTTGCAGACAGGAGCCTCTAATATAGCTGTCACCTGAGAGGCTCTGCCAGTGTCTCACAAATACAGAGGTGCATGCTCTTAGCCAACCATTGGACTGAGCACAGGTCCTCAATGGAGGAGCTCGAGAAAGGACCCAAGGAGCTGAAGGGGTTTGCAGCCCCATAGGAGAAACAACAATACGAACCACCCAATGTTGGGAGTCACAGCACCAATTTTGTGATCATAAAAAGAGAAAGAGGTGTGAGACTATTTTTTATGGCAGTATGGGGAAAGGGAGCACCTCAACGGGTCCATGTGGAGGCATCCATTCCCCCTCAGGGAGCACACACACTAGGGTATAGTATAGAATAGAGTTGATTCAGGGCATGGGGAGGGGAGTTAAGGGCATAGTAAAGGCAGAGAAAGGCAGAGAGAGGGAGAGAGCAGAGAAGCAGAGGCCAGCCATGACCATGTGGAGAGAGGGGGAGGGGAGGAGAGCTCAAGAGGGGGCAAGAGAGAAGCTGAGAGTGAGAGAACAAGAGTTGCGAGAGAGGAGGGGTTCAGCAGCCCCCTTTATAGTAGACCAGGCCTACCTGGCTCTTGCTGGTAACTGTGGGGTGGAGCTTAGACAGAATCCTAACACCCAGTACCCCAGAGCTCCCAGGGACTAAACCACCAACCAAAGAGCACATACAGAGTGACCAACTCCAGCTGCGTATGTCGCAGAGGATGGCCTTGTTGCTCATCTGTGGGAGGAGAGGCCCTTGGTCCTGGGAAGGGTCCATTCCCCAATGTAGGGAAATGCTAGGTCAGGGAAGCAGGTCAGTGAGCAGGGTGAGGGGGGAACGGGATAGGGAGTTTTTGGAGGAGAAACCTGGAAAGGGGCTAACATTTGCAATGTAAATAAAGAAAATTTCTAATTAAAAAAACAAAGAAAACAAAAAACAAAGGACCTCAAGGCTGCCAATTGTTGAATAGCGAGTGACTACCTACAGATAGTACAGATAAGCAAAACAAACAAACAAACAAACAAACAAAACCTTTAGGGGGCTGAGGATGTGGCTCAGTTGATGAGTGCTTGATTAGGAAGCAGAAAGCCCTAGATTTGATTCCTAGCACTTCAGAAAACAGAGTGATAGTCACCTACCTGTAATCCCAACTCAGGGGCAGTAAAGACAGGAGGATCAGAAGTTCAAGGTTTAAGACTGAACCATTTCATTGCATCAAATAATAAAGGTCTAGGGTCTTAACTCAGGGGTTAAGAGCACTGGTTACTCTTCCGTGAGGTTCTGAGTTCAATCCCCAGCAACCACATGGTGGCTCAAGCCATCTGAAATGGGTTCCAATGCCCTCTTCTGGTTTGTCTGAAGGCAGCAACTATGTACTCATATACACAAAATTAATAATTTTTTTCTGAAACAGGGTTTCTCTGTATTGCCCAGACTGTCCTGGAACTCACTCTGTAGATTGGGCTGGTCTTGAACTCAGAAATCCACCTGCTTCTGTCTCCCAAGTGCTGGGATTAAAGGCATGTGCCATTACTGCCTGGGTATAAATAATTCTTTAAAAAAGGTTATGTACTAAAACATGAGAATTTTAGGTTGAGTATCAATAGTAAATGATCTCTATATACAGTTTTATAGACACACATATATCAACATAAGAGTAGATACTGAATATTTAAATATAAAAATGTCTTCTATAAATTCTAAATTTCTGTAGCTCTAAGAAATCCATAAATGATTGATTTCCACATGCTAAAAGAGCTTATGGAAAATTTTGTGCTTAAAATAGCAAATTATGACTTTGTTTTACACAGACCATAAGACAGAAAATCATAAAGATGATTTTGCCATTTATCACAAGTCTACTGATGAGTTTTTTTTTCAGGAGCTTCTATTAACATTGCTACAGTACAGGGCATTTGACAGTATTGCTTTCTTTTCTCAGTTTTTCTTATGACCATTTTCTATTAAATACTGCTTAAAAGTTCATGTCATATGTAAAGGAATTCCCTCAATAATCTATTTAAAGTTTTATGTGATTTAAGTATTTCTCCAATTACTTTTACTCAACCTACCTACTTCTATCTTAGCTACATAAATCTTGTCTTTGTCAGACATTAACACCTTCCAGATATTTCTAGACCAATAAAGTGTTCCTCTCAGATTTGCTATGTCCTCAAGGAATACTTGCTTATTCCTGTTTATATCCTCATATATCCAGAAAAAAATATGACTATAGCATAATATCGTTACTATTACCTACATTTCTTTGTTAACAATCTTACCAATTTTTGTAAATACACAAAAGAACCTTTCTGTTTTTGAGAGGTGAGGACTAAACAGCAGTTATAACCAGTTGCCAAACAGTTGAATTTATACACTAAGTAGGATATATATTATACAGGATAGATGAGGGTATTTTCATGCTGAATCATTTAATAAAGTACTGCCAAAGATAATCATTTTGAATAGATGACTGACTCTCAATGCCAACTCTGGGTCTTGGAAATTGGGCATCAAGGGCTAATCTGTCACACCTGAGATTTTATGGGTAAGCTAGCTGGAGTCCCATTCACCACCTTACTTCCATAGAAGGAGCCATCTTGGTGCTACACAGCACACCTAATACCCATCCCAGATACACTGTATCATTGCATCTCCCAGGTTTGAAAGCTCAGTCAACTTGGACTTCCTTTTTCTCTGTTAGTTTCCAAGAGTTACTAGTTCTTTTTCTAGAATACCTTTATGTTGGTGTCTATATCATGATGGCCCTGTCACTGCTAATGTAGAATAGAAGACCTAGGTGTGTCTGCCAGGACTCTTCCACCACATCCTGAGTGACCTTGCAATGTTAAACTGAGCCTCAATGTCCATACTCATAAGGTAGTAGTAACAGGTCTCACATGGTTGCTTTGGTTTTGGAAAGAGGGGAGTGGGAGATTGAGGGAAAGAGGGGACAATGCAGGATGAGCATGAAGCAGGCAGGGGCATATTAGGAGACTGGAGTCTCCTAATATGCCCCTGCCTCCTTACTGAGACACTTCCTCCAGGATACCCTCTCTTTCTCCTCTGAGAGGGTGGGGCTGAAAAGGTGTTCCCCCAACCCTGGTCTGGCACCTCACATTCCTGTCAGATTAGGCACACCTTCTTCCCCTGAGGCTAGACAAGGCAGCCCTGTTGGTGAATGGATATCACAGTCAGGCTACAGCTTCAAAGAAAGCTAATTAACTCTCATCTTAAAGTTAATAATTCTTGATCATTGATCATTTCTAAACTTATTCCATCCTACAGACTAGAAGAGATGAGTTTGGGAGGTGGGAAAGAACACCGAAGAGATACTTAAACCACCAAATAAGGAATGAAACAGACATTCTGCAATGCTCCCCATGTGCTATTCCTCCATGAGATTTTTTTCCTGATGCTATGCTCTCCTACCAATCAGGATACAACACATATATCTTACAGTCTATAACAGTACTTTCCACCTGCCAAATCATATATGTATTTCACCACTTTTAATGGAAGCTATCTCTTCATAGGAAATGCCAGAAGCTCCCTATTCCTCAGAGTCTAAGCCACAGCCTCTTGACTATAAAGGATGTTCAATACTGGGAACTGGTTTAATTTTATGACCACGAGCAATTCACTTGTCCTTTAATGAGTTTCCTTAGCAGTAAACAAGAACTTTGCATTAGAACTTCAAGCACTCTCAGTAATGCTATGTAGTAAACTTTCTAATTAAAAATATAAAATTACTTTCTAATCATTAAAATATGTAATCTAAAAATTGATTTTGATATGAGTAGGAAAAAACCCTCACTGCATTCATTTTATAGGGAGACTCTCAGGAGGCAGAGATGCACGAAGAATTTCTCTGATGTACTACCTTCTGGGTTCTGCCTCTGCTTCCTACATGGATGGGAATTTCATTGAGGGCAATTCATAACTGTTCATTGGACACTGTTCATTGATGCCCAGTCTTAAAAGACCAAACAAACCCCAAAACAAGTGGAAAAGGACAAGCAAAACAAGCAAGCAGGTTTCTGGTAAAAGTCATATCCATCATATGGACATTCTGAGCATTTTACCTTCGCAAACACACTGAGCACATTGTATTCTTAGCAACACCTCTAATGATTCCAGGCAAACAAGCAACAACACCATCTATTTTTCTCTTCTAGATCTCAGAATCTATTGCTTCAGTATAGTATGGTTATTTTACATTTTTTCTTCATTTTGAAAAAATTGTTTATTTATTCATTACATCCCAAGACGCTCCCCCCTTCCTGGTCCCTCCTTACTGAGACACTTCCTCCAGGATACCCTCTCTTTCTCCTCTGAGAGGGTGGGGCTGAAAAGGTGTTCCCCCAACCCTGGTCTGGCACCTCACATTCCTGTCAGATTAGGCACACCTTCTTCTGCTGAGGCTAGACAAGGCAGTCCTGTTGGTGAATGGATATCACAGTCAGGCTACAGCTTCAAAGAAAGCTAATTAACTCTCATCTTAAAGTTAATAATTCTTGATCATTGATCATTTCTAAACTTTCAAACAAACCAAATCTCTCTCTTTCTTTCTCTCTCTCCCTTTCCCCTCCCTTTCCTTCTCACTCCCCCTCTCCCCCCCCACTCTGACTTTGTTTTATTCATTTGTTTATTTCTTTCTTTTATATTTTTACAGCCCAGTCATTGCCCCTTCACAGTCAGCTCTCCTATAGTTCCTCATCCCATTCCTCCTCCCTCCTGTCTTCGGGAGGATGTTCTCCCCTACCAGGCCTTCCCATTCCTTGGGGTATTAAGTCTCATGAGGGTTAGGCATATCTTCTCCCACTGAAGATAGACCAAACAGTTCTCTGCTGTATACATGTTGGGGCCTCAGGCTAGCTAGTGTATGGTGCCTGGTTTTGTGGCTCAGTGTATGAGAGATCTCAGAGGTCCAGGTTAGTCGAGACTGCTGGTCTTCCTATGCAGTTCTCCTCCTCAGCTTCTTCCAGCCTTTCACTAATTCAACCACAAGCATCCTTGACTTCAGTCTAATGGTTGGGTGTTAGTATCTGCATCTTAGTCAGCTGCTTATTGGGCCTCTTGGAGGGCAGCTAAGCTAGGCTCCAGTCTGTAAGCACTCCACAGTATCAGCAATAGTATCAGGCCTTGGAGGCCCCCACCCCCCATGGGATGGATACCAAGTGGGGGCAGTCAGTGGATCACCTTCCCTTCAGTCTCCTCCATTTTTGTCCCTGTCTTTGTTTTTGTTTTTTTGTTTTTTGTTTGACAGAGTTTTCTGTGTAGCTCTGGATATCCTGGAACTCACTCTGTAGACCAGGCTGGTCTTGAAGTCAGAAATATGTCTACCTCTGTCTCCTAGGTGCTGGGATTAAAGGTATGCATTACCACTGCCTGCCTAAACTGCTTATAATAAGAGAATGGCTAGATAAGTTATTATGATCATATTGTTGACTCACTGTTCAATCATTTAAAAATTAGTGTTATAGTAGACAATGTAGACTAGAAAAAATTCTTAACAATGCAACAATGAAAGTAAAAGATGTGAAATTGTATGACTTCTAATGTGCCTAATAGCACAGAATAATCTTGCAAACATTAGATCTGGTCATTTGACTCGGGAATAATGATTCTGCAGAGGTCTCATATTTCTTGCCTTTTAGCTAGAAGATGCACCGGCTGTCTTTGTTCTGGACCACAAATTCAAGGATATTTGTTAGTGTAGTGGATAACCTTGAAAGATACAGTATCTCTGGAGTAGAGAGGACCCAGCTATACCACTCTTGGGCATAAACCCAGAAGATGCTCCAACATGTAATAAGGACACGTGCTTCACTATGTTCATAACAGCCTTATTTATAATAGCCAGAACCTGGAGATAACCCAGATATCCCTCAACAGAGGAATGGATAGAGAAAATGTGGTACATTTATACAATGGAGTACTACTCAGATATTTAAAGCAATGAATTCATGAAATTCTTAGGCAAATGGATGGAACTAGAAAATATCATCCTGAGTGAGGTAACCCAATCACAAAAGAACTCACATGGTATGCACTCACTGATAAATGGATATTAGCCCAAAAGCTCAGAATATCCAAGATATAATTCACAGACCACATGAAGCTCAAGAAGGAAGACTAAAATATGGATGCTTTTGTCCTTCTTAGAAGGGATACAAAATACACATGGGAGGAAATACAGAGACAAAGGGTGGAGCAGAGATTGAAGGAAAGACCATGCAGGCACTGCCCCATCTGGGAATCCATCCCACATACAGTTACCAAACCCAGATACTATTATGGATGCCAATAAGCTAACTGACAGGACCTGATATAGCTGTGTCCTGAGAAGTCCTGCTAGTGCCTGACAAATACAGAGGAGGAAACTCTCAGCCAACCATTGAACTCAGAACTCAGAACAGGGCTCCCAGTGGAGGAGCTAGAGAAAGGACCCAAGGAGTTGAAAGGATTTGCAGCCCCATAGGAGAAGCAACAACATGAACCAATCAGTAATCCTAGAGCTCCCAGGGGCTTAACCACCAACCAAAGAGTACACGTGGAGGGACCCATGGATCCAACTGCACGGGTAGCAGAAGATGGCCTGGTCAGACATCAATGAGAGGAGAGGCTTTTGGCTGTAAAGGCTCATTGTTCTTAGTGTAGGGGAATGCCAGGTCAGGGAAGCAGGAGTAGGTGGATTAGTGAGAAAGGGGAGGGAGGATGGGATAGGGGGTTTTCAGAGGGTTGAGGGAAATGTGGAAAGGGCATAACGTTTGAAATGTAAATAAAAAAAATCTAATAAAAATAAAATAAAATAATAAGCACTGATTACGAGAGAGAGATTGAGAGAGAGAGAGAGAGAGAGAGAGAGAGAGAGAGAGAGAGAGAGAGAGAGAGAGAATTCAGGTTTTCTCTACTGAGAATTATTTGCGGCACTGGAACTCACATCAATCAATAACAGCATCCCTGGTCTTTTCTGTGGTGCTGCATGAAATCAGGGTTTCGGAAAGTGTTGACAGTTTTGGTATTTCTGTTTAGCCTGCTTTTAGTGGCATTTCATTCACTGAGGATCAATGCTGGTAAGAACAATATCCCACATGAAAATAATGACTAATGTTTAATGTGTGGAAAAGGGTGTTGCATGCTATATAATCCTCACATGGATCCAATTCGTATCCTCTATTAATGATAAATTAAGACAGAGATCTGTTTTGTTTTGTTTTAGAAGAACCAGAGTCTTTGTCAAAAGACATCGAGTTTTGACCTCTGTTTTACTAATCCTTTGTTTGCTTAACACTCCTTCACAAAGCTCCTCCCGATCCTTCATTCTCATTCTCTGCATGTTTTCTCGGTAACACCTATCACATTTTATGTTCACTGAAGGATTAGCGGAGGAAACTGTCATAGTTTATCTTCTGTGTGTCTTCCATCCTCACAGACTTACAGGCAAGGTTTCAAGTGATTTTGTCCTCCAAAGCTTTTAGCAAGACAGGTGCTGTGAATGCTTTGAATTAATGACCACATCTATTAATGGAGGATATTCAAGAGACTTCAAACAGTTAAAAATGTTTACATGGTGCTGTGTTTATTTTTCCGCAAACATCCAGCCATGTAGCTATTTTGCTTTAGTTAAAAATATATACTGGATTTATATTATTAAAATAAATAAGACACGAGAACTTGGTCCTCATGTGAATTTGGGGGCGGGCATCTTTCGAGTCTGTAAGATACCAGAAGAACCATAGAAACCACAGCCTAGAGTGGATTTTAATGAATATAGAAGGCAGACAGAGGTATTTACTATTGTTTTTCTTGGTCACATACATACTTTGTGGACCATTTACTGAGAGCTATGTCATCTGAAATATTTTATCCTAATTGGTTGTCAAGTTTTTCTAATTATTAAATACCCTAAATACCCCACTATGTTTTCATTATCACCTTTTCAATGATTGTTGTCTTTAAACTTCAGTGGTCTAGTTTATCTTTGCCACAAGTCACTTAAAAAATATCTACAAACAAAGGTATACACAGCTGTGTGATAGATGGGGGTGTGTCAAAATTCTGACATGTAAATTTCTTCTTTAAAGAAGCAATTCAAACAAATTATATTATTTTGCAGCTTAAAACCTCAACAATAGCAATTGGCAATAGTTTTGTGAATGGCTGTATGCTGTTAGGAGCAAATTCAAGTTTAAATATTGCTAATGGGAAGGTTGCTATGTTAAATGAAAATATTTCATAAAGATAATCCATGTATATAATTCTGGAGTCAGGGAACAGGGGAAAAACTTACAGTTTTTCCATAAAATTTGATCCCCAGGGAGGGACCTGTAGGGCCCATCCCATCACAAATAAATGATTTGTTCCTGATGGATCTTGGAGGAGGGAGGGTCGTTCATTTCAGCTGTGCACTCACCGAGGTGCCCACCAACCTCTGGATGAGTCCAAGCTCATGGTCAGATGAGCCTAATTAAACTCAGTGAGTCTCGAAACACAACACTACATAACACAACAAAACATAACATAATAACAACAATAAAATCATAACTTTGGGAAGAAGATGGGTAATAAGAGTAATAAGTAACAGGGGAGGTTATAATAATGGAAATGTACCTTACATATGTATGAAATTTTGAAAGACCAAATTAAAAGTTGTTTAAGAAGCTGTTCATTCAATGGAAAGGATACTGACTTTGTGGATCAAATTCTCACTTCATAACAATGCAAGACACTTCCTATGTGGTCACTTGAAGTAAACATTTTCTCCATTTTACACACAAACTTCATTGGGCTTTACATTCCCAAGGTCCTTGGATTAATGTACAAAGAGGCCGGATGACAAATATACAAAACCAACAACCAATCAACCAGTTTACTACAAATAACCTTCAAGCAGTCCATGTCAGTGGGCTCCAAAATTTGATCACTAAATCACATCATGAGGACTTGTTCTCTCTACAAGGGCCCTAGAGTTTAGTAGTGACAAGCAAATGAATTAATCTCTCTCTCTCTCTCTCTCTCTCTCTCTCTCTCTCTCTCTCTCTCTCCTATATATCTATGTATCTATGTACCTATGTATCTATCTATGTATCTATGTATCTGTATCTATCTATCTATCTATCTATCTATCTATCTATCTATCTATCTATCATCTATCAATTTTCTAACATCAATCTATCATTTATTTATTATATCTATTTTCATCTATTTACATCTCTCTATATATTCCTTTCATCTGTCTATCTCTCTATCTCTATCTATCTATCTATCTATCTATCTATCTATCTATCTCTATTATATCTATTTATCTATCTGCCTACCTAATGTATCTGCCTACCTTATCTATCTATCTATCTATCTATCTATCTATCTATCTATCATCTCACTTTACATGTTGTTCTTTCTCATCTCAAACTATGCACAAGATAGGCTTTTGTTAGTTATTCAGAAAACTAAAAGTATAAAAGGTGTGAGAAAAATAAGAAATTACTAAGAAGGAAGAGCAAGTTTCCTCCAAGGCTTTCTAAAAATGAACCAGAAGAGTTTTCAGGGAAAAGGTGGAATTAAAGATCTTTTATTGATGTTTTAGATATCAAGACTATGAGACAATGTTGAATGTGGGGAAACAGTTTAGGAAAGAAGGCTGAAAAGACAATAGTAAAGTCATTCACCAGAGACCCACCATGCCCTAAACACGGGAACATATTATGAATTGAACCCAATTTAACAACAGCAATCATGAGTAATACTTAATGGGTGACAAACAGTGCATTCAGCATGTTGCATGTTATAGAGTAAGGAACATAGGCAAAATACAGTAATATACACATGTAGAAAACTGAACATAACTGAGAACATAAAATTGCCAGGATGTGGACCTTTCTTTGTTTCACATTGAATGAATTACAAAGGAGCTATATTAGAATAGAATGAGGATTATCTTGAAATACCCAGGTACCATCTTTAAGTCTTGATATTTCAGGATTACAAAATTATATTGACTAGGATAGATAACTTAATTCATAGCATGCTTGTGAAGATTAAAATGAATAAATTAATATGTGTAGTAGAGTGTTGATTAACTGTCATGGCTGTAATGATTATAATTTCTTTTTGACATACTAATAAAGGAAGTTTATGCCCCCAAATGGCAAGATGTTCCTAAGGAAGCTGTTATCTCCTTCCTATTCCTCTTGGCCCTCTGATCATGTGTGGTTCTAGCCTATAATTTTGGACACATTTCCTGTTGCCAGGCACATCCAAATCATTAGAATTTGTTCTAAAGGTTATTGTATTTTTTTAAAATTCCATAATCATTTGGGCTACTATTCCAAGCATAGAAAAATATTTACCTGTGTAATAAGTATTTATTGAATTAATGCTTATGTTTATGACTATTTTATCTGGGTTATTGGACACAGGCGAGACCCAATATGCAGCCACTTAGCCTTGGCAGATTTTGTTTCCTTCTCTAATTAAATAGTAGCTTGAATGAGCTAAAATAAAATCAAGACATCATACAATCATCAATAGACTTAAGTTTAGTCCATTGGAATGATGATTACATGAAAGCAACATGATATTTGCAATAGTAGAGTAGTTATTATCAAATGCTACACTACACAACCTTGGTCAAAGAGTTTCCCCTTCCTAAGGCTGTTGCCCTGGTCGTAAAATTGGGAATACTGAAACATATGATTTCTGGAGCTCCTTTCAGTGTGAACACTTAAAGGTTCTATCTAACTGTAAAGTGCTTCACTAAAGTCATTAGTCAGGGGAATGAAAAGGATAATTCTTGGCAGTAAAATGAGTATCACTCTAGAACAAACTTGGAGTACTGTGATCAATACTGTCATCGACTGTCCACAGCTTTGCCTGTCTTTACATTGGTAAGCATGTGAAACTAATATCCTTTGGATGAGAGCATGGGTGGCCTATTATCAGGCAGTGTTCAACATGGAAAAGCAGGGAACTTTATTGTGGTAATTAAAAGAGAGGAAAAAATTTAGCTTTGCAAGATTGTTGAGAATAATTTTTGATTGTTGAGATAATTTTTGAGATAATTTTGAATTCATGATGAAAAGAAACAAAATATCTGGAAGAACAGAGAATCATGCTGTACGATGGTAAATTCTACTCTCTCCTCAATTGTTATGCTACATCAAGGATTCCTGGGTGAGGTAAAAGGACATTAATGCCTAGGTAGGAACAACATCATGTGCGAGCTTAGCTACAGCACAGCTTCATCTAGTCTGTGAAACATTTGATGCAGGTCAATACCAAGAAAGCCTGGAAAGGCTCTCTGTGTTCCAGCCAAGAAGCTTCCATCTCTCTATGGCTCATTTTTGCCCTAAAAAGTGATCCACTGGCGAGTCTAATCAGGTTTGATACCTGCAGATGTGGGAGGTGTGACTAATTTTTGCTAGGTTCTAAAAATGGGACAAAGAATTGTATCTGAGTCCTTTGTTAGTCATTAAATTAAATGAACAGTTCAATAGTAAACTCAATGGAGCAAATCAATAAAGTGGATTACACACTATGTTGAAAAGTTGAGCAGAAAAGATACCAAACAAAGAGAACTTCAGCCGCTAAGCAGTATAAGGACAATCTGAGAAGTTAATGTGCATGGAAAAACTACACATGTACTTACTATATGGCATGCCACCAGAAGAGGGCTCTGGCTCTAAGGCAGAGTTTTGGAGTTATCAGAGTGACACACAATGACCTCAAAGCAAGACCATTAGAACTAAGAAAATCCTTGGCTAACAGACAATGTTTGCATTAATTTGACATTTTCTGCTTCCAGTGGGTTCAAGGACCTATAAGACAATGAATATCAAGTGAGGAGGCACCAGCGCGAACTCATTTTCCAGGGATTTCAAAATTTGTACTGAAAAAGATTATACAGGTACAGAGAGTAGTTATTTAAACTTAAAGAAAAATGGTGTTTTTCATACATCTGCTTTGACAAGACATTTTAGTTATGATTGGTCTTCCTAACAGCTACGCATATAGCAGTGGTCATTTGGCAACACACACCACTCAAGTTGATACTGAGCAACTCAATTCAAGAGGATTGTAATAGCACAATGAGACAAGACTATAGAAATGTATGATTTGAAAATAAAAGTTTCTCATTAAACAAGAATAAACTGATTTCAGTAGAAAAATCATAAGACACCTCCAGAGAACACAGGGAGTCAGAAAGATAGGAGTATTTGGGAAAGATTCATAGAAGCAGCTAAAGCCTTGAGCTACATTTGGGAACAATACTAGTACTGGGATTATTCAGGAAGCACAGGGAAAGAGCTCATTGTGGAGGGACAGAGAAGCCAGAGGGCATTGAAAGTGAGCAGCAGAACAAAGATGAAGTACAGGCACCTGCTTGAACGGAGAAGCCAGCTAATCACAATGCTGAACAAAGGTGCAGGTTTAGTGTATGAAAATTCTTTTCTTTATTCTATATTGCTTTCCCATGAGTTACTCTTTCTATTGCATTATAACTTTGTATTAGCAAAACTTGGAAGCTAAGGCTATAATTTTCTTCTCCTGTGCACCTTGTCTTAGATCAAGTAAGTGTTCTGTGAACTAAAGCTTTTATTTCACTTCTTTCTTGTTGTGTGGGACTTTTGCCTTTGTATTTTAGACTAGCTCCTCAGCATGCAGACCACTAGTGGGCGACATATAAGCACGCTGGTGCTACCATGAAATTATGCATTTTGTGCATTATCGCTGGCCCATGTTGTCTCTACAATTTTCAATTCCACTCTCTGTATGGTTAACTTTATACTTAATAATATGAAGTTATTAAACCACTTTACTATGCAGCAATATCAAAGATAAGTTCCCCAGACTTTTCAAGAGTTTCATTCCTAAGTCTACGCAATAAATCATGTACAGAGGCATCAATTTAGAGAGAAAAAGCATGGGGGAACAGTGTGGCAGTCTTCCTGCCTGCTTCTAAAGGAAAGGCAAAAGTTGTGTGGATTCTGCAACCATCAAATGTGTTTCCTTATTTGAGTGTCTTTGAAAGTGTTCATTGAACTTGTTGATTTCTATTCAATGCTTATAAAATAAACGTCTTAGAGTGGCATAAAGTAGAAGAATTTGGCAAAACAGCAGCTACAGTCAAAGCACAAAGGCAAAAATAAAATTGTAGTTTGCTTTTCTCAGTCACTTGTGGAGGTGCTGATAGAAGATTAAGGCAATTCTGTTCCATAGATACAAGTAGAGGAAAGGATGAGAGACAAGACTTCCACTTACATATGTGAAGTATACTTTGTCAAATGGAGAGTCAGAAAAAGTTATTTATATATCCCTGTTGAGGTTTGGTCTTACTGTCTATTGTAATGCTAAGTGTAGGCCCCAAGACTTGGAGTCAGCATATAGACCCAAGTGACACTATGTGATCCTGTCTCCAAGATAATTTTCATTGGTAAACAAAGATGCCAACAGCTAATAGTTGGGCAGAAGAGACATAGGCAGGGTTTAAGATCCCTGAGCTTGGAGTCAGAGAAGAACCACAAGGGAAAGAAGGTAAAGGAGGAGGAGAAGGAGGAAGAGGAGAAGGAGGACACCATGGGTTAGGATTCAAGAGAATATGGCCCTACGGACTGGCCAATTAGAGTTAAGAGCAGCGCAGATTGAAACATAGTAAGTCATAACTAGAGATTATCAATAAGAGAGTAGATTGTAATAACAGAGAAAGTAGATATCTACCCAGCTCTTGTGCTGATTAAGGATTATTGTAAATATAAAGTTTATGTGTGTCTTTTATCTGGAAACTGATTGATCAGGGGTGGGGTAGAAACCCTGGGTCTGGATTAAATAATTTCTACAAAATATTGGCAACTCAATGTCGGGCAAAAAAGTGGGGACTATCTAGGAGGAAGAAAGGCACCAGCATGGGCAGGGAAAGAGGAAGTATGGTGGAGGAGGAGTATGAAGGAAGTATACATAGATAAATATATATATTTCTATACATGTGATAACCATAATGAAACTCATTACTTTGTAATCTAACTTAAAAACAAAATTTAGACAACCTATTAATTTCAAAGGAAAAACATCAAAGTTAACAGTAAAACAACTTTATTAATGAATATATATAGTGATTATCAAATTTATGAGCCCCCTATAACAGCACCTGCTATGTAGGCTTCTAATTGCTTTCCTGATTTGTGTGCTTCCCTCTATGAGGTTGGGAGTCCCTTTAGCAGTGGTTTTAATAGAAAACAATAATCTGAAAGTCAAAGATCATGACTGTTCTTTGTGATATACTGTGGGTTGTTCCAGGTACTATATCTGATGGATATTTAGATGTGTGAATTAAAACCCAGGTAAGATGTTGTCACTGATAGGCAGGAGGCACAGAAGATTGTTGAAATACAGGGGCAGGTACACATTCCAATAGTGAGGCTATGAAAAGTCAGAGGAGAAATTATTGCTGAGTGTAATGGACGAGTAAGGGATAAAAGGAAACATGTCAAAGGGGCATATCTAAGGTCTGTTCTGCTTGGGTTTCCAATGTTGGTGGATTATAAAGCCTAAATCTGCAGAGTTTTGGAAAGAAAGTGATCTCAGAAAGAAGGATTTCCAGCTGTTCTTGTATGAAGGTAGTTGACACTAACAGTGGTACCACAAGAATACTACTTGCTGACTTCAGAAGGCCCAAAAGCACACAGCAACAAGAACAATTTAATAGCATAATTTCCAGACAAACAGGCTCTTTGGTTTAGCAAATGCTGGGCATCACTACAGGATATGTTTTAGTACAGCCATGATTTCAGAAAGTAGGCATTGGATTTAGAAGGAAATTTAAATCTCATGGAGGTTTTTGTCCAATGAAGGAACAGTATGAGCATGTTGTCATTTAAAAGTTATTCTTTAATTTTTCCCCAGAGAAGTAGGAATTTGGCAATAAACAATACTCATCTACGGATTAGGAGAAACATTGACCTAGAGAGCATTCACAAGTCCAGAAATGATATATGGGCTCATTCAACCTGTGACTTGTAGTTAGTCCTCATGTGGCCCTGCACATATACGAATGAAGCCCAACACATGTGTAGACAACATTATCCTATTGCAATATCAAAGGGCTGGAAACCCTTAGGGCAATTTTGCAAAGTATGTTTGTATGTTTGTAATTTTATCTCAGGTTGGAGAAGATCTTATGGATGGTGCAATTTAACTAGTGGAAAGAGTAGACCTGACCGTGGTGGTACACTCCTCTAATCCCAGCACTAGGGAGGCAGAGACAGGTGGATCTCTATGAGTCCAAAGGCAACTTGGTCTTTAAAGCAAGTTCGAAGATAGCTAGGAACACAGAAAACTTTGTTTCAAAAAAATGAAACAAACAAACAAACAAACAAACAAACAAACAAATGTGGAAAGAGTAAGGAAAGGGGGCTTCTGTACCCCATAGATCTCAGTTTCATTTCAAACTGAATGCAGTCATTTGACTCAGTTAATATTCTGCTGGGTATTAGTCCCTCACACCCCATTTTTTCTCATAGTGTGTATATCTCTTATCACTCTCTTTTTTTAATTTTTTTTATTGGATATATTCTATATTTACATTTCATTTCCTTTTTTCTGGTTCCCTGCCCCCCAAAGGTCCCACATGTCCTTTTATATTAATCATAATAAATTAACGTAACTCTCTTTAAAATATCCTTTCACACATGCCCCCTATAACAGCACCTGCTATGTAGGCTTCTAATTGCTTTCCTGATTTGTGTGCTTCCCTCTATGAGGTTGGGAGTCCCTTTAGCAGTGGTTTTAATAGAAAACAATAATCTGAAAGTCAAAGACCATGACTGTTCTTTGTGATATACTGTGGGTTGTTCCAGGTACTGTATCTGATGGATATTTAGATGTGTGAATTAAAACCCAGGTAAGATGTTGTCACTGATAGGCAGGAGGCACAGAAGATTGTTGAAATACAGGGGCAGGTACACATTCCAATAGCGAGGCTATGAAAAGTCAGAGGAGAAATCATTGCTGAGTGTAATGGACACTTTAGGGATAAAAGGAAACATGTCAAAGGGGCAGAGAAGAAAGACACAAATTGGACTATATACTCGTGAGTAGTATGTGGATATAAAAAGGAAGGTGGGCTGGAGGGACTACGAGAAGCAAACATCAGAGATAAACTTGCACCAAGATAAAATATAAGGTACACAATGTTCCCACTGGATTCAGAAACAGAAGTTTGATGACTTTTGGAAATTTATTTCAGAGGACTGATAAGAGATCTGAATATCAAATGGACTACAGAAGGGGAGATGGATCATCAAGCTGGAAGGAAGGGTATCATTGTGTGTGGGGTGTGTGTGTGTGTGTGTGTGTGTGTGTGTGTGTGTGTGTGTGTGTGGTGCAGGGTTACTGCTCACAGGGCCCATAGTTTACTATTTTGGTTAGGACACCTAGTTAGTGATCATTAGGCATCTTCCTGTTTCTGCTCTTTTTTTTTTTTTTGCTTTTATATTTTTTTTCTTTTTTTTTATTTTCTATATTCTATGTTTACATTCCAAAGGCTTTCCCCTTTCCCAGTTCCCACCCACCATAGTTCCCATAGTTCCTCTCCCCCCAATCTGTTCCCCAATAATAATGCTAAGGTCACAAGCATGGTAGCCACGTCTGGCTTTTCATTTGGGTGTTAGGGCTTCAAACGTTGTCCTCATGTTTTTAGAGCAAGCCCTCTTATCCACTGAGCCAATTTTTCAACCCCATAGAACTCAACTCATACCCCTACTCTACCAACTACTATCTTTAACAGTAAGATAGGACTACAAAATGCCTAGCATGTAGATTTTGTGTCAGGATGAGTAATTCTGTTTGCAGAACACTTAACAGAATGTAAGTACTTATTAAATGAAAACTATGTAATGGATTTTTTAAATATAAAAAGTTTAAAGAGCATCAACCCTTCTAAATAACTTATTATCTCAATAATCTCCTTTCTAGTTAAGTGAAAGGTCTAGTCTAGTTATTATTTTATTTGAGTGTTTAAGGTCATAGGGCATAATCTTCATTCCATTGTAGCTACATGAATTCATTAACACTTTAATAAAGTTTTAACAGGTTATTGAACTATCTGCTCTCTGGTTAAGAGTAGTTTTCTAATATTGTTGAACTTACTGTGTTCAAGGTTTTAAGAGATTAGACACAATCTTTTGTTTGCAAATCCTTTCTGGCTATCTTGTGTGTGACTTAAATATAGCTTCATGCCTAAAGATATAATATGAACTTTAGGTCTATTTGTAATACACTTCCCCTCTTCTTCCATTTATAGTGGGTGTAGGGAACATTAGCAGGGAATGAGATTCCTTCACCTTGCCAAGTACTGACATTTGCTTAACATGCTGAGCAAATGTTCAGAATGACCAGAACTGAAAATAAAGTCCATTTGCACATCTTAATCTGTTCCTTTTCAATCTTCTAAGTTTGCTGAATTGATTTTTGTTTTATTACATTTTACAGGGTCAATCAGAGTAGCCAAGAAGGCTCTATCTAAGCACCTCGCTGTTCCTTTGGGGCCTGAGTAGTGCACATTCCGTGATCCAAATGCCCGTAAGTCATAGCAGAGGAATGCATGTATGGTAGGACCTCACTAGGTGCTGCTGCCCATGGAGTACAAATGAACATAACTTTAACCACAAAGAAATAGATGTCACTTTTTGCCATACATAACAGACATGCTGATGAAGTCTGGTTTCTGTGCCCTGAGTTGGGAATCATCCACAAAGGACAAGGGGTGGAATATGATCTGGCTGGAAAATTCCTTTCTATCTAATGAGTTTTATATCTTATGCTTGAGTGTAGACAGGTGTCTACCAAACACAAATTCTGCCTTTGAACCTTCAGCCTGTCAGCCACTATGTGGGAGAGACAGTCACTTGTATTCTACTCTGCTCTAGGGTCACCTGAGCAACAGGTGGTCTGATTCTTACCCATGGGGAACTGACAGGGAGATAGCCTTGTTTACGCTCACATCAAACTAGTATTAAAGGAGAAGCTGTTAATTTGTTTAAAGGTTTTATGTAGTTAATCCATTAAGAAATAATTGTTTAAATGAACAAAACTATGTACTGATATATAGTGAAGGTGCTATGTAACATGAAAAGAACAAAATCTTGTCATTTGGACAATTCTTAAAGTTCATTATTTCTCTAGTAACTATGGGATAGAGTTTCATGTGAAAGAACTGTAAATCATGTGCAATCTTTCTAGTAACCTCTTTTTTGGACTCACTAAGAAGAAAGTGTCTGAAGACCATCCAATAAGTGAGATGTGGGCTCAGGGAGAAGGTGAGTGGTGAGTACACCTGTCTACTCTTTGACAGAAAGAATATTCCTTGACTTCCTGTGATGGGGCTTCATTATGACAAGAATAAGGTATAATTCAGAAGACCCTTTTTAAAAGGATGCAAAGAAATCAACTCTAGGAAACAAAGCAGGAGAGACAGCTAAAATTGGGGCTCCATGAGGTATAGAAAGTTTCTGGCTAGATCTTCGAAGGGATACTGTTCATGATCAGCAGATGACTGGTTCCCCACTGGGCAAAGAATTCTTTCCATCTACATGATCTTAGTCAGTATTCCATCTCTCTTAAGGTAACTTCTGAACTCTGGAACTGTAAAAGTAGATCATCTTCTGAGAAA
Organism: Apodemus agrarius; assembly: GCA_964023405.1. Classification (NCBI taxonomy): domain Eukaryota; kingdom Metazoa; phylum Chordata; class Mammalia; order Rodentia; family Muridae; genus Apodemus; species Apodemus agrarius. The sequence continues at coordinate 84,028,192 of OZ030005.1, read as the reverse complement.
GAAAATGTCCTCAAAACTGAATGTTAATAATGCCCCACTAAAATAGCCTGTGCCTGTCTTGTCTATTTCCCTGCTGGAGAGGCAGTGTAGATGAGAGGCTGATTTTATGGGTCACTAGGACCCCAGAGGAAAGTGCTGCATTACTAAAATCAGGGCAAGGAATATGGCTGAGACAGGAACACAACTGCTAAAAAATTGAAGGAGACAACAAAAGCCATTCTTTCTCCCATACGGCGGACCTCCTTGAGGACCAGCAGTCTGGCAAGGCAACAGTCCAGGGGCACATGGGGATCTGCAGGGGGTCATCGGGACCCCTGATTGACTGTGAAGCAGCCATTCAGGATGGCAAGAATCTCCGCCCAGTGAACCTTTGTGAAAGAGGGTGAGCGCCTCACTTCTTGGCTTTCCAATATGGCACAGAATCTCAAAATCTAGTCAAGGCAGGGTTTTAGCACAGACAAAGGTGGGAAGGGAAGAGAAGAAAACCTGAGGTAGCACTCTCTAAGGATCCAGATAGGGACACATGCCAAAAGTTAAGTAAGATGTTGTAAGCAAAGGGAGTGCTGTGGGAAAATATTGAAGAAAATGGTGGGTTACTTTGTGGGAATAGCTGAGAGTATGTGCAAAGTCACCAAGGGGCATTGTAAAGAAAGAAGGAAAAAGCCCAGCAGTCTAGTAATTATAATGAGATCTGTCCAGGAGCTTGTGAGTTTCCACTTTTTCCCCCTGAATCCCCTTTCTCATGATCAGGCTAACCTGCACCTGGCCCTAACAGATTTCACTGATAGGAAAAATAGTACCTTCTTGAATAGTTGCTGCTCTGAGCTTGCAAGTGACAGGTAGAGAGAAAAATAGACTATGATCTGACATTCAGCTTCTACAACAGATGCATGGGTCTCTGAAACTCAATGAATACAAACTACAGCAACAGAAGAAACCATAATAGCCCCAAAATAAGTAGAAAGAAAAGCAAAGGAACATACACATACACACACACATGTGCGTGCAAACACATGTGTATACATGAGCACACAAATAGTTAACCACATATACATGTGTGCACATGCACATACATAAGCTAACACACATGAACACACAAACACATGTATGTGCATCCATGTGCACATACATATGCACAGCTGAATACACGTATATGCACACACTTGAAATAAGGTAAAATAGACATATACATATTTACTTTTTTAACATGGATGGCTGTTGATACTATATACAGAAGACACCATGTTGATCCAGTCACTAAAGCAACCAAGAACAAGGTTCAGTCATATTTGGGTTAAATATCTGCACATGCTCCATCTGAGTATTTGACATATATCAGTGGTCTGAGATACAGTTCCCTCATCTGGAAAACATGAAGTTTGGAGTAAATTGCTTGGTTTAACCTCCATCTCTGAACTTATGTTACTCTTTTTATCTTTTAACCTATAAGTTGCACTGACATGTATTTTCACCATTGTGTCTGAGGCACAAAAAGGAAGCAGGACACGAAAAGAACTCAAGAGAGATGGAAATGAAAATGATAACTAAGATTCCCATCTATTACTCCAAAGCTGGGCCATCTGTTCTCTTAAGTGGGCTGTTCACAAGACTATCTGCTGTGAAAGATAAATTAGTGATCAGATTCAACCTGAGAGCTGTTTACCAGACCCCACGCTCTGGCACAAGTATCCTTCTATTAGAAGAAAGGGAGCTTTTTTAACGTGAAGAAAGGTGCTGGCCACCTTGACCATGACCATTTTAAAGCAAACCATACAGCCAGGTACGCTAGGATACGCCTGTCACAGCATCACTCAGAAGCCCAAGGCAGGGAGATCTGTTTGAGGCCAGTCAGTGTTACACTGTGAGACCCTATGATTGGGAGGAGGGATTAATTAAAAATTTATCCCTTAATATGCATAAGGTCTGCCAAACAAATTAAAGGCAGGTAAAGGCTTCAAGAACAAAGTAATTTTAATCTCATAATAAAAATAAAAGTATTCTATATTTGAAAATGTTTAAGCATCTCTCTGGATGCAGGTAAGTTTGCCCAGCAGTCCCACTACACTGCCAAACCAACCATCTGTCCGCCTTCATAATTCACTGAATTCATAATTAGGTCATGAATGAGAAGAGCCTTTTGTAGTAGTATTGTAAGAAAAAGGTCATTTTAACCTCACTTATCCTAAGGTGTCTTTATCATGGGGAGGTCTTATGATGTCACTTTGTTTATCAGGGATTTCTCTCAGCACTTTATGTGTAACCACCAAATCCTTCTCGAGACCTAGATAAATGAATGCTATCAGGTTGCTCCTTTACTCATGAGGAAGCTAATGACCAGAAAATAATTACAAATCATCCACTCAGGTGATTTATAGGGAGTTGTGGAGTCAGAATTCTAATCCTCACAAGACTGAATTCAAAGATTCTGCTTCTATCTATATACCAATTATTTGTATGATTTTTCTTTCTTCCTGCCTATCATCCATCCATCTTTCCGTCCATCTGGTCATCTGTCTGTCTGTCTATCATAACAATAGTTAAATAGTGTACAGTTTTCCTCAGGCAAAATTCAATATTCAGAGTGTGATGTGACTATAAGATTCATGACAAATACAGAAGAGACTCCAGAACCTGCCCATTCTATTCATGTAGAAGTTCCCTTAGGTTCTCAGGACCTCAGTTTCTCCACTTGAAAAATGAGCCTTATAATAACACTTGCCTTCCTTGGGTAGCATAGTGTTTAATAGGTTTATTTATTTATTTTTTTTGTAAATGGCTAACTGCTAGGCAATTAGAAGATAATATATATATATATTTCTAATAATAGCAATTGCCATTATTACAGTTTTTGGCATCATCATATATGTATTACATGATGGGTACCATTTTTAATATCCAATAAGATAATTAATAAATAAAATAAATTACTTATTAAATGGGATTAATATTATAAATGTAAGTCTTCCTGTTTTGAAACAGTCTCACCATACAGTCTGGGCTCACCTGGCATTTGCCACTGGCCCTGGGTAATCAGTGTTAAATCTTGGCTATTTCATTTTCAGTGATTTTGCTTCATAGTTCCATGTATTTGTCAAACCAGGGACCATAATATTTTCTAGAGAATTGGTGCAATCACACCTACCTATTATGTTGTATAAAGATGAAATGAGTTAGTACACATAAAACTGTTGCAACAGTCCCTAGCACATAAAAACACTCTACATGTTAGTGATTTAATTAATATCTACGGTGTGGGTGTTACAGTTTAGTGTTACTATTTTCATTCTTTTTGAGTCCTACAATTTGTTGCTATAGTGATTTTGTATAGAATTTTCCTCCACAGAAGGCTGGTTTTGAAATTGCATTTATATTCTGACCTTTTACCACTACCAAATAATATGATGATTGCCTAAGTCAATGCATTCATTATGCCCGAAACAGAAAAAAAAAATCCTAAAATCAAGGGGGCAATGTTCTTAATGTCTCAGATAGAGACATACTCTTTTTTTTAAGCAGATCAATTAAACATAATTATTCAATTTTCAAAGAGTTATTTAAACCAGAGGAGTTTTGGAATGAGTCCATCCTGGGTCGGTTCGAGCTCTGGCATAACAAATCACCTGCCCCTGACTAGGCCTTCATTCCCATCCCACCTGCCAGCATCGCAGAGTGCCAGGAAGCTTGTAAGGCAGGTGTGTTTGGTTGCGTGCATACTGTACAACTTTAATTGTTATTCCAAAATATATTTTTGAATTCCTAAAGAAGAGTCTTGCTCAAGTATTAAAATGTTAAAAAATACTGGAACAGATGTTCATGCTAAGTGGCTTGTTCAGAAAATGTAGCAGGTGAAGAGCAAAGCAAGTCTTATTAGGAGCCTCTGCACCATGGCACCGTGGGGGGAAGAGGCTAGGAGTTACAACTGGCAAGAACAGGCTCACTTGTGTCAGAAGCCAATGACACTCTCCAGACTTTCCTTAATTCAAACTGGGCTTCATGAACATCTCATCCAAAACAGTAGGGGACACCTTTCCAAGCGAAGCTGCCATACTGATTTAGGAAGAGCCATATCTGAAGGCCTTTCCCTCTGGTCCTGATTAAAAAACAAGTCGAACAATCCTTTATATTCTACATATCTTTTAAGTAGGTAAGAAAGTCAATGGTTCTTCTGTCTTCGCTATTGGTGTTCTCTCTCAGATTAAGTAGTGTGAGTAAGGCTCAGATTTTCTATCATGATCCACAGTTGGTGACAGAGTAGATGGGGCATGTGGAGAACTGAAAGAGAAACTGGTGCATGTAAAGTCAGTGGGAATGAGGTTAAAACTCCATGAGAGCCCGAGTATAGAACTGAGCATGCTCTGAGTAGAGCCCAGAGGCTCCTCTTGTTTTCTCGGAACCCACAATGATACTTTATATCTGATATATCACAGTAAGAGAAAGCCTGGCTTGTTATAATAAAATAATATGTATGAATTCAGAGCTTTAAAAAGTGAATAAGCAGAGGGGGTAAATACAGTCTAATGAGGTTAATGCCTGAGTTGAAAAACAAACAAACAAACAAACAACAAAAACATCTATTCTATTTCTCTAGATTCCTTCAACCATCCTATAATGGGAACAAAACAGATATGACTATTTCAAAACTTCTTCATGAGCAAATTGAAGAGGAGAGAGGGAGAGGGAGAGGGAGAGGGAGAGGGAGAGGGAGAGGGAGAGGGAGAGGGAGAGGGAGAGGGAGAGGGAGAGGGAGAGGGAGAGGGAGAGGGAGAGGGAGAGGGAGAGGGAGAGGGAGAAACAAAAGTGTGTGTGATTAGTATGGCCAAAGAAAGGACTTGAACCTAACTTGTGTAGGTACCATTGTTGGGCTCTCTATGACATCACATGGCATGCTCTAATGAGGGTCTTAATGTCTTTTGTTTTTCTTCCCTTTTATATTTTAAGCAACCTCAAAGCTCCTTTTTAATATTTTACATTAATTGTTTAAAATATCGAGTTCCATGATAGTTCCACATATGGATAACATTTTGTTGTCTTTTAAGGAATTTTAAGTATATTTATTATGGAGAAGAGTGTCCATTTCAAGAAGCGATTTAATCACCATCTAGTGAGTTGGTGACTTCATCATCATCACACACACAAAACCAGCTATAGGGATTGGGTTCATTAGAAGAATAGGCCTATAGCTAATATATATTACACAGTGACTAAGTCATCTCTTGCATGTCATTGAATTTAAGGGTGGAAACTATGTCTCACCCACTTTTGAACGCAAGCATGCAGGATATGACTGGCGTGTGATCGTTCTGTGAATACGTTCTTTTCAGGTCAGAAAAGCTCCCCGCCCCCAGTACATCAACCACTAAGTAGCATTCAGCACTTACAAGAGTCTGACTCTATTGACCTCTGCAGACTCAGCTAAGGTCATTAGGATGTCAACTCTCTGCTATGGATGACACATGCTAATTTCCCTGCTTCCACATGAGTTCCACACAATGGGATGAGCAATCTCTTTAAATGTACAGTTCATTTTAAAACTGGCCTAAACTGGCCCACTGTTTATAGTTAGAACTCCAGCATCTTCAACCTGTTAAGGCACCTCTATCACAAGGTGCTTGTAACTCCAATCGGATCACCCTCCTGTAGCTGCACAGGATCCCAGTACTCCCATATGACACTGTGCTTTTGTAAACCATCAGGCTTATTTCATTTATTCCAAACACATTACTTCTCTAGTCTGAAAGACGGTTTCCGTGTCTTCCCAATAATTTCAGAAAAACCAGAAGCACAGTCCGTTTATTTTCAATTGTTATTTGTTGCTAAAGTTTCTTTTTTTTTATTTGATTTTTTTTATTGGATATATTCTATATTTACATTTCATTTCCCTTTTTTTGTTTCCCCACCCCCCTAAGGTCCCACATGCCCTTTTCCCTCCCCCCTGCTCCCTCATTCACCCCTTCCCACTTCCCTGTTCTGGTATTCCCCTACACTGATGCTTTGATCCTTTCCAGCACCAGTGTCCATTCCTTTCTTCTTGTCAGACATCATTTGGTATGTGAATTGTGTCTTTGGTGTCCCAAGATTCTAGGCTAATATCTAAAGCTTGGCCAGCTAGGTGGAGTGCTAAACTTCTGCGGAGCTTGAGTGCCAGAGTGAATCATCAGTTTTTCTTTGTTCAAATAAATGTCTAAATTTAGTTTATTTCAAACTGCAAAGTGCGCGCGCGCGCGCACACGCACGCGCACACACACACACACACACACACACACACACACAAAAACAGCTATAGGGATTAGGTTCATTAGAAGAATAGGCCTGTGAGCCCATATGTATTACACAGTGACTAAGTCATCTCTTGCATGCCATTGTATTTAAGGGTGGAAACTATGTCTCACCCACTTTTGAACACAAGCATGTAGGATATGACTGGCATATGATCGTTCTGTGAATACGTTCTCTTCAATAACTGGAAGTACTGCATATTCATATAATGCTTTGAATTTGTTTCTCATCCAAAATCTGCCAGCACATTTTAATTGGCTTTCAACTCTTTTGCTTGAATATCCCCTTTAAACTGCAAAATAATAACAAAGACCATCTTTGTAAAAGAACACATGAAAATATGACATAGATGTTGAAAAGACAGCCAAGAATACTATTCACATTGCCTCAGGAATATCAAAAGCAATGGCTGGTTCTTTCAAAGTAGAAAAACCAATTACAACATCAAAACCTCCTGCTTCTTTTTTTTCTTTAAAGAAAAAGTGATGTACTAGATAAGCAGAAGTTTCATAGCAAAGTCACTTTAAAAAAAAAACATAGAACTTAAAATTTAGCTTAACTCTAGGTCCACTAATTTCCTTTTTTGTACACCGAAAACCAGTCACTCTAGTTATAATCTGCATCTTTAGCCTGTGTGCCATATAATTTAAAATGATTTCCTAAGCAAAACATATTGCCTCTTTTTCCATAGGAAGTCATTCAGTAGTAAGATACACACACAGTTTATCCCTGAGCCTTTGCTGGAAGTTCAAAGAACTGAGAACTTGGATTTTCCCAATGAAACTCAGATGACATAGAAAGAAGGGATCTTTTTAATTTTGTCAATTTACATCTGTCATTCTGGATGCCAGTTTGGGATTAAGTATAAAAATGTAATGATAGTTTCAAAGGCTGAATTTCCCTGAGCTAAATACTAATCTGAGGTTTGAGGAGGTGATTGAGGGACGAATATTGATGTACTTTTCAAGCAGGCTTTGGGGGAATTCTCAAATGTCCTGAAAAACACATCCCATTATTCAGTGTAGTTTGAAGGTCACATTTTTTACCTCCATCAATTTTGACTGGACTTTTCAGCACATACCTCAGTAAAACATTGTTCTAGCATAGTATTTTGCATTTCTCTGGAGCTTAGATCATGCTAGTTGGAAGAATAGATAGATACATTCTTCTAATTTCTTTTCAGGTAGAAGATTTTTAACATGTTTTAATGTTATGAGCAACATTAAAACAGAGACCAAGGAAGTTAATAGATTGGGCTCCTCAGCATAATTAGCCTAGAGATTGGCTTTCATATCTGGCTTTTCCTGAAAGAGACTATAGTGGAAAAGCAAGATGTAGTACAGAAAATGAAAACAGAATTTTGGAACCATTCTCATGAATTATTAGTTACAATTTAAGAAACATCTTGTTGGAGAGGTTACTTCCCAGTGGAGAAGTAAATAGACTCTGAAACAAACCACTCTGTCTACAGGAAGAACCCACAGATGCCTAATGGGTCTAAAATGTGGACACAGAGCACTAAAGTCACTCAGGTAAACATGTAACACAAAATGAGTTTCCATCACTCTGATTTGTTTCCATGTGTATGTTCAAATATTCATGGGATAGTGTGACACATTTGTTATGAACTGAGTAAAGCTAGCTTGAGTGGAACCTGGCCAAGAAATAGGTTACCATTTTGCTTGTCCTAAGATCATATTTCTATGTTTATATTTTCTAAAATAAAAGTATATAATTCTTAAATTTTCAGGGAGTGATATTCAAGTGTGTTTGTGTGTGTGTGTGTGTGTGTGTGTGTGTGCATGTGTGCGTGCGCACACACACAAACACACACGAGTATACATATGCAAGAGGAGATTATAATAAGGGACCCAATTTTTCTCTCAGGAAGCTTCTCTAACCAAATGCAGGTTAAGCTTGGATCTAAAATGACCAGAAGCTAATTAGCTGAAGTGGAAAAAAGCTTTTCCATTCAAGTAAGAAGCACATGAGAGGGACTCAGACAGCTTGAGATGGAACGGGTGCTGTGAATAAAATGTATGCCTGTGTGAATAGAGTGGTCAGAAAAAGAAGAGGGAAATGAGGCAGGCAGATGCTAGATCATGCAGAGCCTGACTTTGCATTTTATCCTTAATGCAAAAGGAGAGAGAGATTTGATCTGTTTTATTTTAGCAGATCACTTTTGCCGCATTCGCCATAAGGTATGAGGCAGACAGTGGATGTAGTGAGAACAACGAAGAAGCTATTGTAGGGCAGGAGAAAATGGGCTTTGATTAGGTGGTGGACATAGAAGTAGAGGGAAGTGAGTAGACTTCTGTTATTTTGGGGATAGAATCAATAGGACTTGAAGGTAGACTTGGTGATGGAGGTGAGGAGACCAATGCCCTAAGTATTCTGCTCAGCTATTTGACATGAGCCTCAGGGCCAATGCTAATGCTACTCATTAACCTGAAGATTCAGAAGGAGGAGCGAGTGGGTGTAGGTCAAAACTTTTGGTATCAGTATGTTTCTGAAAAACCCTCTAGAATGGGTGCATATATACATATGCAGATAATTTTCACCTAGCAAGATTAAAGTGGGCAAAATAAAAGAAGAGGGAGTGGGACAGAATTAGAATGAGCAGAAAATAGAAATCCCAAAGTCCTGGGAAAGGAGGCATGGTCTGGGGTTGGGTGCAAATCAAAACTACTTAGGTCATGTGATGTGAAAAGCACATGCCGAAGTAACCACACTGCTTTGATTTGGAAAACATAGAAATATTTTCTTGTTTCAAAAAAGTGATTATAGGGTATAGATAGAAGGGAAGTAAATCTGATGGGTTCATGCCATCGTTAGATGCTGACAGCTCTTTATTGGTAATATTTTAAAGGAGGGATCAATTAAGACTCCCATTGGAGTAGATACTAGTCTATAAGTATAGACTTTCTAGCAATTCTAGCTAGAGCTAAAATTTGTTAGCTCTATACTATAAAACCCATGTCCATAAGAGAAACAAGAATAACAACAACTACAACAACAACAAACAACAACAACAGAACCAAAGAAAGCAAAAAAAACCACAAACCTGGACAGTGAGTCAGAAAAATGAAGATGACAAAAAGATAAAGATAAATGATGAAGAGCTTTCCAGTGAGCAAAGATGTCTCCGACAGTATGCCTGTATCCCCGCAGGGGCACCTGCTCTGCCAGGTCGTCTGCCCCTTGGGCCTGAATCCCAGATCTGTCACTTAGTGGATGATCTGGCATCAATCAGGCAATTTCTGAAATCTTTAATTCCTCACTTAGAAAGCAAAAGGATGATCACATCTATTTCATAATTTGATTCAGAATTGAAGGAAATAACTCATAAGAGGAACTTGAGCACAATGCCTTGTTTAAGGAGAGTTCAGAACTGCCCGTGTGTAGCTGACCATAGGGAAGTCATGCTACAGTCTAAGTGTCTTCCTTCCTCCCTATGGCAGTGACACCTTAGCTCTTTAGCTTCTAAACTGTACGGGTCACTATAGCAATAAGTTGATATTTGGGGAATTGTTAAAAAGGAAGAACTTAAGTAACATTTACAAATCACTCTGCAGTGTTGGCAAACTTAAATTAGTACAAATACATAAAATTTGTCCAGTGGATGTAAATTTTTTATTCATTTCTAGCAATTCTAGCTAGAGCTAAAATTTGTTATTTAAATCTCCGAGACGACTATTGACTGTCAAGTGGATTACTTAAAACATGAAAAAAATAAAGATATTTTAAAAATAAAGATCCTTTTAATTATTTTTATCTTGAATCTCTCTAAAATCTGTATTTTCTCATTTCATCCTCAAGCACATGACTTAGGACATTTATGTATAGTTGTGTTCAATGTTTAGACTTAGTAGAATTTGCTCATTATGGAAAAGCACAGAACATTCTAAGGTCAAATTTAAACTGCATATTGATTGGCAAGATCATGCAGTGGGAAGTCCCTTAACCTTCCTTGACTTTTGTATTTTCACATACATAGAAGTGAATTAAATAAGACAGCTTATATAAAAACCTAACACGTAGCAAAGTAGAAATGTGTTTATGTTCACTGTGGTTAGATAGAAGTCATTAATTCTATAGTCTTAAGAAAGTAGTTAGTTCCTCGGGGAGCCAGTTATATGATGACTTTAATTTAATATTCTAATTAACACATTAAATGATGGTAATAATATGTACATATTTAGGTCATTGAATCTGAGGCATGGTGAACATTTCTTGAGTATTATTTAAAATACTCAGGGAATGTTCTCTTTCATCCCTCTAATGGTGAAAATGGTGCTGGAACGATATAATTATTTCCTTGTTAAACACATGGAGTTCTACATGATCATGTCTGAGGTGCTTAGTGAGCACAGCAGAAAGTACAGAAAAGCCATGTTCTCAACTTCTCCCATCGTACCATGGAAGCAGAACATCTCTCCACAAGGAAGGTGCTGAGGGCAAGAAAAGTGGGTGGAGATGAGTTCCACCCAACCATCCTTGTGGAAGCACATGCAACTGGAGATGATGAATTGAGGAAGCACATGCAGTACCTGGTCATGTCAGAGTCAGGGAGCAGGCCTAGGTGGTAGTGGGGGTAGGGAGTTGAGAGAAGAAAGCTTTTGTCACACTCAACAGGGGAATAGTGCCTGGGAGAAGCAGGCTTATCACACAGTTTATTCACAGTGCTGTAAACAGGTTCCGGAGGCCTGGTGACACAAGAGGAAGAAAAAGATGCATAGTTAGCACACATGAACACCAATCATGCAGCTTGTAGCATTTCACTGTAGTTTAAAGTTAAAAACCCAACTTAGTGACATTTTATCATTGTGTCCCAGTACAAATCAAGTTTTTCATTGCTTATACTTATTACACTATCCATTATTTGCAGATTTATCTATGCACATGTTGACTTTATTCCTAACCTCAGTTGAGAGTAGATATGGCACCATGAAAGAGTTTAGTGCAATGTGACCTGTGCCGAGGGTTTTTAGAAGAGCTTCTTATCAGAAGTTGTTTTAGTTCGGATCTTTACAGTTTATCTCCTACTGAATACTTCCTTCTGCTAATGAGGGATTCAAAGCAACATGCTGGCTAGTACATGAATATCTATCTTGGGTTATGAACTGACCTAGTGGATAAAGATAAATTAAACAGGGAGTTGAGTATATTGGATGAGGCCATAGAGGTGGTAACACTGATGACATTACAGTGACTCTGGCTTTCTTTCATGGGGGATAACAGACTATTTTCTCGTTTAAGGAAGTGTCACCTCTTGTTTTATAAATAAGATATAAAATTAAGTATTTTTTTATAAAATTTAAGACTGTAGCCTTAATACAAGACCTATCATAAGGATGATATCTTGTTATATTTGTAGTTAACTGGACACTGTCCCTATGCAGAACAATAGAAGGAATGCTATTTTCTTACTGTATAATCTGGAGTTTGTAACTACTCAGAGAACTCATGAATCTCTGTGTTAAATCACTGCTGGTGTCTGATCTAAACTGCCAGCACAGGATCTTGGAAAAAAGGAGTTAATGGGTATAAAACATTTCTACAATGATCTAACCTCCATATTCTATTTGCCCAGAAAAGCTGATTCAATTTTCAGCCTGATGTTGACTATACACACCAAGAAAATGATGTTACCATTTTTTTTTCTAGTTCAGCTGTGCCACATTTAGAGAAAAACAGAACCAAAGCTGACCAATATGGGTCCTAAAAACCCATATTGTATTCAGCTAAATTAAAGATAAAAGATTCATTTTGGAATACCATAAGACATTCAAGACAATGAAAACTGATCTTGTGCTTTGCTAAAAGCTGAACTTTGTAATCTTCCTTACGGTTTTGTAATAATTTTATATCTATATAATATTATATTATTCACAATTCAATAATTCACTGTTCAGGAAAAGTTGCAATACATAGGGCTTTAGAAAGAGGTGCTCATTATTTCTCCTGCATATAGTCATCCCTAATGCTCTTTTATCATGAATTGATTACTTATCTATGCTTAATTTATCACTCAAGGCCTTGTGAATCCAGAGATAAGTTACTGGTATCACAGGTTCATTTAATTCTGTTCTTTAATCTGACACTTCTTCCTTGTTGATGTGTTATTTTCCTATGATCCTGTGTTAAAGACTAGGCTTCTCTGACTCATGTTTTTTCTTGGTTGTAAGAACACTTGATACCTATGGACATGAACCAGCGAGAAGAAACACAAAGACCGAGACACAGCACACTTGACTAAGTCCTCTTACAAGCAAACAGCAAAGTCAAAGGGAGTGTGAAAAGGAGGTTGTAGTCCTAGAATTCTGCCATGTAGCATGTAAAATATAAGTGTCAGTACAATAATAGTAAGTGCTACCCAAGCTACATTCTTCTTTACTGAGGAAAATACATTTTCCTGGCTCATTCAAGGAAAGATATTCTGAGTATTTTTAGATAATCATTAAGTCTACAACTTTTTATATCATCATTAGTTCTTAGTTTATAAAGTGTTGTCATTGAAGAAATGGAAGAAAAGCTTTAAGCACTTAGCATGTAGAGTTTATGTAGCCTCTGAAGAATGAGTCCCTTGTGTTAGTCTCTGGGCACAGTCGCTCCCCTTGTATATAATGCTCCTTCAAGACTACCTAGCCCTGAGTTCCAGAGAGTCTAATGCTAGCAGCTAGAAAATTAGCCCTTTGTAGTTATGTCCTCTAAGACATCTTTGCAGAGAGAAAAGAAATGCCAATAGCTGTCTCTTGAATCTAGTGGCTTGCTGGAATATATGTCACCATCACTCCAGGAAAGAAATGCAGTGGGGATATAATTTTCTGCAGTCTGAGTCAGCCAGTCACAATGGAAGGTCCTGTTTATCTTCTTATAAGCACCCAGAGGCAGAACATAATGAATATGGAAATCCAACCCAGGTGTTTATGTGCTCTCTTTATAATGTGGTTGTCCTCTGGATTGGTAGATGGCATCATTGATGATATTAGTGAAATCGCTAAGTGAATTGATAAATAAATCATTTATCCTGCCATGTACTTACCAAAGGCCATAGAAAAATGACTTCTTAGCCTCATCTGCTGAGCCATCAGCGTTTATTTGCTCATCTATGGGTTGATAATTGCAGGCTCTTGTAGCATAGAATTAACACAATCCTGGCCCTTGATGATCTTTGTCATCTCTGAACTCCATTAGCACTTGCTGTTTGCTTTGCTTCCTTTACATTTTTAATCACAAATGCATGCACAACTAGGGCACAATGGAGAGGAATGCAGCATCTATACCCTATTTAGAAAAACTGCCCTGCCTGCATGGCCCCTTCTCTCTCTTAACAAAATTCTAACTTGGCCCCTGCATAGCCAGTGTGACTTAGACCTTCTGACCAGAATTGGGCACCTCCTTCTTGGTATGTTCATTATGTGTGTGGTAGGAATCGAAATCAAGAGAGAAAAACAAACACAAAACCCAAGACTATTTAATTGGATTTTTCTATAAGAATAGGATAGTTTGGAACAAAAGCAAAGAAAAACAAATTAGCTGTCAGTATAAGAAAAACGTGCAGACATACAGTTATTGTAGAATTGTCTTCTAATGATAGAGAATCTAAACATCGCTGTCTAATGTCTGCAGGTTCATAGTCTGGGATCATTCTAGAATAACAATGTAGGTTCATCCCACAAGACAGTCTAGGAGAGGATGTAGGCTAGTGAACTTCCCTGATTGTTCCCTTATGACAATTGTTGTATAATGAAAATCAACTACAAACTTCTTGCCCTATACTCTCGACAGAGCTTAGGTCAGATCTCTTGCTTGCAATTAAGAGACACTTTTCATTACTGGAAGTGGATTATGCTGCTCAGGAAAACTGACAAAACCTGACTCCACAAAACCTCACAGAATCTTAGGCCAGTACCAAACCAATCTGTCCTTCAAATTTTGATATTTGGTTCGTGACTGGTTCTTTTGCATTAGTCTTATTTTTAGATATTGTATGAAAGTGTTATTATTCATGAGCATTGTTGGTGTCCCTTTAAATTTTGCACCTGATGTGAATATCTAGTCCCTAGTCCCAGTCCCCCACAGTAAATGTTGATAAGAATGATGAACCTTCACACAATGGAATACTGCTCAGCTATTAAAAACAAGGACACCATGCATTTTGCCAGCAAATGGATAGAACTAGAGAATATCATCCCAAGTGAGCCAACCCAGATCCCAAATGACATACCTTGCATGGTATGCACCCACTTATAAGTGGATATTAGCTGTAAAGTATAGAATAACCATGCTAGTTACAAACTACAGATTTGAAAAGCCACACAGCAAGGAGGACCCAAGGGATGATACTCGCATCTTTCTCAGAAGAAGAGATAAAAAAGAAACATTGGAGGTGGATGGAAGAAGGGAACTGGATGAGAGAGGGGATATGAAGGGGCACTGGGTGGTGGTAGTAGGGATTGGATGCAGGGAAAGCAGAGGAGAGAGAAATCAGTGGTGGGCAGAGGGGGCCATCTCTAGGATATGTCAGAAACTTGGGACAGGTTTTACTTACTCCCAGGAGTCTATGGCAGTAACTCTAGCTGAGACTCCTAACAGTGGGGTTATGGAGACTAAATTGGCCTCCTCCTATGGTCAGTCAGAATAACCAGTGGAAGGATAAGAACATCAATCCACCCACAAACCCTTTGACCCAAAGTGTCTCACCTATAAGATGTTCAGTGACAAAGATGGAACAGAGACTGAGGGAGTGGGCAACCAATGACTGGTCTAATTTGAGATGTATCCCATGGGCAAGAACCAATCCTGACACTATTAATGATACTCTGTTATGCTTGCAGATAGGATCTTGGCATGACTGTCCTCTGAGAGGCTCCATCAAGCAAACAATGTAAACAGATGCAAAGACCTATACCAAACTTTGGACAGAGCTCAGAGAGTCTTATGGATGAGTTGGGGGAAGGACTGAGGGATCAGAAGGAGTTAGGGACTCTACATGTGGACCAACAGGGCCAACTAACCTGGGCCCATGGCGGCTCCCAGAGACTGATTCACCAACAAGGAAGTAAATATGGGCGGGACCTAGGTCCTCTGCTTATATGTAGCAGATGTGAAGCTTGATTTTCATGCGGGTTCCCCAACAACTGAAGCAGGGTTTGTCCCTGGCTTTGTTGCCTACTTGTGGATCCTGTTCCCCTGAATGGCCGTGTCTGGTCTCAGTAGGAGAAAACACACCTAGTTCTGCAGTGAATTGGTGTGCCAGCATGGAGTGAAATCTTGGGGAGGGGGCTCCCCCTTCACTTCTTGAAGAGAGAGGGAAGGGAGAATGGTGGAAGGAGCTGTGTGAGGGGAGGGGGGGGACTAAGAGGAAGGGCTTTGGTTAATATGTAAAATGAATAAAAAAATAAAAAAATAAATGAAAAAAAAGAAAAAAAAGAATGACGGGCCTGTAAATGCTCTTGATGTATGTAGCACCTGCAAAACTCAAGATAAAGAGCTAAAATTCATTGTTTTGAGAAAACAATAAGATTGACTCACAGTTTATTGGGTTTTCCAGCTCCCCATCCAAGCCCTCATGCTCTCCCAGGCAGTGATTGGGATAATTCTACTGTCCTATTTGGTTCACAGGGCTCTTCTTTTTTCCTCTAGCAATTAACCCCTAGGAGCCAGGATCGAATCTCATTTACCTTTGCCATACCCTTTGTTTCACCGGATGTATTGAGATGGCACTATTACAGAAAATGTCATCACAGCAATCTGTACTTTCTTCTTGGGCCCAAACTATAAAAGAAGAGTACAGTAGTGTAGTAGGATCAATTGGGGTCTGTGTTACTTGGCCTTTCAGCATGGACATCTGCTTAAGAGCATAGATATGCCTTTGTAAATTATTATGTCTCCACCCAGAGAACTATGCTGGTACCAGGCTGGCAAGGACATAAACTAAACTTCTCAGGGGGTAAATTGTTAGGCTGCAGAAAGGTGAAGACAATGAGCGAGCTCCGTAAGATTTAAGTTTTGGTTCTTTTAAATTCTATCTTGTTGATCTCAGAGATCTCTTTGGTGCTTCAGCACTGTCATCTAGAGAACAGGATGGTTGCAAGGACAGAGTATGGCTGAGAAGAATAGGGAGTGTGTCCATGAAACACTTTGCTTAGCCCAGTGCTTACTGTGGAATCCCCAGATGGCCACCATTATTATTTTGTTTCTCTTCCAAACTTCAATCGCCCAGGGATGCACAGCTTTTCAGAGCACTGCTCTCTAAATGTGAATACATGGTAAGGAAGTCTTCATCCACTTAACCTAAACCAGGCATTTTACACAATTAGACTTTAGGTACTTTGAGTTTTCTACAAGGAGAAAGCAAAGCAGTGACTGTGATAGCTTTTACTAACAAAAGTGTCTTTACAATGGTGCCTTGGAAAGGCTCACTTCCTCTCCTTGCACTGGAATGGTAACTCAGAATCTATCTGAGCCCTGGAGGCTTTTGATCATCTTCTCTAAACTTAGTTATTCTCGTTGCCTCTACCAAGCGACAAGGGCCAACTCTACTTCATCACGTGTACCTGAATCTTATAGTATTATTTTATTCTGGTAGGTTCAGAGCTGTGGTGTCATTAAAGACTATTGGGCCATAAGTAATTTGTTATTAATTATGGTCTTTGCACCATGATTTGCAAATATTTTTTAAAATAGAAAATGGAATTGGTTTAGCATGTTCCCTTTATCACTAGCACTCTCAGTTATATTTTAATATGTTTACTCATTTGAAAGGAGAAAGGATAGAGTTAGAAAGGTTAGCAGTATACCATTCCAAGATCAGTTTCAAAGTTTTGAATTATTGAGATGTTTTATTTATTTCACAAGGGTGCTTAGGTTTTAAAACTATTGGGATCAACATGAGTCGTAAGTGTTTAACTGAGCGAGTTGAAGATCAGTGATCCCGACAAAGGGGCAGAGAGAGTAGCTGTACTTTAATACTAGATTGGCACATGGAGATACAGGATGATTTGGGGGGTATTTTGAAAGATATGAAAGTAAATATTATCTGAGACACACAGTTGAAAAATTATGGCCAGACCAAGGCCTCAGAGACTCAGACTTGTGTTCTTGGAGAACAGGTCATTATGTCTGATATTAGTGCTTAAACTTTTAGACTCATAAAATCTATTTCTATAGATTTTCTTGACTTTTTTCCTTTTAATTGAGTTTTAAAGGTAAGACATAAATCTTCAAAATAATAATTTAGTAACTACCTAGAATTCTTGTGTAAAGGACTCCAATAAAACATGAGTTATCTAACTATATGAAAACTCAAAACCACAGAGTTTCTATGAGATTGGTAATTTGGATTCCCTATGACTGAGATTATGCAGTGTCTGTGCTTCTGTCTGCCTTACCTTCCAGCATGCTTCCTCCAGCCTGAGCAGCATGTAGATACTTAAACTTGCCAAATTGTTTTAGACATCTTTGGCCCCAAACTGAAATGCCTTTATTTTGATTGGCTGCTCTTTTTTCTAGACCCACTCAGATGTGATGTCTGTAAAAGGCCCACCCACCAGGCAAGGTTAATATATGGCCACTGACAGACTCATGCTTGACTATAGTGGTTTGCAGGGATGGCATCTCCTGTGATTTCTAAGCACACAGCAGGTAGCACCTCTGTATCCATTGTGTCTAGCCTAGACAGGGAGGGGTATATCAGCAAGTGTTTGCTGAATAAACAAATCAGATGAGGGCATCTGATGGAAGGTTGGAAAATCAAAATCAATAATAAAATAAAGCATATCAAAGACAAATATGACAAAAAGATTAAAAACTACCTCATATAATTAAGCACTAATGAAATCATCAGTATTTTAAAGATGTTCCTACTACTAAATGAGAAAAAAATAGCACTCAATAAAATGCAGACAAAGCTTACTAGCATCTAATCACAAAAGGAAAGGTAGAAATAGTAATCAGGTATGCACATATATATGCTTGACCCCAGTGGGAATGAAGTTAATGCAAATTAAATCGAGTGCCCCTTTCAACGTCTTAGTAGCAAAGTCTGAGCTAACACATCATTTAGTTTTGGTGTGGTGAGACAGACTCATATTGTTGGTGCTATGGGGTGTGAAACCTCTTAGAAGTTTTCCAGAAAGCAATTTAGCAGTATATTTCAGAAGCTTTAGCCATAATCCTGTCTTTTGTTTCAGACATGCTACCTATAGTCAACTGTCTTAAAAAGAAAATCTAAAAATGTGCATGTAGGTTTTTATGGAGAAAAAAACCATCTGGTTAGTTATCAGAGCAAAACAGAATAAGAAAATATAATATTTGACCAGGCCATAAAGGCATGAAATATAAGATATACCCACAAGATGGGTTATAATAGTCATTGAAGTTGATTCAGTTCATGCAAGGCTTAATGATTTAGGAAATCTATTGCATTACATCAAACGCTGCACAAATTTGTCCATGGGGCTTGGGGCAGTGGGTGGTGTAAGCATCTGTTTCCTTCCTATGTTTGAGAATTCTGAAGCAAGGATGTGAAAGTAATCAAGGAGGTAATGGGGGAGCAGAGAATCTGGCTTGGGCTGAGTAGGGGTGGTAGGGCCTTCATTAAGCAATAACAGCAAAGAAAATCTGAAGTCGAGTCTGATAACCAGTCTCATTTAGAAGTTTATTAAAAGTTTGCATAGACCTGAGAAGGCTAAATGCCTCAGTATAGGGGAATGCCAGGACAGGGAAGCCAGAGGGGGTTGATTGGTGAGCAGGGGGAGTGGGAATGGGTTAGGGGATTTTCGGGTGGGGGGATCCAGGAAAGGGGACAACATTTGAATTGCAAAGAATTTATCTAATAAAAATGCGTATAAAAAGTTTGCATAGGAGATGAAGTTACAAGATGATGCCTGTCCTGCTTACAGATCTAGCAGTCATGTTGACAGGAAGCCATGGAGGTTAGGATTCTTTCAACTGGGAGTAATTTAAACACTGCACTCACTTCACTGTTTACTTAAATATTTATTCCTCTGTTCCACATATTTATCAGAGACTTACTCTGAGCATAGCAGCAGAGAATGATAAACACTAGGTATAGAGTAGTAAACAAGGCCAAGAAGTAAACAAAGCCAAGTGCTTCTTCTGCCCAGGGAGCAACATTTGTAAGGAAACCGCATTGTAAGAGCAGTATCCATGTCACGTCTGATGAGAGGATTGGATACATTCCTGGGACATAAGCTGGAGTCAGTCAGGAGGCTGAGACCTAAGGAGTTGGATTGGTATTCTTGGGTTTTCCTGTAGAAATCCCATCTTTGTTGTTTTGTTTTGTTTTGTTTTGTTTTGTTTTGTTTGGTTTGGTTTGGTTTGGTTTGGTTTGGTTTGGTTTGGTTTGAGACAGGTTCTTGCTATATAGAGCATG
The DNA here is from genome assembly GCA_964023405.1 of Apodemus agrarius. Classification (NCBI taxonomy): domain Eukaryota; kingdom Metazoa; phylum Chordata; class Mammalia; order Rodentia; family Muridae; genus Apodemus; species Apodemus agrarius. Next base: position 84,008,514 of record OZ030005.1, on the reverse strand, counting down.
CTTGCTTTGAACCTGCTATGTAGCACAGGCTTGCTTCTGACACACAGTCCTTCTGCTCTAGTCCCAAATACTGGAATTACAGGCATGAACCAACCATCTGACATGACACCCTTCTCTTTATTCTTCTTTTTTGTCTTTTCTTTACTTGTTCTTAGCCTCACTGGCAATTACCTTTCATATAAAAACAAACAAACAAACACAGTAAAAACAAAGAAAATAGACCCAAAGTCTAATTATCTAGATATAAGACTCATCACATACAAGTGTTGTGGTCCTGAGCTGAACAAACTGTTCACCCTATGCCTCAGTTTCCTTGCCCATGAACCTGAATAGTACCTTCCTCTAATAGCATCTGCCACAGTGAAAATGACCATCACATGTGTTAGTAGGTAACTGGGCAGTAGGTTTATGTGTCCATCTCTTCTCACTTTTGAGGATGAGAACACATTCTTCAGTGATCAGGTCCTCTTCTAATGATCTAACCACATTTCTTTTTTTCTTTTTTATTCGATATATTCTTTATTTATATTTCAAATGATTTCTCCTTTGATGGCTCCCCCCTCCCTGAAAGTCCCATAAGCCCTCTTCCCTCCCCTTGTTGCCCCATCCACCCCTTCCCAACTCCCTGTCCTGGTATTCCCCTACGCTGCTGCACTGAGCCTTTCCAGAACCAGGGGTCACTCCTTCCTTCTTCTTGGACATCATTTGGTATGTGGATTGTGTCTTGGGTATTCCAAGTTTCTAGGCTAATATCTGCTTATCAGTGAGTGCATACCATGAGTGTTCTTTTGAGACTGGGTTACCTCACTTAGGATGATGTTCTGCAACTCCATCCATTTGTCTAAGAATTTCATGAATTTATTGTTTCTAATGGCTGAATAGTACTCCATTGTGTATATATACCACATTTTTTGTATCCATTCCTCCATTGAGGGACATCTGTGTTCTTTCCAGCTTCTGGCTATTATAAATAGGGCTGCTATGAACATAATGGAGCATGTATTGTTATTATTTGCTGGGGAATCCTCTGGGTATATGCCCAGGAGTGTATAGCAGGGTCCTCCGGGAATGTTGTGCCTCGTTTTCTGAGGAACCGCCAGACTGATTTCCAGAGTGGTTGTACCATCTTGCAATCCCACCAGCAGTGGAGGAGTGTTCCTCTTTCTCCACATCCTTGCCAATACCTGTTGTCTCCTGAGTTTTAATCTTAGCCATTCTGACTGGTGTGAGGCGAAATCTCAGGGTTGTTTTGATTTGCATTTCCCTAATGACTAACGATGTTGAACATTTCTTAAGGTGCTTCTCAGCCATCCGAATTTCTTCAGGTGAAAATTCTTTGTTTAGCTCTGTACCCCATTTTTAAATAGGGTTATTGGGTTTTCTGGGATCTAACTTCTTGAGTTCTTTGTATATATTGGATATTAACCCTCTGTCAGATGTAGGGTTGGTGAAAATCTTTTCCCAATTTCTTGGCTGGCTATTTGTCCTTTTGATGGTGTCCTTTGCCTTACAGAAACTTTATAATTTTATGCGGTCACATTTGTCAATTCTTGATCTTAGAGCGTAAACTATTGGTGTTCTATTCAGGAAATTTCCCCCTGTGCCAATGTCCTCACTCAAACCAAACAAGTGAAAGATCTGTATGACAAGGACTTTAGGTCTCTGAAGAAGGAATTGAAGGAATTGAAGAAGACCTCAGAAAATGAAAAAATCTTCCATGCTTGTGGATTGGCAGGGTTAACATAGTTAAAGTGGCAATCTTGCCAAAAGCAATATACAGATTCAACGCAATCCCCATCAAAATCTCAACTCAGTTTTTCATAGAGTTAGAAAGATCAATTCTCAAATTCATCTGGAATAACAAAAAACCCAGGACAGCTAAAACTATTCTCAACAGTAAAAGAACTTCTGGGGGAATCTGTATCCTGGACCTCTAGCAATACTACAGAGCAATAGTGTTAAAAACTGCATGGTATGTACAGTGACAGGCAGGTGGATCAATGGAATAGGATTGAAGACCCAGAAATGAACCCACACACCTATGGCCACTTGATCTTCAACAAAGGAGCTGAAAACATCCAGTGGAAAAAAGAAAGCCTTTTCAACAAATGGTGCTGGTTCAATTGGAGGTCAGCATGCAGAAGAATGTGAATTGATCCATTTTTACCTCTGTGTACTGAGCTCAACTCCAAGTGGATCAAAGACCTCCACATAAAGCCAAACACTCTTAATCTAACCACATTTTGAATTATTTCTAGGTTGCTGAATTTACTGAATAACAATATGATGCTCAGTTCCATTTCAGTTTCAGATAAACAATCAAGAACTGTTAAGTTAAACTACACAGGGCATATTTAAAGTATGTTTATTATTTATAATTGCTTAAATTAAAATTTAACTGGACATATTTATTTTACTGTGTACTATTCAGTTCCTTTGCATTCAGGCTTCCTACCTTACCAGTTCCCTGCCTCCAGCACTGGAAAGACAGGCATCTATTTACTCTGAGAAATACTTTGCTGTTGCATTTCTTTTTTGACTTGCTGTGTTCTTCAAATTATCAAATGTGCTTAATTTATTCTGTCAACTGCCTCAGATAAAGTCCATGTAAATTTCTGTATGAAGACATAATTTTAAATAAAAGTTGAATATATATATATTTCCAGTGCTCTTATTTTCAAATTACACATTGTATATCTATCCAAATCAGGATGTGATGTTATCACTTTACAGCATATTTTTTTAAAGATTTATTTACTTATTTTATGTATATGAGTACACTGTAGCTGTTTCCAGACACACCAGAAGAGAACATTGGATTCCATTACAGATGGTTGTGAGCCACCATGTGGTTGCTGGAAATTGAACTCAGGACCTCTGGAAGAGTAGTCAGTGCTCTTAACCACTGAGCCATCTCTCCAGCCCCCTACAACATAATTTTTAATTGAAATTGAAATAGAGTTACATTACTTCCCCCCTTCCTTTTCTCCTTCTGGCCCCATCTCAGCTAGCCTTCTACAAACCTTCCAATGTCCCTCAACTCTCAAGTTGATAACAGCAGCATTATTATGCCACCTAATTGCTGTGGAGCTCCTGCCTGCACACAGGTGGTCATGCTAAAACCTACAGAGTCTATAACTTAAAAAAAAATCCATTTCTAAGAATGTGCCCTGCCAAGTTGAGCACAACAGGGATTTGGAGAATTATCATCAATGATAGAGCTTGAATAGGCAAAACACTGGGATAGCAAACATGGTCATTAGTATTGCACACACATATATGTAGCTTGCAAACAGGAACATGAACTCTAAGACACTCTGCCCAGCAGCTGACTCAAACAGATGCAGACATGCACAGCCAAACAGTGGGTGGAGCTTGAGGAGTCTTATGGAAGAATAGGGGCAAGGATTGCAGCCCTGAAGGGGATAGGAACTCCACAGGAAGACCAACAGAGTCAACTAGCTTGGACTTTTGGGGCTTAGAGTCAGAACCACTAGCCAAAGAACATACATGGGCTGGACCTAGGCCTTCTGCTCATATGTAACTGAAGTGCAGCTTGACCTTCATATGGTTCCTGAACACCTGGAACGGGGGTTATCCCAAAAGCTATTGCCTATATACAAGATATGTTCTACTAGCTGGGCTGCTTTGTCTGGACTCAATGGGAGAGGAAGCACCTAGGCTCACAGAGACTCTATGCCTGATGGGAGTGGGGATGGGGTGGAGGGGCATAGCCGGAGGACATCCAGGAGAGGAGGGATGGAGGAAGGATTGGGGGAGGGGGTAACCTGAGGGAGACAGTGAGCAGGATGTAAAGTGAATAGGTTAAAAAAATAAAATTATATAATAAAAGACCATTGTTATTTGAGTAGTTTTGATGACATGCAAGATAGCCACAATCTTTTAAGTGAAATAGAACTAAAATAGTGTATATATAGTTAAATTAAATTTTTGTGACTAATAAAGATGTGAAGTATGGCATTAATTTTATTCTTCTACTTAGTATGTAGAAAGCAAGAAAAAGAATGAAAAAAGAGAACAAGAGCGAGAGAACAAGAGAGAGAGAGAGCAAGAGAAAGAGACAGAGAGAAATAGAGAGAGAAAGGAAGAAGCTTATGCCAAGTTGTTCATTCAACATCATTTTATTTTTGGATAATAGCTCTATAAAACTTCCTTTCTACCACTATTTTATATCTCCTAGATGACTTTTCAAGGATATCAAAATTGCTCAGTGTATAAAATGATGGCCAAAAGCCTTAATATACGGTATATATCAATTTTGAGAGAAACATTTGTGCCTCTGTATATAAGTGCACAAAAGCCACCATAATATGAACGATATTTTCTTTGAGCAGTGTGTAAAAAGGAAAATTTTGATTTTGATCACATTTTTCTGTTGTAATTTTTAAAGTAGTTTTTCTTTATGAAATAATAGATCTTAAAATACCTCATTCTCACCCTCCTGTCCCACTGCAAACAGTAACTATGAGGCATAAAGACTATATTAACTTGTCTGCCAGTGGGAATCATTTCACAATGCATATTTAAACTATTATGTTGCATTCCTTGAGTACATATAATTTTTGTTTACCATGCTTCAGTAATGCTAAAATAAAAAGGAATTCTACATATTTTTTTTCTACTGGATTGTATGGAGGAATTTGTTTTGGGTACAAATAGCTACCCATCTTCAAACAACCCAGAAAAAGAAAATAAAAAAAATTACTCCTGAGACTTTTCTCTCAGTGATGAGCAGTATATTTCTATGAGATGTATAGGCATTAAATAGGTGCTATTAATGTGTTGTAAGCAGTCTTGTGAGTAATTGTTTATGACTAGTGGAATGTTTTAACTGCTCTCACCAAATTTGTACTTAAATTTGTTAGAGTCTCAAATGTTTTCAGTTATGCAGATATATTCAGTGCCTAAAAAAATTCAGCTAAGGTTTAGTTGACTTCAGGGAAATGATGTCCTACTAAAGTCCTTTTATAGAAATGATGACACAGTTAAAACAAATTTACAGTAATTGTAGTCATTTTTTACTAGTGTACTTATCCATTCAGCTAGCATTTATTTAGTGCATTTAGAAATCATACCGGGAAGCTATGGGTACAAAGGAAAGAGCTTGCTGTTTGGGGCTGTAAGATCTGGGATACAATGCTTTTCTACTACTTGTGTGTTTGTGTGATTGGGGAAATTACTCAACCTGTCTAAATCTCAGGTGCCTTGTCTGGAAAATAGTTTTTTAACATCTACTTTAAAGGATAATTGCAAGATGAAATGATGTGAAATGTACCAAACCTTACAAATCACCTATCAAGGAAATCACTATTTTTATGTACTAGATGCTAATCTAGGTGATGTGGATGTCTAAAAAATTGATTTTCAGATTCATTTCATTTTGATGAAAGTATATGTTTCTAAATAATAAGACCAAAACAGGATAATCCCATGGGAGGACATAAGTCTCTACAGTCCCCAGATTTTCTTATCATTTTCCAAACTGCCTATCCCTTCTTGCCAGTTTTGAGATAACTGTTTCTATGATTTTGTTACTGATGCTCAATTTAATCAAGAAATACCCCTCCCCAGCATATGGTTGGCCTAAGAATTTCAAACAGATTCTATAATGTTGTATTGAAAATGGCAATAAAGTCCATTTGGCAAGAAGACTATTGGCTTCTCTTAAAGATTTGGAAAATGGTGCTTTATTGTGGATTTTTGGATTTAACTAAAGGATGCCAACGGGTCTAGCAACACAGACAACTAGAATGACAGCAGTTTGGGGATAAACTTAGGGAGACTGGCTGTGCTTTCAATGTTAATACAATAACCCAAACTTGTGTCTCCTATATATATTCAATTCAGAATGCAACCCACAGATGGGAGAAACTTTAGAATTATATATTCAGGTCACAGTCAAGGTGGAACCAGGGAAGAGAAACCACATGAAGGTCATAATAGAAACAAAGACTGAAAAATAAGGGTCAAAACCCCCAAACCCCAGTGGCTTCCCTCAGTCTATGCCTGGAGTTTTAAGGGATGCTGGGGTTAGAGCAGTGCAGAGGGGTGACATGTAGAATTTGGGGTTGAAAGTCATAGTAATCCATCTTGGTTTAAAAAAAATTCTCTCTATGAAAATTCTATAAAATTTCAAGACAGATACATCTTGGAAGTTTGAGGGTGAGTGCAGATGAGGTATGTGAGAGGAACGGTTGAATATAAGATTGCTACAATTACAAGAAGCTTTAATTTCCAAGTCGTCTTATTTGGTTGTATGTGTCATAATCTTCAGTTTTCACAATAACAGATTTTTTACAATGGATAATATATCTATGCATGCACATATAGACATGTATGCAAGCACACACCCATATGTACATATATAGGCACACATATGCACACACACACACACACACACACACACACACACACATTGTTTTTTATCCTGAAACTAAAGCTCAGAGAAGGCAAGGTTTCAAAATGAAAGAATGGCTAGACTGACTTGAATGTATATCTCTTTGACTTTGTTCTCTACTGCATGACCCTTTACTGATGCAAATTAAATGGAGAAATGCAAAGCAAAATAAGCATATGTGGTAGCTGTGTGCATTGTTGAATGTGTATGTTTGCAAGATACCCAGACTACTGGCTTTTCAGAAGGAACATCTTTTAAACACAACAGATACAAGGCAGGTAGGTAATAGTCAACTATAGGATGGAAATATGAATGCATCCATCTCTTCCCAGCCACTTTCTTCTGCCTTTGATATAAACTGATCAGCAGCCTCTCCGGACTCTGATCCATGCTTCTCCATGACCACACTGCCAATTCTGCTTTCAGGTGTGCTTGAGGAACTGAAATGACTAGGATTTCTGTATTAATAAAGAGAAGCTTCAGTGGGAAATGGAGCCCTCTCTCTCTCTCTCTCTCTCTCTCTCTCTCTCTCTCTCTCTCTCTCTCTCTCTCTCTCTCTCTGTGTGTGTGTGTGTGTGTGTGTGTGTGTGTGTATCTATGAAGCACTTACACTAAAAGAGCTGCCTTTTCTTAAGAAGCATAGGTAAAATTAAAAATGGGAAACATGATTATTTTCTGAGCCTTTATACTCTTCCCAGTACATTTGAAGCAAATATGGAGCTGTTAATACCCTCTTGCATCACTGGAGATTTGAGATGTGGGAAAGAATATAGACCTGGAAACAGTTTTGTTTTAGACTTTTGATTTTCAAATATCTGAGCTGCTAAAGGATTGGTACTCAATGAGAAATCGGAGAGAAAAGGAAAGAGAAAGTTTATTGTGAAGTATAATTTCATTTAAAGGAGATTAATCAATGCCTGTAAAAAAAAAAGTGTTTTGACCTCCAGTTGAACCAGCACCATTTGTTGAAAAGGCTATCTTTATTCCATCGGATGGTTGTGGCTCCTTTATCAAAGATCAAGTGACCATAAGTCTGTGGGTTAATTTCAGGGTCTTCAATCCTGTTCCATTGATCTGTTTGCCTGTTGCTATACCAATACCATGCAGTTTTTAACACAATTGCTCTGTAGTACTGCTTGAAGTCAGGGATATTGAGTCCCCCAGAAGTCCTTTTATTGTTGAGAATAGTTTTAGCTATCCTGGGTTTTTTGTTGCTCCAGATGAATTTGAGAATTGCTCTTTCTAGATCTATGAAGAATTGAGTTGGGATTTTGATGGGGATTGCATTGAATCTGTATATTGCTTTTGGCAAGATGGCCATTTTTACTATATTGATCCTGTCAATCCAGGAGCAAGAAATATTTTTCCATCTTCTGAGGTCTTCTTCGATTTCTTTCTTCAAGGACTTGAAGTTCCTGTTGTACAGATCTTTCGCTTGTTTGGTTAGAGTTACGCCAAGATACTTTATGTTGTTTGTGGCTATTGTGAAGGGTGTTATTTCCCTAATTTCTTTCTCAGCCTGCTTGTCCTTTGAGTACAAGAAGGCCACTGACTTGCTTGAGTTAATTTTATAACCTGCCACTTTGCTGAAGTTGTTTATCAGCTGTAGAAGTTCTCTGGTGGAGTTTTTTGGGTCGCTTAGGTAAACTATCATATCGTCTGCAAATAATGATAGTTTCACTTCTTCCTTTCCAATTTGTATCCCTTTGACTTCCTTATGTTGTCTAATTGCTCTTGCTAGAACTTCAAGTACTATATTGAAAAGATATGGAGAGAGAGGGCAGTCTTGTCTAGTCCCTGATTTTAGTGGGAATGCTTCAAGTTTCTCTCCATTTATTTTGATGTTGGCTACTGGTTTGCTGTAGATTGCTTTTACTATGTTTAGGTATGGGCCTTGAATTCCTGCTCTTTCCAAGACTTTTAGCATGAAAGGATGCTGAATTTTGTCGAATGCTTTTTCCGCATCTAATGAGATGACCATGTGGTTTTTTTCTTTCAGTTTGTTTATGTAGTGGATTACATTGATGGATTTCCGTATATTGAACCAACATGCAGAAGAATGCGAATTGACCCACTCTTATCTCTTTGCTCTAAGATCAACTCCAAGTGGATCAAGGACCTCCACATAAAACCAGACACACTGAAACTATTAGAAAAGAAACTTGGGAAGACCCTGGAGGACTTGGGCACAGGGGAAAAGTTCCTGAACAGAACACCAATAGCGTACGCACTAAGATCAAGAATCGACAAATGGGACCTCATAAAATTACAAAGTTTCTGCAAAGCAAAGGACACTGTCCGAAGGACAAAACGGCAACCAACAAAGTGGGAAAAGATCTTTACCAACCCCACATCCGACAGAGGGCTAATATCCAATATATACAAAGAACTCAAGAAGTTAGACCGCAAAGAACCAAATAACCCTATCAAAAAATGGGGCACAGAGCTAAACAAAGAATTTTCACCAGAAGAAATTCGGATGGCCGAGAAACACCTTAAGAGATGTTCAACATCATTAGTCATCAGGGAAATGCAAATCAAACCAACCCTGAGATTCCACCTCACACCAGTCAGAATGGCTAAGATTAAAAACTCAAGAGACAACAAGTGCTGGCGAGGATGTGGAGAAAGAGGAACACTCCTCCACTGTTGGTGGGATTGCAAAATGGTAAAACCACTATGGAAATCAGTTTGGCGGTTCCTCAGAAAATTGGGCATGGCACTTCCAGAGGACCCTGGCATACCACTCCTGGGCATATACCCAGAGGATTCCCCTACATGCAATAAAGACACATGCTCCACTATGTTTATAGCAGCCTTGTTTATAATAGCCAGAAATTGGAAGGAGCCCAAATATCCCTCAAAGGAGGAATGGATACAGAAAATGTGGTATATTTATACAATGGAATACTACTCAGCAATTAAAAATAATGAATTCATGCAATTTGTAGGTAAATGGTTAGACCTGGAAAATATCATCCTGAGTGAGCTAACCCAATCACAAAAGAATGCACATGAAATGCAATCACTGATAAGTGGATATTAATGAGCCCAGAAGCCCTAAATACTCAAGGCACAATTAGCAAGTCAAATGATTCCCAAGAAGAAGAAAGGAGAGGACCCTGGGCATGTAAAGATTGCATCCAGTTTAGTAAAGAAACCGAGGGGGGAGGGGGAATGATTGGGGAATAGTTGGGGGGGAGAAGAACTATGGGAACTATGGTGGGTGGGAACTGGGAAAGGGGAAAGCCTTTGAAATGTAAACATAGAATATAGAAAATAAAAATAACTAAAAAAAAAAGTGTTTTAACATGGTAAGCTTTGCACTGCTGCTTTTTATGATGTTTGGTACTTTAAACTATAACTCTTCAGTTCAGAATCCGTCTGAATTTGATCTCTCTTGTTCAGGAGGAATGAGCACCTTTCCTTGGATAGTACCACTAAGCATGTCCTTTCGGCAGTTCGTTGTTTTTATCATACTCCAGAGAAATATATGGTTTCTTCTAGTATGCTACATTTTGCTTTTGTCTTTGGTCTTGTAATAGTGTGACATCAAAGAAGTGATGACTTTTAGCTCCCTAAACAAGTTAGGGCATCAATATCACCAGGGTTTTTAGTTCTGCTTGTTTAATTTAATAAAAAATAAAATACCTCTTTATATTTAGCTTCTCTTTGTTATAACAATTATCTATTTCTTTAGATAACAGATTATGTTCTTTCTGAGAAACCCATGAACTAGTCTTATATTTGAATTGCATCAATTCTTTCCACTTTATAGAATAGTAATTATTTTCTAACTTCAAAATATTCAGCTGATAAATGCTAACATTTGTTTAGTAAATATTAATTTCCCGTTTTAAGAGAATGAACAAAATAATTATTTCAGCCATGATTATATACCATATGTATTTAATTTCACTTTGAAAGCAGATGGAGGGTGTATTTGTGTTTTTAGTCTTTTGTCATTTTGATTTTCTTTTTTTCCCATGCACTGAACTGAGCCTTTCTATGCCTATGCTTTCTCTGCAAGTGCTTTGCCACTTGGCAAATCCCTCTCCCATCCTATTATGTAAGCCTCTATGTTCTTTGGAAAGGTGAAGGGTAGGTTTTCCTCCATTCACTTTTGAATCTTATCCTACTAAGCCCAAGTAGCTAATGCTAAAACCAAGAGTGGATATTGATAGTCTTAACGTTAATGGATAACCTCCAGGTCAGGTTGTGCTATCTCTGCATGCTGTCTTTTATATAAATTAGCTGGCTTAAACCTAATAATAAGGAGTAAACTAGATACAGGGGCAACTGAGGTAGAGAGGTGATATCACTCATCTAAGATCAGACAGCTGGTGGAATCAAACTCTGACTTTGTTTACTTGCACGATCTATGCTTTTAACAGTGGCAGATTCCTATATCTGGATCGTGGTTATGGGTTTGGCACTTGCTTTCTAACAGTTGTAAGAGAGATCATCCAATCTTCATCGCAAATTCTCCAGCTGCAAAATAGCCAGGAGACTTCTCTGTCCTTTTATATGTTTTCCTAGGAGATAAAATGAGAAATATAGAAAGCACCTATCTGTGCTGTGCCAGATAGTGTGAAAGGTTTCCCAACATCAATACAAATTCAGAACAGAACCTCACATAATTAACTTTGAAATCTTTTTGCTATCACATTCATTTCAGCTATTTCATTTTGCCTTCATCCCCTGTCTGAAGGTGGCAAATGAGTCTTTCAAAAAGATTAGGGGAGAACAAAGCATAAAGCAAAAAATATTGGGCTCTCCAGTGGATCAGTTGATATTTCTATAAAGAGAGTCTACATGAGAAAGGACTCAGTTATGTGCCAAGGTCATCCCAATTTAAATCAATTATGGGATCAGGGAAGATGCTTGAATGTTGACATGCAGAGCTATAATCATTGCTAAGTTTTCTCAGGAAAAAGTTCACTAAGGCAGATTCAGTCTGGAGTAATAGCCAGAGAGACATGCATAGAGATCGTATTTACCCCCAATCTGGCACAGTACCAAAGCTTATTGCTTCCTTGAAACAGGTTGCAACTGTTTCTATAGTGACGGCATCATATAAGACCCTTGAGCTTGAAGCACAAGGAAGATTCTGGAAATCCTAAAGTTAACAAAGCTGTTATGTGGTATACCAAAAAGATGCAGAGTCTGGTGTTGCTTTATTCCAACTGCATGACCTTTAGTAACATGGTCAAGTGTGTGACTTGCAGAACCTAGCTACCTATGTTTAAACCTAGCTTTTTCATAATAGTACTCTGTCTTGGTGCCTCATTTTAAAATGGAGTTGATAAAAGGTAAAACAGTTAAAAAATTGAATAATGGAGTAAGAAGTCACTGAGTTTATATGTGCAACATTTAATCAATAGTAACACTATACAGGGTTTATTGTTACCAAAATCTTGCATTTTTTCTTATATAATGAGAATAAGAATACTTTATTTAAAGACTACATGGGATATTTTATGTTTTCAGACACGGTAAAAATTCAGAATGTGGTAGCAGCTATTATGAATTGTTCAAGACATGTTTTCATATTTTATTGTTGTTCACCTAGCCCTAGTGCTGACCAAAATGGTTTATAAAGAAGATGAAGCATCCCCTTTATTTCATTTAAATGGCTGAGAAGAACTGTTCATGCCAGGGCAGCTGGGATGGCAGATCAATGTGCTGAGACATCAATATGTCTGGTAAAAAAATTCTTTTCTCATATGCTTTTTAAGATTTAATGTATTACTGTATGTGATAAATCCATAAGTAAGCCTAGACTTAATGATCCTTTTCCTACCTCTCATCTTTTAAATTTTATGTTGTAAATGTTTACCTAGATTATTAGTAATGAAAGGTAAGGATTAGTGCTTCTGTAAGAAAAAGGAAGGGAGAAGAAACTTGGTAAATGCTGGCTACCAATTTTTTCTTAATTCTGGGATCAGTTCTTCAATGCCACCACAAACAAAAAGTGACTTTCTGTATAGTTGAGAAAGCAGAGAAGGTGCATAACTTCATGATATATAGCCATTGAGCATTGAAACACACTATAACCATATGATACCTACTGTTATCTGTATATTAGATCTAGAATACCTATTTATCTTGCATCGCTGAACTTGAACATTTGATTAGAATCCTCTCATTCTCCATTGATTATAGAGTCTTGGTACATCCCTATGTCTACCTAGCTCTCAAAAGTATGCTATGTGATTCTATTTGTCTTATTTACTCCAAAGAAATAGTTATATAGCTGGAAACACTGGAAGTTTAAGATGTTATGTAAGAGCCGGGCATGGTGGCATATGCCTGTAATCCCAGAGGCAGGCAGACTCCTGAGTTCAAGGCCAGCCTGGTCTACAGAGTGAGTTCCAGGACAGCCAGGACTACACAGAGAAACCGTCTCGAAAAACCAAAACAAACAAAAAAAAGATGTTATGTAAGACTTTGGTGAGCTATTTAATAATGTCCTTTTAAAGAGAATCAGAAAAAAATATTATATTTTTAATAAATTGTATTTTTGAAAGTAATTATCAGATGTTCTGTCTAAACCATTTAATGTGTCATATTTTACACATTCTTTTTTATTAGATATATTTTTATTTACATTTCAAATGTTGTCTCCTTTTCTGGTCCCCCCTCCCCAGAAAATCCCATAAGCCATCTCTCCTTCCCCAACCAACCCTCCCCTGTCCTGATATTCCTCTACACTACTGCATCAAGTCTTTCCAGGACCAAGGGCCTCTCCTCCTTTTGGTGTCTAACAAGACCATCCTTTGCATCCTATGAATCTGGAGCCATGGGTAACTCCATGTGTACTCTTTGGTTGATGGTTTTGTCCCTGGGAGCTCTGAGAGTACTGGGTGACTCATATTGTTGTTCCTCCTGTGGCGCTGCAAACCCCTTCCGCCCCTCGGGTCCTTTCTCTAGCTCCTTCATTGGGGACCCTGTGCTCAGTTCAATGGCTACACACTCTTGTAGCATCCATCACTCACAGTGGAGTCCACATGGGTTAGTGAGTATTGGTGCAAAGAATAATTACTACAGTTACCTTCTTGTGTTATGATGCTAGTGTACTTGGAAGCACATTGTAAATATTATATAATAGTTGGAGAGATGGCTCATCACTTAAGAGCACTGCTGGTCTGCCAGAGACACTGAGTTCAATTCCCAACATATTAGACAAATGGCTCAAAACCATTTGTAATGGGATCTGATGCCCTCTCTGGTCTGATACTCTTTTTTTTTTTTTTAAAAAAGACAGGGTTTCTCTATGTAGCCCTGGCTGTCCTGGAACTCACTCTGTAGACCAGACTGGACTTGAACTCAGAAATCCGCCTGCCTCTGCCTCCCAAGTGCTGGGATTACAGGTGCGCACCACCACCATCCGGCTGATGCTCTTTTTTGTCATGCAGACGTACATGAAAATAGAGTACTCATGCTCATAAAATAAATAAATATTTAAAAAACATACATAAATGTCACCATGCATTCTTCTAAATTCTATAAGGTATTCAAATAATACCTGCATATAACAGCCTATGTTCTGATCCCAAATCTGGTTTATAAAAATCATAAGCCAGTGTTGGTGCCAGAGGATGAATTGAAGAACCTCGCCCTCATATCTTTGTGTATAAGTTTTATGCTTTTGACTTCCCTTACACTCTGGACTATGGGTAAGCTATTATAAGAAGTCAGTTTTATTAGTTGTTTCTTACTGGTATTTCCAATTTCTACCACTTCCATAATCCAGTAGGTGGTTCTATACCTATTGACATATAGGCTCATTGGACTGACTCAGTGGTCAAAACAACAAACAAGAGAGTGGCCAGAATAGCAGGTGGGAGGAGGTAGGTCAGGAATTAGGGAGGAGGAAGTATGAGCTAGGGATGATTTTTAAATGTCACTCTCTTAAAAATACAAATAAAATCAATAATATGGAGTCAAGCAGATGATCTGTAAGATCTAGCCCGACAACTCTAGAATTTTAGCCAAAGCTAAACACGAGGTCTAACTGAACCACTCCCTGCTTACTTCTCTTGAAAAAGTTCAACCTCCTACTCTTAATATCCCCAGTGACCATATTTTATTAATGTTCTTTTCAATGTCAAATTCATTGTAGCCACCAGAGGTATGCAAACTTCTCATGTTCTCAGGCCATAATTCACACTGAAAGCCTCATGAGGTGGAGGAGCAGAGTCCTTCTGCTCACTGTAGTCACTGGGACCTAGGGCACCATATGACACTTACATTGTAGACACTGGGTCAGCGCTTATGCAACGAACAATACACATTTAATTTTCAAGATCATACTGGACCAAGGAAGAACCAGAGAATGAAAACTCTCCAGTGGTACCCAGAAGAGCATCGTGCATGATATGTCCACCAAAACAGAGACCTTAAAATAGAAACAGCATTACTATACTGAAAAACCACAATCATTCTAAAAACCAACTCTTTACAAAAATTATCCACAGGGTTCTCAATCTCTTGTCACTTTTTTAAATGAAGAAGAAAGAGATTTAATCAATGCCTGGGGTATAGCAATATCCTATTCATGGTCTAGGTATGAATGAAGAGCATGAGCTCTTCATACCCTGACAAAGGAGAGAGAATTAAGAAGATATTTGGAAGCAAAAAAACTATCTGCAGATGTACACATAAAGACTAACAAAATTTTTATTAAAGGTTAATAAAAATATTAAAATAGTATTTCCTGTGGAAAAAATAGTCTGTCACAAAGCTAAAAAAAGATATGTATTTAATTTTAATGACAAGAATATCAAGAAAACTACAGTGGAGAGAGGGAACTTGTAGAGCCCACCTCCAGCGGAAAGACAGGGCATCAAGTGAGGGATGGGGTTGCTATCCCAGTCAAAACTGACTCATAATTGTTCCTGTCTGAAAGAACTGCAGGGATGGAAATGGAGACAAACCTGAGGGGGAAAAAGTGCAGCAACAGGCCCAAAGCAGGATCCAGCTCAAAGGAGGTCCCAAGGCCTGACACTATTACTGAGATTATGTTATTCTCATAAAAAGGGGCCTATCATGACTGCCCCCCGAAATCCCCACCAAGCAGCTGAAAGAGTCAGATGCAGATATTTGCACACAATCAATGGATAGAAGCTGCTGACTCCTGTGGTTGAATTAGGGAAAAGCTGGAAGAAGCTGAGGAGGAGGGCGACTGTAGTCTGAGACCAGCAGTCTCAATTAATCTGGTCATCAGAGACTTCTCAGACACTGGATCACCAACCGGGCAGCATACACTAGCTGATATGAGGCCCCCAACACATATACAGCAGAGGACTGCTGGGTCTTGGTTCAGTAAGAGAAGATGCACCTAACCCTCAAGAGACTGGAAGTCCCAGGGAGTTTAGAGGTCTGGTGGGGTATGGGTTGGGGACATCCTTCTGGAGACAGTGGGTGGGGAGGGAAGGAGGTATGGGATGTGGGACAGTCAGAAGGTGGCTGGGAGGGGAATAAAATCTGGAGTGTAAAAAAAATGAAAAAAAAAAAGATATCATGAGAAACATTCCCATACACAGCTGGGTTAATAAACACAGAAAGAAAAAAAAACCAACCCCAAAACACCAATCTGTCAGTACACTGAAGAGTCTAATACTGTTCCATATGTGATTCTATTATATTTACAATACATATATTTACTAAGTATTAAATATATTCTAAGAACTCTTCTTTTTACCAGGGCTGATATCCAAAACAAACAAGTTCTCCTGTTTTCACAGAAGACATTTGTACAGGGATACAAGAGAATACTCAATTTGCATATTTCCAATACATATCTTGGTTGTTCCTTTATACCAATGGAAGCATGACCACTCATTTGCAGAGTGTACAGAAGCTGCCATTAGTTCTCATTTACTGATAGTCTCGGCCACATTGCCTGACTTATCATTTTAAAGACTGATTCATGATAAAAGTTAGAAAGAAAAACTACTTGGAGACTTCTACAATAATCAGGAAATAAATGTTGTATTTTGACCTCGTGTGCTTAGAAAAGCAATAATCAGGAATAATCTACAATAATCAGGAATAATCTACAATAATCTACAATAATCTACAATAATCAGGAAATAAGCAATAATCAGGAATATTCTACAATAATCTACAATAATCAGGAAATAAATGCTGTATTTTGACCTCTTGCTTAGAAAAGCAAGCACGCTGTACATGTATTTTGAAGAGTTTTCTGGTTGATGGAGTGTAGACTGTGAAAGGAAAATGAAGAGGAGGTTGACCACAGAGTTTGGGCAAAAGCAAAATTGGAATAGATCATTTACTATAAAGCAAAGATTATGAAGGGGTAAGATAAAGACAAATAACAAGTCTACTATTATAAATATTTACTGTTTAAAAGTCTAACAGGAAATAAAGTAGGCAAAGAAGATATAGACATATAATTTAAACATGAATAGGAAGTGAGGTGGTTAGAAAAATTGTGCAAGTATTATTATAAATAATAAAGCTATTAGCAACCTAATATCCAATAGAAATTCCACTAAGTAAATAAAAATTCAACTGCATATAATGGAGTTATTATATAGATAATGAAATATTGTCAATGATTTGAATTTTTTACTCTCTTCCTCTGGTAGAATACATTCCTTGTTATTCTTTATGTTTTGTCAGCTTTATGACTTTTATAGAAATGTACATTATTTTATAATAAAAAATAGATTAAAAAAGCAGGAAACCAAATGGGACATAAAGCAAGCGGATAGGTAATAAGAAAATGGTTTTAGAGGTGAACAGTGCAAATAATATCTGGGAAAAATGGAAAAGTAATATTTTAAAAATTATTTTTATTCAGATATAATTTAGCTCATTTTCTATATTACTGACATCCTCTCAACAAATTGTGAATTATATAACCTCCAAATTTATAAAATTTGTTAAGTCTGTAGTATAATAAGACTATATGCAGTTTTCTTTTATTTGTTAAGCTGTTAACAGTGAATAATTTCAATAACAATAATGATGATAATGATTAATAATGGTATTATTATCATTATGGCATGTAATGATCAAGGTGATGGCACAAGCCATCCACGGATGACAATACTGCCACTGATAACTGTCAAGGCACATACAATTAGGAATTAGACACTATCCATGTCTATGATCCTCTCAGCATTATATGGCAACTACAATAAACTCCTAGAGGAATAGATCATGGCCAGCGCCCTGAGTAATAGCATGTTACCTGTTTCAATACACAAAGACAAGGGCTGGAAGCCAGGTACTCATTGTGTTGTTGATAGTAACTGACTTGCAGTACAAGGAACAACTATGAACGAGCAGTTGATGTCTTTTATATTGATCCCTAGAAAATTCTTCATTGTCTGTCACTAGTCTATCTTTTTTTTTTTTTTTACTACTTCAGTCAGCCAGAAAGGGTGATGATGAACACATTGTGCCACAAAGTACCACAGCATTGATTTAGTAATTTGAATTTTATATCAATAACATAGCTATAGCTGTATAATAACCGTTTCTCATAAAACCGTAGAAACAATGTTGATTGTTATGGGCACAGACAATGATGACTATCTATAAAGGACATCTATGTGTCTGTCAAATGTTCATTACAATTTCATTTTTGCTAACATTGAATTAATTTCTCGGACAGTAAACAACAACTTAACACATTTCTAATATGTTTTTAGATGTTTCCCTTTAATTCAAACTCGCTAACTTCTCTGTTGACATTTTGTTTCTCCCTGGCTCACTCTATATGAGTTACATCTCTGGGCTTGTGTAGGTCAATCTTTAACGGATATATGGAGTCCTCATCAACAGAGAAGCCCCATTGCAGCCTTTGCTTAAGAATCTATTCTCCTTCTGTATCAAGGGTTTACCCATTCCTCTGCATTATAATACTTCACCTCAAAGGAGGCTTAGATCAGCAGGCTCCATGTTGGAGAAATCAGGCAAGCAATGCAGAACAGAATGGGTGACTTCCAAGCATCTGCTTAGGAATCCTTAACTTGCTGACATTTTATAATGAGATTTTATAAAATTTATGAGGAACCTACTCATGCTTTGCAGAATTTTTAAAAGAGAGATTCTGCTTGGTGTTAGTTTCCCAATACTATCAAAAAGCAAGAAAGAGAGATAAAACCTCCCAAATTATCTAAAGCATGGTCGCATTTAGCTGAAGAGGACAAGTGGTTAGACTGTTTACACCATGTTTCGCTCTACTGACTTCAACTTTATATATTTTCAGTTAAGGTAGCATTAGATGTTCCTTGTAGTTATAAAAATAAACATTCTCAATAAAGCTATCAGATTATATGGTTTCTCATAATAAAATGTTGCGATGTGTGCTGCACCTCAAGTAAACTGGAAAAGCACACAGAGATTACGCTCTGCTGGGACAGCTGCTTCATATTGCTGACCATATTTCAGTAAGTAGTTGGAAGATGTTTACCAAGAGGTTTTTATCTGTGAAAAAGTTCATCTTAAAAACCTAATTTTTTAATAGTATTAATAACAGCTAGTCAATCCAGTGTTTACTTCTTTTCCAGCACATCACAGATAAGAACACAATTTACTGTCACAATCAAATGATGAGGTAGGAAGTGCTACACTGCTCCTTTTATAAAGGAGAAATCTGAAGCAGAGAGCAGTTATGTAGCACATCTGAGGTCATGCACTAGAAAGAAGTCACCTGGGGTGAGCAGGTGGCCTTGGGGACTTAGGATCTAATCACTGAATATTCATCTTGATTCTCATGTAGAGTCAGTTGCCTGCTTACAGTCCTGCTGGACTTTCCCTTGTAGGTGAAAAGCACACAGGAAGACTGGTCATGTATGAAGAAAGGGAGTTCGGCTAATCCAATACTGCCTTAAATCAGTGACTTCAAGATGAAAAGAAAGGCTGGAGTGTGCTCACACTTTGACGCTTTGACGGAAAGCTCTGTTTCTTCATGTTACAGAGCCTGGCACTGATGGATGAGCCTCATCTCGGGCCATTACTAAGAGACTTCCAGCAAGATACAGTACTTGAGTAGTGAGTTTGTATTAAACTCACTATCTCCCAAACTTGGAAAGCATAATTTTTTTTAGAGTTTGTGATATTTTCTAGGAAGGATGAGTGTCTCTGAAAATAAGTATTTTGATAATGTTAACTTTACTTTATGAATTTGTAAAAAAAATTAGCTTGCAATCAAAGTATTTTTATATTAAAGTAAAACAAAGTACCCATCAGACTTATTTTCTTTGTTATTAATATTATTTTAATTCTTTGAGAATTTTGCAGAATATATTTTGAACAAATTTACACACTAAACTCTTCCCCCTGTTCCTCCCATAACTCCCTGCCCCCTCTCCTGTCTTTTCCATCCAACTTTGAGATTTCTTCCTTTTTAGTTTTTTTTTTTTTTTTTTTTTGTTTTTACCATCAAGTCCAGTTTGTGTTTCCTAGCTAGCCTCTCTTGGCCTGTGGTTGACCTACCAGGGGTCATATCATTAGAGAAAACTGACTCCTCATCTTCAGACCATATCATGTGCAAATTGTTGCAATGATATCGGTGTGATTCCAGCCCACCTTCCCCTATATACGCAGGGATTTTGTCTAGCTAGAATTCACTCAGAAATTGTGCATGCTGTTACAGTCACTGTGAGTTCACATGTGAAACTGCCATTGATGTCGGGGAAACATCCTTTATTTGATGTTATTGACCACCTCTTACTCTTAAAGTCTTTTTGTCCCTTCTATTATGAAGCTCCTGAGACTTGAAGGAAAGGATTACACAAATACACACACCTACACAAATATATATATATGCATATAATATTTATATACAAATAAATATATATAATTATATAGGCATATATTTATATAAATATATAAAATTTATATATTTAATATGTGTAATATATTAAATATATGAATGTGTGTATGCATATATATCATATATATATGTATATATATATATATATATATATATATATATATAAAGTTTATAGTTTTATTAGTTGGTTCTTTGGGAATTTTACATCATGTACCACAATCACACTCATCTTCCCTCCCCACTTACTGCCCTCTACCCTTGAAACCTTTTCACCCAACAGAGAACAAAAATCTCATTGTAGAAAATGGAGTGTGTCTCACTTTTATATACCCTTCTGTCCATACTGTTTTACTTGCAAATGTTCATTGCAATGGCTCATTGGTCTGGCGTCTGCTACTCTATCAATACTAGAACCTCGCTGGGATCCTTCTGGGATATGCTTTGTTACCCTGTGTCATGGAGCTCCTGTAGGTTTGGATCTGTCGGACTGGCTCTTTTATGCATTCCAGCATCTGTGGGGTAGATGTTGAGATGGGGCGATTCAAAGTCCTGGATGTGGGCCTTGAAGGTATTTGAGCTGGTCAGCCCACCCGCTTTCCCACTCTCATGCCCTTCTGGCTGGCACACCAGCCGCTGCCTTAACCAGGTCCAGCTTTTCCATGCTGCTCAGGGGAGGTGCAGGGCCTGCTTTCCTCACTGCTGCAGCCAGTTAGGGATGTGGCCTGTTCTCCCACTCTCATGATCCAGGGTCAGTCCTCCTGCCTGACATAGAGGGGCAAGAGAAGAGGGAGGGGTGGAAGACATCCTTTCCTTGTCCACACCACTACACAACAAACAAGAGGCAGGGCTGGCTCTCTCTTTAGGATTAACTCACCTGCAACCCCCACATCAAGGGCTGTATCTGCTGTGCTTCCCAGGTGAGAGACCCAGCCAGCTCTTCTGCTCTCATGATCCCATGAGGGCCAACTCTTCAACTTGTCATGGGTGATGAGGGCTAAGGTGTGGGGGGGGGGAGAACATCTCTCTCCAACTCTCCCTCACCAATGCCACTGCACAGCAGATAAGAGGCAGGACTGGCTATCCCATACTCATGACCCCAGGTCCGAATCACCCACAACCCCCACATCCAGGGCCAGTTACGCTGTGCTACACAGGTGAGGTACAGGGCCTGTTCTCATCAAGTGCTATAGCTGCTGAGGTGCAGTTCTCATGACTCCAGGACCAGGTAGAGACCCATTTGCCACAGGTAGCAAGGGGCAAGGGTGGAGGAGGGTATATCTCCTTCACCCATGCCACTGCATGGGAGACAAGTGGGAGGGCTAGCTCTCCCATGTTTGTATCCTCAGGGCTAGCTCACCAACAACTCATGTGAGAGTCCTCTCTCTGGAGTACTGCAGCTGGTGAGGGGCAGGATCAATTCTCTTGCTCTCACACCCCCAGTGCCACCTCTTCCAGGATGGCCAGATGAGTGGTGGGGCCAATTCTACACAGCCCTCAGACATCAACATTTATCTGGTTAACAGCCCAGACCAGGGATGTCCACCTGGCCTTTCATGGTAACAGATCCCTGTGCTACAGAGACACACAATCAGACACTGCCTGCATTGGCAGCAAGGCCAGGACGCCCCATGGTCCCAGGTGGCACACCAGCTACCCATACCAGGCTGCTCTTCACTACCATGGAGAGCTTTTCAGTTCTTTTCACTGTGCCCATATCTTTCGGCTTCTCTTTTGCTTCCATTGCTCTACCATTTATTTGCTCTTCCTAGTGATGCCTGGGATCTCTGAATGTCTGGGGGCCATCTCAGGTGTGGTCTCAGGAGTGCTGTGCCTTACTCTTGCGTTATGGTACTAGACAGAGGTCATCTCAGGCTAGCTCCCTGTCCTGACTATGACGATGACTACTATGATTACTATGATGAATATTTCTTCTTTTTTTCCAGCCTCCTCATCCTCTTCCTCCTCCTTCCTTTCTTCCTCCCCCTCCTTCTTTGTAGGGTCATCTCTCTGATCTTTGCATAATCATATCTTTCCATTCTTCAGTTTCTACACTATCTTTCCCATCTCCCCAGGGAGGACCTCTCCGGGTATTCTATCTCATGCAGCACTCTTCCCTAGTCACTGCCTATCACATGACCCTGCTGTATTTTCTCTATAGCTCTTGACTAGCTCTGAACTTAATTCTATTTACTTATTAATATGGTTTTATAAATCCAGTGAGAATAGGAACTCAACTGTATTTTCACTATTTGATTTTATTTTTAATAGCTATGTGGGATACATTTTAGAAATAGAATAGTCACAGGATGAATAAGTCAATGAAAGAGAAAAGACAGTTTGGGTAAATGTCAGAAGTATAGCTGGTTTGTAACTATTCTGTAATTTGGTGGCAAAAAGGATTCGGATAAGCTCCAGAGTAATGGAACAGTATATACTTAAATAACCGGTCAAACAGATGGGCACCAAAGGAACAATTCTGAGTTGTTCTTTCTTGTTTCTATATATATAGAGAGTCTGTCTAGAGAGTTTATTTAGCTAATGTTTTATTATCAACCAAAATATGTGAAAGCCTACTATGTGGTAACAGTCCAACAGGCACTTGGATATGCATGTGCCTTTAAAATTATGTGAACTTAGTTTCTACAATAGGATGAGTATTTCTCACAGCTGTTCTTGATTCCTAATTTTCATAACGCCATTCACCTCATTCATTAGGAAATTAGGCAACGGCATGGTGAGGATTTCATTTTGCATCGCCCCCTCCCCCTTTTTTTGGTTTGTTTCAATTTTGTACCAAAGGTTCACACATTCCTGTATATGAGCAAAGTTGTGATGGCCTGTAGGAGGAATGTCAACCTGTAATGTTTTCATCAATCACAGGTGATGTTTGATTGAGTGTAGATTATTTAAATTCTTCTTCCTCATCCTCTATTCTCAAAACAGTTAATATCAGCTTAGAGAAACACAATGAACATTGAGTTGTACATTTAACAACATCATTTCTAAATCTGGCTCTACCGCTCTGAGGCAGAGGGCCAGAGGAAGCCAACAATCATTCTAGGCACGTGCTCCTCTCCTACTTTGTGACTGCAGATTAGATTATGGCCCTTCCAACTCTGACACCTTGGAACTCAGGGTCATAAACCACACAAGCAGCACCGATTTTCATTTTTTTTTTGAGACAGAGTCTTACACTGTGGCCCAGGCTGGCTTCAAACTCATGGCAAGCCTCTTGCCTTAGTCTCCTGGGAACTTGTCTTGCAACAGCTGCTAGCATATGCAGCTGACAACCAGACTTTGCCATTACAGTGAAACTACACCATAGGCTCTCAGTAGCTTTCTAGCAAAACATTTACACCCCAGACTGCTTTATTTAGCTTTCCTTGCTGTTGTGTAAAAACACCAACTTCTAAATCTAATAAGAAAGAGGTAAACTAAACCACAGAAATCTAAACCACATAGAAATTATGTAGCATAGATAGTCAGAGTAGCATTATTCTAGTCAAAATTGCTTAAAAATCTTTACTATCTACCCATAACAGAGGGCGTATAAATCAGAGGACTAAAGCAATAGTCCTTACAACAGACTGAAAAACATACGAGGCATCCGATATCAGATGCTTCCAGCTTGATGTGACCTTAGAGGTTGTTGAAGGATTCTCCTATTACAGAAACGCTTGCTAAACTCTCAACACTAGAGACTGAATCCTTGATTTGTTACTTTAGATAAATATAACAAGTCCTCAAATATAATATATAACACAAAGGCTGTATGAAATACATGAAATCTTCTAAAATAAACATATTATTCATAATTTATATTTGTATTTATATTTAATATTTATATTGAAAATCTTATAATGCCTTGAAGAAATAAAAAGATTATTTACCCCAAATCTAGAGGTGAGGAATACAAGACTTACAGAGACTAAGTGACTTAAACAACTGTGTATGTGTTGAGTGGTAGGGCCAAGACTACAACCCACAAAATCATCTCTGTGGGAGGAAAGGTGTGGATGTGAGGAAGGGACCTTTAAGGGCAGGTTGATTAAAATTCTTACTCTGATTCTTGTATGACAATGACGCATTTTCTTAATTTCTTTTATTTTTTATTCTTATTTGGAAACGTCAAGACTATCACATGGAAATCATATAGCATAGATATATGTGTATATAAATGTAGTTTTAGCTTATATTCCTCTTTACATCTTTACAAGCTATCTACCAACTGCAAATGTCTGATTTCTAAATTATGATCAATACTTACATATTTTCAAGTTCAGAATCAAGGTCGCCTCTTATTTAAAATTTCATTTGATGGTATGGCTGTTGCTACGGCATCTATACAAAACCTCAAAAATCATTTATAGATGATTCCTGAATAGATCCTGCGGTATTAGGGATCTCTGATAAATCTCCACAATGCAGTAGTGATTGAATTCTGCTAGGCTCTGGACTTCAGTTCAGGACTGGAGAAATGGCTTGGCAATTAAAACACACTTGCTTCTTTCTGAGTTTAGTTCTCAGCATCCATATCATGTGGCGTTACTACCTCCTGTATCTCTAGTTCCAGGGGATTCTACATCCCCTGCTAACCTCAACAGACTCCTACATGCAAGTAGCAAGCATAAACACACACACACACACACACACACACACACACACACACACAAATTAAATGAATCTTAAAATATTTTATACAAAAGACCTTTGGCATTTAAAAGGGAAAAGAACTGACACAAAATTCCCAAATTTTTCATTTCTAGGAAAGGGCATAATAAGTGCTATTAATTATGATAATTATTTTACAAAAGAAGGAAATATTAATACCAGCATATATAACCTCACGGTTCTGAAACAATGAATATAGTTGCCTTTATGGAAAAATCTCCTGGAGCAGAGGGAATAGGCACTGCTTTACATAATTTTTTAATTTAATTTCAAAGTTTGACATTTTTTAGTGTCCATGGTCTAGTAGGAAATACTGGATTAATATAATGAATGAAATCCTGACTCTGTGTTTGAGCAAGTATTTCTGGTCCCTAGAAAGCTTGCAGCAGCAGGGATCCGAGGCAGGGCAATACTGGCACAGCAATACTGACACCGTGGCAAGAGGAAGTGGGCATAGGTATGAGCCGGTAGCATTTCCTTCACGATGTTTGCTGGGACCAGTCATTCAGACGATTTTGTGTGGTTGTTAGCAAGAACACCGTACATAGAAACATAAATGGGTTAAGGCAAGAAGTGAGACAATGCGGCATACATACTGTAGGACAACTATGCTCCAGAGAGATTATCTCTCTGCAAGAACATTCTGTATGACTCTAATGTTGGTTAGAAATTACAATAAGTACAGGCACTCTGTGTAGACGGCATGTACCATGGATTTATTACATGATGCACATGATTCTAGGTTGCTTGTTACTTTCTCATTACATCATACAACCCCCTGAGATGGACTCAACTCCTCTTCACTTACAGAGATGCGGCAGCTGAAGTGTGCAGTTGTTAAGGCATAAACCAAGGCCACAGAGAGCCAGAGCTGAAAAGATAGGTCTCACCCCGCTGGCCAACTTCATAGCTAAGCAGAATTCACAGATCCTTTTCCGCCATGCATTTCTCTAATGAGAAGATTTTTTTAAATTTGATTTTCATTTTTATATTAAGGAGAAAAATCTAAGTTCTTCTTTCTAGTTAGGTTTGTAAAACTGGCTCTTTTTTTTTCCTACTTAAAAGCTATGCAACCATAAACTGTCTTTGAGTGAAGCTTAATTTCTCCATCTCTAAATAGTGATAGAAGTCCTCCTCTCTGTTTTTTAAAGGATTAAATGAGTAGGGTATGTTAAACAGCTAACAAGTGGCCGGGATTATAAGAGGCTTTAACAAATGTTAATTTATTATGGGTCCTGGAAAGATAAAATTACATTTCAAATTAAAACCAGCTTCGCTATTAGCGGCAGGCTGAGAGCAAACAGATCTTTGCTCTGGAGCATAAAGGTGTCTATTTACAAACACTTCATGGAGCCCGGAGGATTATCTTTGCCTTAGACCTCACTTTAATTCAGAGCACAGAGCTCAGATATATCAGCATAGGATGAAGTATGCACAGATGTACATTTCAGCTTCCAAATTATGCTCCCTGGCTAAAGTTATAACAAGCTACTTCAGCAACATGGTATTAGGAAATAAATAGGAAATGCTTAATCATTTAAAATACATAGCAGAGAACAGAAGAGACAAAGAAGCACATGGCAGCACAAAGACTCCTCTTCTTTGTCAAAATGACAAATGACTTCAAATAAATAGGCAAGATATAAAACCCAAGCAACCCTTCTCTATTTGCTATGAATATAAATATATAGATTTTATATATACATATATATTATATATGTGTGTATATAAATTCTATGTGCACACACACATACATACACTCACTCACATAATCACTCTCTGATTGTCTCTCTGTCTCTGTCTATCTCTGTCTCTCTGTCTCTGTCTCTCTCTCTCTCTCTCTCTCTCTCTCTCTCTCTCTCTCTCTCTCCTTTTACTATCTCTTTTTAGACAGGATTTCTTTGTGTACTTATGACTGTCCTGAAACTCACTCTGTAGATCAGGCTGGCCTCTAAATCAGAGATACTCCTGCCTCTGCCTCCCAAATGCAGGGATTAAAATTATGAGTCACCACTGCCTGGCTCCCTGATCACATTTTTGGTTAAAAAAAAGTCAAGGCCAGCCTCCAATTGTATTTAAGCACACAGTTGTATATGTTTGAAATTTTCATTATAGGCTGTTATACTGGTCATCTTAAAGTAGGTAACTCTAGAACAAGAATTTGAGGGAGGTCTTATTTTTAATTCTTTGAGTATTTTGTACAGTGCGTTTGGACCATAGTTGCTACTCCCCTAATCCCCTAATTCCTCCTAGATCCACTTTAAATTAAAAATACAGTTTTCTTTTTAAAAATCACCCATCAAGGCTAATTTATGCTTTGCATATATACTCTTGGATATGTGGTCTTCCATTCTAAAGCAGTCAACCCACCAAGGGCTAAACTGTTAAAAAGAACTAACTCTATTGGAGGAGATTTTTGGTTCATAACCATGTTTCACTCTGTTGCCAAGCATATACTGGTTTTAGAACAAAGTGTTTAACAATACAAATAAAAAATGAACATTTCTTATTCACCTATAAATTAATTAATTCATTTATTTATCAGTCACTATTTGCTGGGTTCTTATTGATGGTGATTAAATAAATGAACTGACAGAGTTGACATTTCAGGGTGCTGTGCCCATGTCCTGTCGCCTGTGGTGTGAGTAATTTGGCATGCTCTCAGATTCCTGCTATGTTCCCTCTTGGAATTAACATAGTGCATTAATTTGAAACTCTTTGGAACCAAATTCACTTCCCTTCTTTTTTCCTATAGCTCTTGCACTAGAAGGAGAGTACCTCCCAAATTCCATTAAGTATGGGTCACCATTGACAGGAAGACCATGGGAAGAGGAGTCAGAAGAGGGGTACTTCAGTTCTGACCTCACACAACCATATGGATAACATTGACAAGCTACTCCCTTCTTTCTGAGCCTGGGTGTGATCATCTTTGATCAAGCAATGGAAGCTACTCTACAGAATTGCCACAAAAACCTAATGGTATGAAATGTAAAGAAATCTTAGACAATCACTTTGTGATAGACACATGCATAATACTATTTCTCCACAAGTAATTTGGGTGTATGTAGCAGGAAATCCCATTACACATATATTTACAAGTATTGGAAGATTTTTACTTAAAGTAAAACTACAGTGAGCTTGAAGCTTTAGTTTATCTGCTAAGCAACAGCTGACACAGTGAACAAACATGACTCTTTTCCTAGAAACACTCATCAAGCCAATTAAGCCAGAAGCATATCTGACCTGGTGTAGTCATCTTCAACCAGCATGTGCTTTGGAATTGGTGAGTACCTTCCTGGAGAGATGGGCGGCAGGGATGTTTTGTATTCTAACGTGCCATTGTTACCAGACAGTAGATGATTTTCCATTGGTGGAGAATAAGCTAATAAATTGGGGAAAGAAAAAGAAATGGCATCAAACCTTTTATCTGAGTGATTTGTTGTGTTACATTTCAGAGGATGAGTTTTGAACAGAAAGGCGGTGCTTCATGCCAACTATTTTTCTTGTGCTCCAATAGGAGTGAGTTGCTGTTCTTTCGCATTTCCCACATATAAGTGCTTGGTGACTTTACACTTGGAAAGATGTAATAGCGGTTATATTTGTAACCCAAATTAACCTAATTAGGTGATAAGAAGAACTGAAGCTGAGATTCTACCAACACATATTTTCAGAACGTTGATTAATTTTCAATTGAAACAAAAATGTTAGCTTCTAATTGCAGGACTCACATTCACTTTGCATAATTAATATCAAATTATCAAAAAGCAAGAGGCTCCCAAGGAATAAATTCTCCTCTAAAGAGTTCTCCATAAATATGCTCTACTTCCATCACAGGAAGTCTGCAATCTCAAGCATTTTTCTTCTGTTTTTCCCTAATCCACCTTCTCACTGATACCTCTTCACTGCTGGGTTCCTTGACTGGGGTTCTCTTCTGTTCTTTTCTCACATCTGTTTTGTATGCTAAGATCCACTCTTGAAATTCAACTTTGCGCTTGTTTTGTGGCTTAAAGGTGTTTCACTGTTACTACTGTTTGGGACATAATATACATAATATACATTCTCTTCATCATCAATTCTAGTTCTAGTTACTAGTTCTCTGTGTAGTCCTGACTGTCTTGGAACTCACTATGTAGACCTGGCTGGTCTTGAACTCAGAAATCTGCCTGCTTCTGCCTCCCAAGTGCTGGGATTAAAGGCGTGTTCACTGCCTTCTTGACAGAATATATTGCCTCTTATTTCTACTAAATTGTGTTGCTATTAACACATTTTGGTTAGCTGACCCTCCAGCCATGCTGCTGAAGGCAGGGCTTGTATTTCTTGGACATCTCACATCTTACTTTACAATGTATGGTGCAAATGTTAAATTACTTTAATTGATTAGAAAGTTTTATGTTCTGCCCTTTAAAAAATCTCCACCATTGCATTTATTTGGCCTTAAAAAGTGGCCCATAGATCCTCAAATCTGCCTCCTCTCAATTTATCAGTTTCAAAAGTTTCTGAAAGCCAAAACTCATTCCTATCCTAAGGTAAGGCTTATCTCAGCTTAGAGCTTTCTTTGGGGGAAAAAAGGCCATTTGGAGGGTGAGACATTTGAGGCCGTCATTTCAAAAAGTAATAGCTAAGGTAATGGGCCTTTAGCTGAGGTTATTCAGCTTTTAAATTTTCCACAGGATAAACATCCAATCTAAGAAAGATTCAACAACTTACTTAAGGTGATAGTATTAATTAATAGTCTGCCTTGAAGGCATCCCCAGTGTACCCGCTCACAATTGAACTCTCAAGGTTTCAAATCCACCAAGCCAATTTATGTCAACAAAAATATCCATTAGACTTAGATGAAAAGTAATTCTTTCTAAATTTAGTTCCAGAAGACAGAAGAGAGGGCACGAGGCCTAATTAGCGGTGGATTCGGTGCAGTCCCCAGACTTGTGATTCATGTTGTTGTCCCAGGAGTCCTGTGTCACCTTCTGTTACAGACGCAATAACTAAGTATTTTCTTTATTCTACCGAGTATAACTATTCAACTAAAGATAAAGGTTTGATGATGACTGAACATGGAGATTTCATCATGCCAGGGGCCAATGCTCTTCTGTAGAAGGAAGGGTACATCTATCTATGGCTCATTTTGCTAGCATCTGTTTTTCACTCTGCTGATACATAGATCTAAACTATGACAAGGGATAAAATGGCATTTGACAGCTCATGGTCCATGGGATTGAGCAATTATCATCTGGAGTGTTATATTAACACTATCATAGTAGTAGTCATTTACTGTGTTTTAAAATCATATCACTCTGTCTTTCCATAAATGGTGGACCTGTCAACACATCAAGGTATCCCACCTTCAGAACATGAGCTAAGGTTCCGTAAAACTACATGGAAATGATGAATAGAATATTTTCCCTGAAGTATTTCCAGAAGTGTGAAAAGAGTAAAATTGTAAGCAGAGGTGCAAATGGCTTTGTGGAGTTCCGTTTTGTATAACTGGCAGGCTATTGGAGGCTGGCTCCAAGCACAGTACTTACAGTGAGTAATGTCCGGTGGCCCATAAGGGTCAGTCATATAAATAGTGGTGGGTTTGCCAACTTTCAGATAAACAACATCAGATGTGTTCTTCAATATCGCTACAGCCTCTTCATGTGTAACTTCTTCTAAACTATAGTTATTTACCTGAAAGGGGAGAAAGATCAATATGAATGTTAAACCTATGAAGTGAAAAACAACCATCCAGGCAGATATTTGGAAGTATGACCTTATGAAAAGATTGATTGCAATGACTAGCTTGCTCTTTTTAACATTCTTGGTAGAACATACAGTTTAAGCTTTAACCCAAACAGGACAGGTATAGTCATGAATTCTACAAAACAAGTTAGCTATGTCCATCTCTCTGAGGCAGCAACATGAGATGGCATACAGAATAACATTTCTAGAGAAAAGTAAATACTCTTTTTAATATTTGCTTTAGTTTTTATGATGAAAATAAAATATCTGTCTGGGTATGCAGCTCAGTGATATAATTAATAATTACTGAAAATGTATGAGGGCCTTAGATCAGTTCCCAGCACTAAAAAATACAAACCCAAAAACAGTAGTGCCAAGAAAGAATACACAGAAAGCACTGTATAATAATTGAAATAAACTTTAAAAAATAAAACAATCTACACACTTACTACTTTAATATATTTAAGTCAGTGTCACCATGTTGAGTATATTGTTTTGTACTCTTGGATTAAGATCTAGAGTGAGTTCTATAACATGAACATAATCTAGCATCGTGGCCTTTGTTTTTTACTGGTTTTTATTTTATTTTATTTTATTTTATTTTATTTTATTTTATTTTATTTTATTTTATTTTTTGTTTTGGTTTTTTTGAGACAGGGTTTCTCTGCATAGCCCCGGCTGTCCTGGAACTCACTCTGTAGACCAGGCTCACCTCGAACTCAGAAATCCACCTGCCTCTGCCTCCCAAATGCTGGGATTAAAGGTGTGTGCCACCACCACCCGGCTGTTTTTTACTGTTTTAACAGTGATTTAAATACTCTCTTGCTACATCCTGTTTAGTTTGCTCTTAATATGGTGATACAATAAATAATATAGCCAATGAATTCAGGGGCAGTTCAATATATAAAAATTCATTAATATAATCTACCATCTAAACAAACTGAAAGAAAACATATACTAATCTCATTAGATGTTGAAAAATCCTTTGACAAAAAAAAGTCTTGGAGAGATCAAGGATATAAGGCTCATACTTAAACTAAAAGCAATATACACCAAGCCAATAGCCAACATCAAATTAAATGGAGAGAAACTTAAAGCAATTCCATTAAAATCAGAGAAAACTGGGTCTTTTCAATATAGTACTTGAAGTTTTAGCTAGTGCAATAAAACAACTAAAGTAGATCAAGGGGATATAACTTGGAAAGGAAGAACTCAAACTATTGCTATTTGCAGATGACATCATAGTATACATAAGTGACCCCAAAATATCTACTAGAGAACTCCTACAACTGATAAACACCTTCAGCAAAGTGGCTGGATACAAAATTAACTAAGAAAATATCATTAGCCTTCTTTTATACAAATGATAAGTGGACTGAGAAAAATAATTAGGGAAATAATACCCTTTACAATAGCCACAAATATAAAATATTTTGATATAAGTCTTACCAAACAAGTGAAAGACCTATATGACAAGAATTTCAAATTTCTGAAGAAAGAAATTAAAAAAGATATTAGAAGATGGAAAGATCTCCCATGCTCATGGATTGATAGGATTAACAGTAAAAATGGTCATTTTACCAAAAGCTATCTACAGATTCATTGAAATTCCCTTAAAATTACAACACAATTCTTTACAGGCTTTGAAAGATCAATTCTCAAATTCATATGGAAAAACAAACAAATAAACAAACAAACTCCAGGATCGTTAAAACAATATTGTACAATTAAAAAGATTCTGGAGGACCCACCATCCTCGATTTCAATCTCTACTACAGGGCAGTAGTGATAAAAACTGTGTATCTATGAACACTTGATTTTTGACAAAGAAGCCAAAATCATACAATGGAAAAGGGAGACCACCTTTAACAATGGTGCTGGTCTAACTGGATGTCTGCATGTGGAAGAATTCAAATAGATCCATATTTATCACCCTGCACAAATTCAAGTACAGGTGGATCAAAGATATGAACATAAAACCAAATACACTAAATCTAATAGAAGAGAAAATGGGGAATAGCATTGAATGCATTGGTATAAGAGACAACCTCCTGAACCGATTATCAATAGCTCAGGCACTAAGATCAACAATAAATGGGATCTCATGAAACTGAAAAGCTTCTGTAAAGCAAATGTCAATAGGATAAAGCAGCAGCCTACAGAATGGGAAAAGATCTCTATCAACACTACATCTGACAGAGGACTAATTTCCAAAATATATTAAGACCTCAAGAAGCTGGACAACAACAAATCAAATAAACCAAGTAAAAAATGGGGTACAAAGCTAAACAGAGAATTCTCCACAAGAAAATCTCTAATGGCTGAAAAGCACTTAAAGAAATGTTCAACGTCCTTAGTCATCAGGGAAATGCAAATCAAATCGACTTAGAGGTTGTCCCTTGACCTCCATGGTTAAGATCAAAATCTTAAGTGACAGTGCATGCTGGTGAAGAGGTGGAGCATAGGGAACACGCCTCCATCGCTGATGGAAGTGCAAACTTTTGCAACCAATCTGGAAATCAATTTGACAGTTTCCCAGAAAACTAGCAATAGTTTCTGAAGAACCAGATCCTGGGCATATACCCAAAAGATGTCTACCATAAAGACATCTGCTCAACAATGTTCGTAGCAGCTTTATTCATAATAGCCAAACTCTGGAAACAATCCAGATGTCCATCAAGTGAAGAATCAATAAAGAAACTGATTCACTTACATAATGGAATACTACTCAGTTATTAAAATCAAGAAATCTGCAGGCAAATAGTGTAACTTAAAATATCCTGAGTGAGGTAACCCAGAACCAAAAGGACATGCATGGTATGTACTCGCTGCTAAGTGGTTATTAGCCATAAAGTATAGGATAGCCATGCTACAATCCATAAACTCAAAGAAGCTAAATAACAAGGAGGGCCCAAGGAAGGATACTTGAATCTCACTCAGAAGGGGAAATATAATAGTCATTGGTGGTTGATGGAGAGAGAGAACTGGGTGAGAGAGAATGGAGTTGAGGGGTTAGGTGGAGGGTGAGCCAAGGAGAGAGGGCAGGGAGAGTGAATAGAAGTCATTGAAGACAGGGGTGGGTGGTGAGGGGCTGGGGGCTGGGATGTGCCAGAGACCTGGGATTAGGGAGGCTCCAGCTGAGACACTTGGCACCGGCAGACATGTAGCCTGAAGTGGCCACCTCCTGTAGCCAGGCACTGGAGATGATAAAGATATTCCCACTGGAGATGATAAAGATAACAGCCCATCCACAAAACCTTCAATCCCAAATTTGCCGTGCATACTAGAAGCACAGTAACAAAGATGGAGCAGAGACTGAAGGAGTGGCCAACAAATGACTGGGCCAACTTGAGTTTCCCATCCCATGAGAAAGAACCAATCCCTGACACTACTAATGATAATCTGTTATACTTGCAGACAGGAATCTAGCATAACTTTCCTCCAAGAGGTTTCTCTTAGCAACTGACAGAAGCATAAGCAGAGACCCACAACTAAACATTAGACTTAGCTTATGGAGTCTTGTGGAAGAGTTGAGGGAAGGATTGAAGGACCTGGCAGAGATAGGCAATCTACAGGAAGACCAACAGAGCCAACTAACCTGGGTCCTTGGGGGCTTCCAGAGACTAATCCACCAACCAAAAAGCATATACGGGCTGGACCTATGTCATCTCACACGTAGCAAATGTGCAGCTTGGTCTTCATGAGGGTTCCCCAACAACTGGAGTTGGGGATGTCCCTGACTCTCTTGCCTACCTCTGGATTCTGTTCTCCTAATTGGGCTGCCTTGTCTGGTCTCAGTGGGAGAGTATGTGCTTAGTCCTACATTGCAGGGTAGGTTGTACCTAGGTGCAACCTTCCCTGTTCTCAGAGAAGAAGGAAAGGGAAGGAGAGGAGTGGGGGAAAGGCTCTATGAAGGGTGACTGGGAGGAGAGGGGAGTTGCATTTGGTATTAATTATTAGAGAAAAATAAATAATATTGTGACAAACTATTATCTGGCTTTATCTAGCTTGGATGTTTTTGGTATAACTCATATGCAAGACTTGCTAGACTGCATTACAATATTATTATTACAATGTTTAATATCTATTCTGAAAGTTTCCCTTGAAAATGAAGCAGTTTATTCTCTTGCCAGCACTCAATGAGGTATGTCTATCAGTTTGTTTCTCCCCCTCTCCCTCCTTCTCTCTGTATAGTTGAGAACTGAACCCCAAACCTTGTGGATGTTATGCACATTTTCAGTTACTTGCTATACCTCCAGCTATGAGTCTTTTTTTTTAAGGAAAGAGTGTTGATGTTATAACCTAAGGATTCACAAGTGAGCACATTTGAATAAATCACATTTCTGCAAGTATCTCCAGCAGTGCACCCCTCCTTATTGTTACAAAGAGAAGCCTTTATCAAATGCTGTTATAACTTCAGGGCAGGAACATTACACTAGATGTGTGCAGTACTTACTGGTTTTTCATTTAATGCGACCCACAAGACATCATCGATGGATAAATGGAAATACATGTCCAAAATATATAATTGGAGGTTATCTTGGGATACTGAGTCAGGTATAAGTTACCCTGAGCAATGGGGAAAACTAAACTATCTTATTGAAGCAAAACATATATATGATGAGGTTTAAGCTACAAATTACACACAATAATTTGACATAGAAAGAGATTAATAAATAATCATATAGTAGAGCAATTATAACAAAAAATTATCAGCCTCATCAACCTTGGACTCATTAAATAAAACAAGGGGAAATAAAATGCAAGCAGGATGCTACTCTGACCACCTCTTTGATAATTGATGTTTGGATGAAGTGGTTAACACCAGATAGCACATGCTACATGATGATTCTGTAGAAAGAGATGAGTCAGACTCCAGGTAGGCTGGAGACTGATATTGTATGCTTTCATCGTAGTACACAGATTGTTGGGGCTATGGATAAGTGAGGCTGTGATACAATTTCTCCTAACTACTTTAGTCAAACATGATCACTAGCACTACTTTTTCTATTATTTCCTTATAAATACTAGTAATTGTAGTATGTATACATGGGCTAAAATAAACACAGGCACTATCATATTTTGCATATACTAACTTGCAGTGATGTGTCTGTCTTCTGTAGATAAACATAAAATAAAATAAATGTAGGTTGATCTGCTTCAATTTTTATTTTAGTGAATGTCACTGGTATGCTCAGTGATAGAGGCTGGGGAAAATTTCTTGTAGAGAACACCAATAGCTTATGCTCTAAGATCAAGAATTGACAAATGGGACCTCATAAAATTGCAAATTTTCTGTAAGGCAAAGGACACTGTCAATAGGACAAAATGGCAACCAAGAAATTGAAAAGATCTTTACCAACCTTACATCAGACAAAGGGCTAATATCCAATATATTCAAAGAACTCAAGAAGTTAGACTCCAGAGAGCCAAATAAACCTATTAAAAAATGGGGTACAGAGCTAAACAAAGAGTTTTCACCTGAGGAATATCGAATGGCTGAGAAGTACCTAAAGAAATGTTTAAGATCCTTAGTCATCAGAGAAATGCAAATCAAAACAACCCTGAGATTTCACCTCACACCAGTCAGAATGGCTAAGATCAAAATCTCTGATACTACACATGATCGTAGCCAAAAGGCCGAGAAGCACAAAGGAAGAGCTGAATGAAATTAAGGAAAAATAAAGGCATGGGTGATGCTTCCCACTCCTGTCAACACACACACACACACACACACACACACACACACACACACCATGATGGAAATGATGAAGGCAACCCAGAACTTCAGAATAAAATTGAATAAGGTAATAGAAAAATTGAAGAGAAATCAAGATGAAATGAAAATGGACTACAAAAAAAAAAACCCAATAACTCAACTAGCAAAATCAAGGGAAAGCCTTTCAACTAGAAAGAATCAAGTAGAAAAGTCTTGTCAATTATATGTAAAATGCAGTTTTTCAAGGACATTATATTATACATATTTTCTGGCCCCAAAGAAACAAACTATTAATTTCAAAAGAACTCTTGGAATTACATAAATGAATGAAAAATATATGACATGACCCTGAAAAAAAAAACTTGAAAGAGAAAAATAAGTTACATTGAAACAAAAAAAGGAAATAAAAATATTTTACAAAACTCATCAATTTTTTACTTTACAGATTTATTTACTTTTATTTTATGTGCATGAGTGTTTAGCCTGGATGTACATGTGTGTGTCATGTATGCCTGGTGTAACAGATGGATTTCATGGAAAAGAAAAAGAAAAAAACTCAGGAGACAGCAGGTACTGGTAAGGATGTAGAGAAAGAGGAACACTCCTCCACTGCTGGTGGGATTGCAAGCTGGTACAACTCTAGAAATCAGGCTGGCAATTTCTCAGAAAACTATGCATGATATTACTGGAGGATCCTATTATACCACTCCTGGCATATACCCAGAGGATTCCCCAGCATGTAATAAGGACACATGCTCCACTAAGTTCATAGCAGCCTTATTTATAATAACCAGAAGCTGGAAAGAACCCAGATGTCCCTCAATGGAGGAATGGATACAGAAAATGTGGTATATTTACACAATGGAATACTGCTCACCTATTAAAACAATGAATTCATGAAATTAGGTGAATGGTGGAACTGGAAAATATCTTCCTAAGTGAGGTAACCCAGTCACAAAATACACATGGTATGCCCTCACTGATAAGTAGATATTAGCCCAGAAGCTCTGAATACCCAAGGCACAATTCACACATCAAATGATGTCCAAGAAGAAAGGAGAGGCCCCTGGTCCTGGAAAGGCTTGATGCAGCAGTGTAGGGGAATACCAGGACAGGGAAATAGGAGGGGTTGATTGGGGAACAGGGAGAGAGAAAAGTGTTTATGGGATTTTTGGGGAGTGGGGAACCAGGAAAGACACTGAAATTAAAAAAAAGTCAAGTACTTCATCCTAAGGGAATAGAATGCTACATAGGAAGCAAATGTGGAAGATTCACAGACATGGGGAGCCCAGTTGATGAAGGCAGACCTTAAATATAAAGAAATAATAAATATGCATATGCTTGGGCCAGCATTTATTTAATGTCAGTAACATTATATATATATATATATATATATATATATATATATATATATATACATACATACATACACACACACACACATATATATGACATGTGACTGAAGCTATATCTATATATCTATATCATCTATATCTATATCTATATCTATATCTATATCTATATCTATATCTATATTTATCTGGTTTCAAGGCAGGCATTAGAGTTCTTTGTTCAAAAGACATTGATAACTACATTTGTTTATAATTTCCTATCCTGATAATGGGAACTAGGGCTAGGGATCAGCATATTAGGGGAGAAGAGGCTTGAGATTCTTTTCAGCCTGCATGTCTGGTCTTAAAGTGGCAGACCCAGGATCTGAAGCTTTTCTGTCACTGTGGAAAGAGACTATTCTCCGAAAGACAGAGAGAACAACTAGACAACCCTAAATATGAGCACTGAGGATAGACCAGTTTTCATCTTTTAGTAGACCCCTGACCTAATGCTGCATTTCCATTTGGAGCCCGTGGAACACCCTTATAGAGCAGGGGGAGCAGGATTAGGAGAGGAGGTTTCTGGGAGAGGGGGAAACTGGGTAAGAGGATAACACTTGAAATGTAAATAAATGTAAATAAATAAATAAATAAATAAATAAATAAATGAAAAGCCAGAGTAGTGTAGTGACTACACATGCTGTGTCTTCAGTGGTGACACTGTGCTCTGTCACCCTAAGACAGTGAACCAAAACTGAAGGTATATACAATAATTGGAAGGAGCTTTAATATATCTCATCATACTTTGGAGATCTTAGTTTTGATGATTCATTTATTTTAAGGCAGTCCCACTTGTGACTAGAGAAAGCAATTGTGCACAGCAGTAGAAAATATGTATACAAATGAATGTTTTCTCTAAAAAACTGACTGCCCAAGCTAGATCTCTCTCAATGTTATGAGCATGCCCACAGGAGCATCTACATTGAGAAACTGAAAGAGAAACAGACTTTGGAGTCACAAAAATGACAAGGGTATGGAAGTGGACTCCGGGGGTTGTGAACCAACTGGATCAGATTACAAGTGACGTTGAAGTTCTAATTTGGCAAGGACTCATTATCTTTCTCCCCAGGGCACAGAAATTACACAGCTTGATTATCAGTGAAAGAAAGATATGGTCAGTGTTTACTAAATTTCACCTATTACTACCATTAGAGTGGGGAGTATATTTTAAAGACAGACTTCATAATCCAAGAAAATATTGATGAGAATGGTAATTTAAGCCAATGGTAGATATAGACAGATGAGTGGAAAACAGAGGACAATGGTTGGGTAAGTGTTAATTTAAGATAGTGACAGTTTGGTTGATTTTTATTTGGTGGCCAAAGAATTGAAGCATTGACACACATTCTGTTCCTGGAGCAGGCGCTTTATCATATGGGCAGTGGAACACACTGATTACGTAAGAGCACATGCATTTCAGGCTAAGCAGATGGCTCGGTGTGTAAAAACTGCTTGCTGTGAGTCTGGCTCTCCAAAACTCAGGTAAAACTGGACAGGGAAGTTTATGCTTCTGAAATCCCAAAATGCACTATAGGCAGATGGGGGGGGCAGACACAGGAGAATCTTCAGAGGTGTGAGGACCAGAGAGAGTGGCTTACATAGTGGGAAAGAGATTCTGTCTCAAACGCAGTAAAAAGACAAGGAAGAACACCTGAAGTCTGTCCTCTGGTGTCCACATGCATGCTGTTGTATGAACATGCCTGAACAGAAACACATGATTAGGATACCCACACACAGTATACATGTACACACATGGTCTACACACACACACACACACACACACACACACACACACACACACACAGAGTCACAAGACTGCCTTTTACATGGACTGAGATTTGAGCTCTTTGTCTTGGTGGTGCATAGCTTGGTTTCTTTAGAAATCTCATTTAGCCTGCTAAGTTTCCATCTTATCACCTATCATATAGATATGGCAACAGTCACTGTCTTCAAGGGTTT
The DNA here is from genome assembly GCA_964023405.1 of Apodemus agrarius. Taxonomy (NCBI): domain Eukaryota; kingdom Metazoa; phylum Chordata; class Mammalia; order Rodentia; family Muridae; genus Apodemus; species Apodemus agrarius. Next base: position 83,968,816 of record OZ030005.1, on the reverse strand, counting down.
CTGGTGTGTGTGCTGGCCTTAATGTTGGTTCTTAACCTTGGGACTCTTTATTGTCCCTATCTACCTCACTTCCCAGGAAACAGGATTTCTTGGCAACATTTTCTTGCTGATCATTTTTCTGCAAACATCTGTGAACTGATGAGTTTAATTAGGGTTCTTCTGATGAAGCTTCTGTATGGTCTTTTTTTTAAAAAAAAAAAATTAGAATAGTGTGAGATCCGGCCCCAAATGTGCTCTTTTGTGCTGAAGTCTTCAAAATTGTTTTTCACAAAGTGGGTTTGTTTGGGTTAATTATGTATGTGTATTATACTATGAACTTTCAACATAAAGGGCCTACAGCTGGAGATGATTGTATGTAGAGAAGAGACATTACATTGATTGGTGAGCTGTTCCTGTCATTGTTTTTCATTGTCTTTTGATTTTTTTCTTTTAGTTTTGTATCACGCATTTGACTAGTGTGGGGAACACTGACCAAGTGGCCTGGCTTCAGGGTAAGAAGCGATGCATGTTTGAGTGAGATGCTGTCTGTGGGAATCACTCCACGGAGGGGGAGCATATGCAGCCTAGGGTTATACTTGCAACAGTAAAGAGGACTGAGGCCAAGACCAAGAAGCTGGAGATAAGATGACTCATTCACTCCACGGATGAGAAGACGTGAATCTGGGGCACATGCAAGGTGATGACAGAGGTGCTGGGGACCAACAGAAAGGGGACCCGGCCAGTTGTGTAGAGAATCAAATAAGTGTAAGTATCTACATCGCAGTGTAAAAGTAGGGGGCTGGAGGGTAGGAGCAGCAGGAACGAGCAGGAGTCTGTGATATGCAGACTGTGAATGAATACCTCACTTTTCACTTTCATGCAAGACTGTTCATGTCTGGGGAACAGGATGGCGGAGATGATTAGGGACATAGGATTATATAAAAAGGTAATATAAAGAAACATGTGATTCAGAACTGCTGGAGAAAAATCCTAAACTCCAGTGTTAACTTTTAAAAAGTAGACAAAGTATTTGGTTACTAGATCATGAAACAAGAAAATCAATCCAATGCAGTAATATCAATGATATGAAAATGAAATTGTATAACCCCACGGCAGAGATTTCTACAGTATATTGAAATGAACTGTTGATAATGAAATTCCTTCTGAAATAATAAATCTTAATGAAAAGGAAATATGAGGGTATGCTTATCTCTGGTTGATCAATATTTTCTTGGTTTTAATGTTTTCAATGTTAAATATGCAACAGTATTTTTATAACAAGATTAGCTTTACTTGGACAAAACAAACCAAAAGCTACTTAAATAAAGAAGAATGAAAGCTCAGCAGGGAGACCAAGCGCTGTCTGCTGTTGGCATGCTCTAAGGCTGCCTTCTTTCTGCGACCACTAAGAATACATTCAGTCCATCTGAATTTGAATTGAGTCTAGGTCTCTGTGCTGCAGCATAAGGCAACCTCAGGAGGGACCTGACATTGAATGACAAAGACGGCTGCATCTTATGTGCAATTTAAATTGAGCAGAAACACTAACCATGTGTTAAACTTACTTAAATCTGAGTATTTTCAGGAAATGGAGGACGTGCTCAATTCTCCTTGTGCTGTGTATGGTATCACTCTACTAAAAGGATTCCTGATTAAACACATTTATAGATCCCAATGTTCAAGCCTAACTGTTTCTCTGGTGATTTTGAGAATGACTAGGCTGGTTTCAGTATTTAGTTTCATGATTTTTTTTTTTGAGTCACCCAATTCATTTACTAGGAATTTCATGTGTCAAGGGAAGATACTGCCTGTGTTTATTTGACCGTTTGTGTTTGTGAGGAAGGAATGATACCATGAATTTGCAGAAACACCGTATAAAAGAAATGCCATGCATATAGAAATCAAATAATCATAGTCAGACACTGAGCTGCTGCTGAGCCTGCTTCTAGAAATAGCTTCTTCCTGGTGGAGGATGCTGTCACCCCTACTGTGCTCAGCCCTACTCCTTCTTACCTTTATCTGCCCTTACTGTTTTCAAGACGAATGACAAAATTATATTCTTTTTTTTTTTTTTGCATTCTTCCACATGAATCATTATAAGTACCTGACACTTAACAAGGGTTGAAATTAGCTAAACATGCTGTAAAATAATGATTGTGCCGTATCCAACAGGATCAAAAGTCCCTACTTATGGAAAGAGTGGGGCAGCTGTGCTGATTTCTGCTTTCGATTTGTGTTAATCAGAGAGGGAAAGAAGAGGCTTGAAGGTTATTCAAGCAACTGCATTGGATGTTCAGTTTGGGCCAGGAAGGGATATAAAGTTAAAAAACCTCAGATGGAACGGGAGTCCTGGATCACTTCAGCTGCTAAGACACAATCACAGCTCTAGCTGGATGAATTTTCTTCTCCCAAACATCATTCATACATTTCTTAATCTTTCCTTTCGTTGACTGAAGTTTCCTCCATAGTACAGGACAGGGCAATGTGATGCCCAGGGCAATTAATGAGGAGGCATAGGAAGCTATTTCATCAATATTGACCACATTTATGGTTATTTCTTGTGTGTAAAACATAGGAACATAATGTCCTGATTTTTTATTTTTTGTTTTTTTATGGTTGTTTTTATGTTTTGTTTTGTTCTTGTTTTTGTATTTGTTTTGTTTTGTTTTTGTTAACTTGATACAAACTAGAGTTATTTGATAAGAGGAAACCTCAATTGAAAAAATATCTGTGCTAGACTGGCCTTTGGACAAGTCTATGGGGATATTTTCTTGATTAATCTCTAATATGGGAGGGTCCATCCCACAGGGGATGGTGTTACCCTTGGGCCTGTGGTCCTGGATGAGACAATGAAGCAGGCAGAGAAAAGCCCCAAGGAGCAAGCTAGTAAGCAGCCCTTCTCCATGGTCTCTGCTTCTGTTCCTGGCTCCAGGGTCACACCATGCTTGACTTCCTTCTGGGATGGAATGTGAGTTGAGAGTTGCAAGAGAGTTGCAGACTGTAGCAAACCCTTCCTCTCTAAGATGATTTAGGTTCTAGATTTATCACTTCAATATATATATATATATATATATATATATATATATATATATATATATATTTGCAAGCCATTTAAAGATACTTGCATGTATTAGAGGCAACTTTTGTGCTTTACTAGTAGGGTATGCTAGTAAAATAATTTTGGTCCTGGGTATATGGCTCAGTGGAGCAATACTTGTCGTCTATACACAAAGCCATGTGCTCAGTTCTTATCACCACAAAACAAAACAAGAAATCAAATCAGTAGTTAGTTTTTATAAAACTAGTAAGTAGTATATGGAGAGGCTAAAACTATTAAGAGTGATAGATCAGTATTAGTGCTCTTTTGGCAGACTCCACACTATTGAGATAGGATATCTAATAGCTGAGTGGCTATAGGGCATTCCTGAGCTTTGTTAAACCCTCGGGATACTAATCAGACTACTGATAATTGAATGACATATAATACCTGTCGAGAAAGTTGTGTAAACAGGGATATAAGCAACATAAAAAGAAATCAACAAGAAAGACTTAATCCTTAAACTAAATCCATGGAGTTGTGTTGACTTAAAGTTATTGCATTTGAGATAAACAAGAAGGGATTCTGAGAAATATGAACTACTCCAGATGCCTTCCAGATGATTGTAGCTGACTATGCAATAATCACTCTGCCCTCGGGAGGTCGTGACAGTGGGAGAGGGTTCAGGTAGGGTTAGGTGGAGGTCAGATTGGTTCTGTCTTAGGTCCTATGAGAGAAGCATTTGGAAAATAAAACCCAAATGAATATAACCCCTGTGTCAGAGAGAGTCTTATTTGTTTGGGATTGGTTGAGGACTGGGTGTTCATTATGCTCAGAAGCTAGCCATGAGATTTGTGGTATACAAATGGGACTGAGAACCAGAGTCATTGAATAAATGGGTGAAAAGAACCAAGCTTCAGGGGACCATTCAGTAGGTCTCCAGCCAGTTTTACGATTTACTAGTTTATATAGTTTTGAGAATTTTCCTGGCTCCAGTTGAGAATAGTGTGGCAAGTCCCCTGACTATCTCCTAAGGGCAAGTGTGAGCAGTGCATGCTTCTCTATGCACAGCGTGACCTGTGGAAGCATGGAAGTGGCTGCTGATTGCAGGATTGGAGCTCATGTGCTTCTCTAAGCTGGATTCCCACCATCAGTGAGTGTCCTATTTCTCACTCAGGTAATTTCCATATATTTGCATTGTCTTCAGTATAAAGCCAATTGTCACTGATGTTTAAATAAGACCAGGCAGTTTTATTGAGCTACCAAAAAGTTAACCAATTTAAGTCCTTATAACCAATATTCATTCAGAAAAAGTATGGGTTTTCCTCTTCTTCAAACCTACTTGGTGTTTTTACCATCTCCTTAGCTTAGGAGTAAAATGAAAGCCCACTTATACATCTCAGAGTGTGTTCCATTGAATTCTAGTTGTGAGCATTTTTATAAGTATCATTTTAATGAAAGTATTCCATGAGAAATAAGGTTGAAATGTACAGATTTAGTAAAAATATTTCCTTAGTTGATTACTTCAAAGATCTCTGTAATGCTTTTTATATGTTGACTTTCACATGTTGCTAATGTCATTTTTATATGCTCATTTATTCTGTTTTAATATGCTTTTTACATGTTTATTCAGGAGCCTCAATAGAGTCACAAACATGTTTCAGAATTTTCCAATCTTTAATGGTTTTAGGGTCCTTTAAAATAATACAGGAAAGGAACTAATATTTAAAAACACATAATGAGAAATACTAATCTAAGGCAATGATACTATGGTAGAGAAATCAAATAAGTGAACAAAGATGCCCTCGGCTTGCCTACAGTGACTTGGTAGATTAGAGTCTGCCCATGACTAATACATAGTTCCTTAAAGTCTGAGTCCAGTGTTTTTCCACTTGACTTCAATGCATTTATCATCCTTTCTTTCCTTTACTACTTCCCTTTTAAGGAAAGAAGAGATGAATTCATTTTCTGCGAAAGTATATAAATTCTCTTACTGACATTTTTTCTTTAAATGTCAAGCAGAGGTTATAGAGGGGAAAGTGTAAGATTTTTAAATCTTAAATTATAACGTGACAGGGAGCTTGACAACCAACAACTAAAGTTGCTGCTGTAAAAATGACAAATGATAGTAGATTTCAAGTCTCAGGTATTTTATGCAGAGATGGTGAAGAAGACTACATTTTTACAATATATTTGGCTCTGAGGAGCATCTTGCTAAGGTTTAGAAGAAACAGTGTATGGAAATATATGAAAGATTGAAAAACCCCAAAACTTTAATGTTATCAAATTTTGACCATCTGTCTCAAGATACTCAAGTAATAATCTATTCACTCAAATTTCAACAGTTAAGTTTCCAGTATAATTCACAAACATCTGCTATCTCTGGCAACTATGCAAACAGACAAAAAGTTTTTAATGCCATGAAGCCAAGGACATTAAAAATATCACATGAAAATATACAATATATGCCAAATATTTGGGTGACCATGAAATATACAGTTGGTTAGCCATAAAGTCTCACTTCAGACACTTTAAGCTTGTGGCAAATTAGACAGTATAATTCTTCCTTACAGCATAATTTGTGCTTAGCTCAGGTGGTATAAAACTGCCTAGGTCTTTAATTGTGGAAAATAAAATAGTAAGGATCTCAAAGATGTTTTAAGTGAAAATCTATTTAAAATAAAAAAATGACTGTGTGATAACAAATGTTGGCAATTTCTTTATGTTCAACCTAGTCAGAAAAAGATATAGATTGTCTAACACAGACATGCTTAATAGTAGCTCTCAATCCTGTCAGAGATCTGGTGAATGTAACATTAAATATTTAAACTCGCTATGACAGATAGAGACTCCTAAATCCTAACAGTGACCACTCCCCAGAAGGTCTCCAAAAAGATATGGACACACCAACAAAGGCCTCTCCCTGGATTTTGACACACCAACCACGGGACGACACTGGCCCTATGCTTTGTACACTGCCAGGACTCTGCCTAAACTTTGGACAAACAGAGGACATCTGGAGAGTTAAATGTTCATATTGCATAAGAGTACGTGACATCATCTCTCTCATGTATTTCCTCCATAGAGAAAAGCCTCTCATCTTCCAGGCCTGATGGCCAAACTATCTCTGCCTGCATTGCAATGGAGACCACATTGACTTGGGTGACCTGTTTAGGTGATGGAACACAGACTAACTTCTGTCATTTTGATTAATATATGACATCTAGATGAAAATGTATGCTTCTTCTCATGTCTCTGATTACATTGTTGGCTAAGCTAACTGTGGCTTAACAGCTAAAAAGCAGGCAACTGGCTCCTTACCTCAAGGCAATCCACCATGGTGTTAACTCATAGTCAATTCATTTACTAGTTAAGACTACCAGATCTCTTATTATCAAGTTAGACAGGGTTTCCTTGCTCGCAGATTTCATGATGAAAGATACACAAGTTTCAAATTTAACCTTTTGCTACTCCTTTATCCAAACATCGCAGTTTGCAGTGACTATTCCCCAATGATCAACCATCTGTCTTATGATAAATAGTTGAGTAGAAAAAGTAAACTTTATGCACGGTCTGAGGAGGCGGAAGCTTAGGATTGGTCAGTGAAGATTGGCATACAAACTTGTACATATATATGACAAAGGGACTGATCCTTAACACTTCTAAGGGTGGGAATATAAAGGGAGAAAAGTATAGAAAATAATTTTCAATGAAATGAGAAAAAATATGTGATCACGGTAAGTATTCAGTATATATCTGTGGGGAGGTATTACATTCTCCACGTTTGAAGTGTCACATCAGAAGTGAAATATCACTTCATACAGTTTATTTTTTGTGAGATTGTCAGGTTCCAAACAAAGATGACATTTAAGACTTAAATTCTGAAACATAAGAACTTTCTTGCAAGGAACTCTATACTCTATATACTCTGTATGTATCAGGAGATGCTCAACACAAAGTTATCATACTTGTAAAGCCAAGAAGGGTATTATTAAGACTATGTCCGCTCTCTCGAGGCTGCAGTCTTATTTACTAGGTGATTGGAGACTTTCAGAACTGTGGATATGTAGCCACAAAGCCTAAGAAAACTAATGGGAGTTCAATATAAACTAAGTTTTATTTGTTGCCATTCTCAGAATTTTGCTACGTAAGCTCTTTATTGAGCCATAGCCCAATAAGGAGGTTCATTTTCCAGCCAGTGTACTTAAAGTTCTCTGAGTGGGTAATATATTGGGGACATTTTCCTAAGGACCAAAAGAAGGAAGTGGGGTAAACAGCTTCAGAAAGAATGGCCTATTTAGAATGCTGCAGCTGGTAAGTCACAGAGTCTAAATCATGTGCACTTCCTTTGGGAGGGAAGAGTGGAAAAGTATGAAAAGACATTATAAAGTAGGGGTTAAACAGTGGTGGGGGAGCAGTAACATAGCTTGGGGTTGATATAAGATAATTGGTGTTCAGAGCAGCATCACTCATTATCTTTTGTTTGTGTTTTTCTCTCAGGGTCATTTTTTTTTCTTTCAGAACATTTTAAAGTGAATAATTTTCTTTCACTCCCAGATTTCACTTGCCAGTTGCCTTGGAAGTACTAATTATGGTTTTCCTTATATAGGACAGAAGAGAACTATTATTGTGGAAGGTTCATTAAAAAAATCACATTCATTCCTTAACACTTAAAACAGGGAAGAACTATGTCATAGCTATTTTTGAAATTATTATATTTACAATGAATATAAAAATTATCATGGAAAAATACCATGGCATCTGAAAAAAATCATTATATTCTTGGAATTTAGAAATAAGTCTACTGATTTAGGCCCAGCTTCAAGAAATCAGCAGGAAAGTCTAGCATGACTTCATAATGACATCAGATGAAGGAATTCTGGGAAAGTTACATCTGAACTCTGAGTATGTAAAAGGTGAAACCTGTCCTAAGGCAGCCATTACTTGAAAGTTTCCTCTTCATTTTCAATGTATAAGATAGTTTCACACTTTATTCTAATGTCAACATTTTAAATAATTATGTTTATGTTATAACAAAAGTTATTTATATCTTGAGGACCTAAAATAACTTCTGTCATTTTGGTTAATATATGACATCTAGATGAAAATGTATGCTTCTTCTCATGTCTTTGATTACATTGTTGGCTAAGCTAACTGTGGCTTGACAGCTAAAAAGCAGGCAACTGGCTCCTTACCTCAAGGCAATCCACTACAGTGTTAGCTCATAGTCAATTCATTTACTAGTTAAGACTACCAGGTCTCTTATTATCAAGATAGACAGGTTTTCCTTGCTCACAGATTTCTGATGAAAGACACACAAGTTTCAAATTTAACCTTTTGCTACTCCTTTATCTAAACATCGCAGTTTGCAGTGACTATTCCCCAATGATCAACCATCTATCTTATGATCAATAGTTGGACAGAAAAAGTAAACTTTATGCATGGTCTGAGGAGCTGGAAGCTTAGAATTGGGCAGTGAAGATTGGCATACAAACTTGTACATAAATATGAAAAGGAGACTGATCCTTGCCAATTCTAAGGGCAGGAATATAAAGGGAGAAAAGTATAGAAAATAATTTTCAATGAAAAGAGAAAAAATATGTGATCATGGTAATTTTCTTGTTTGAAAATATAACATTACAAGACCAATATCCAAAACATACAAAGAAACATGGTTTCTTTGAGAAGTTTCAAAGCCTTTTGAGAATGAAAACAGTGGTAACTTTAGGTGGTCAAGAATTTGGAAACCCTGAGTAGCAAGTGTGGCCAAAGGTCTTATTGGTGCTTTTTACTCTGTCTCTTCCTTTCTTCCTTTCTTTCCTTCCTTCCTCCCTTTTTTCTTCTATCCATCCCTCCATCTCCTCCTCCATCTCCCCTCCCTCCCCCTCCCTCCCTCCTTCCCTCCTTCCCTTCCTTCCTTCCTTCCTTCCTTGCTTCCTTCCTTCCTTCCTTCTTTTCTTATTTCAGCCTGTACAGCTTGACTGGATGTTCTCTCAACAGAGGAGTTCCTTCCTAAAGACTAGCTACTCTTTGTGAAATGGTAGTTGGATGAGAAACTACCAACTAAATTGAAAGCAAAGAGAGACAACACAGAATCAACTGACAGATTCAATGAAATTAATGCCATTCACTGATAAGAAAATACTATATGTTAATATAAGTATTATTTGAGGTGATGAACATGGATGGACAGCTAGATTGCATTGTCTGCAATGTCAGTTCCCTCCATCTTTAATTACAGGAACATGGGTAAGTTAGTAAATATCTCTACATCTGCTTTCTTTTGTTTTGAAATTATTCTGTCATGGGAAATAAATGTTACCTTATAAGGAAGTATAAGGAGTTTATGAAACTTGATATATAAATGAGTTCAACACAAAGGCTATTCACAACCAGAAGTTAGACCAGAGAGATTTAACAGAAACTCCCTAGAGCCTAGGGATGTAAGAATAACCAACAGAAAACTTTGATGCTGTATCTTCCAAGTTTGCATATATCATGAAATGGTCGTTCTGGTGATTTGTGCATACCACTCTTCCCCTAACACTTTTCATAAAGGAAGAGGAGATAATGGCTCCTTGGAGATATAATTCACCTTAAGTAGTTAGACAGGCATTAGTTTTGGGATCCCTTGGAGCTTTGGATAAATTCTTACCGCATAATAGGTTTTCTGACTCCACCTCTGGGTTTCCAGAAGACCATTGCTCATGAAAAGAGTCATTTGAGAATATGCTAAAGAGATGGGAGGAATGATCATCTCCTTAATGAGATAATATACTTTTCCTTCCCCAAATCCCTTCCCAGGATGTAGCAGCTCACAAAGCTCCCATCATGCTGCACTGCTAAGACTGCCTGCTTTCCTTTTTCATCTTTATCTCTTTCTTTTAGATACTGCCCAAAATATCTAAGCATACTCGCCTGCCACTAGGGCTTTCCCACTCTTTCTCTGAGGCTCCCCTTTCTTTTCTGCAGTACAGCTGCTTGCTGATGTCCATTGCTGCACAGGTATATAATGAGTTAAATGAGTTAAAGAAAAGGTCATAATCTGATAAGATTGCTAGAGAAGAAGAGGGGGAGGAGGAGGAAGAAGAGGAGGAGGAGAAAGAGGAGGAGGAAGAGGAAGAGGAGGAAGAGGAAGAAGTAGGAGGAGGAGGAGGAAGAAGTAGGAGGAAGAGGATGAGAAAAGAAGAAGAAGAAGAAGAAGAAGAAGAAGAAGAAGAAGAAGAAGAAGAAGAAGAAGAAGAAGAAGAATCAATTTCTCACTTAGCAAGAGCACATTGAATGGATATGTGAGAGGTACTCAGATGGTGGACATCTACAAACCTGGAGGGGAGCCCTAGTAAAAAATGAATTAATTATTTTTGTAATTCTGAGAAAATAAATTTCTTTTGCTTAAGATATCTGTTCTAGGGTATTTTGATATAGCTTCCCAAGTTAGACAGTCCAGTCATACTGGGAGTTAGAAGAGGCTTATACATTTGCACACAGTTTTGCTTGAGTTCCACTCACCATTAGCAGTCTGTCTCCTACTTGCAACCTCCCATCTTTCTGTGCAGCTCCGCCATCTATAATTTTTGTTACATAAATGCTGTTGTCTCCAGGAATGTGCTGGTTCCCCACTCCTCCAGCAATACTGAAGCCTAAACCTGGAGGAGAGGAACAGAAAATAAAAACAAATACAATTAGTTATATATAAACAACTGACAAGTAATTAGTACATTTTTCCCTAATAAATGGCAGCAAGGATTCTACTGAAATCAATGTTGCTCTTTAAATATTTGAAGGGATTATTGATTTTTGCTAAACATGCAAAGATTTTGTGTTTTAGGCAATCAGATGTGGATTTTAGTTTTGTCCTCTTTGATGACTGGGCACCAACCAGTACTATTTCCAGCTAATGAGTTGGTGATGGCTAACTTGTAGAAAAAGGATACAGCAAAGGATGCAGCTTTATCCTCCTCAAGGTGAGAGATGTATTTTTATGTCGACTATAAGTAATTGTAAAGAAATGATCGATAGACCCTTTGTGAATATGATTGTCAATGTATTCAGTAAAATGCTTACAGTAAATATAAAAATAACATTCAAGTTACTAAAAATTAAAAAAAAAAAGAATAATCAAAGCCAGAAGTAAAGACAGAGGCTTGTGTTTCTTGGCTTAAACACACACACACACACACACACACATTAAATAACTGATAAAGATGTCATAACATTTTTGATACTTTATATGACAATGAAAAATGCTTTTATAACCATTAACTATATTTCATTACACTTTTGATTATTAATATAGAGTAAATCAAATATTTTCTCTGAAGATAATATAAACAATGGAAAAATGTCAACTTAGTGAATTATAAAGTTATACCCTGGAATTATATTTAAAATGCAATGGTTTTGTTAAACAAACTATAATAGTTGTTAAAATAATGGAAACTGGTCCCAAATTGATAGGGCTATTCAAAAAGTGTTATCTAATTTCCTACTGAGGTGAGTAATTATTCTTTATTGATGCTTTACACCCTCCCCCCATCGAACCATGAATACAATTCTTTTCCTAGGATATAAAGCAATAACCAAAGAAAAGATAAAATGTCTATAAACTGGCTTTTCCTATGAACTTTAAAAAACATAATTAGCTCAGATTTTCCAAAACTGTAATTTCACTGGCTGAGCATAAGAATATTTTAAAAATATACCTTCAACACTTGCATTTTCACATGCAATCTAGTGCATTTGTAGTATAACAGAGGTCATTCCAAATGCAGAAAAGATAAAGGTTAAACACATATCTAAGAGCTCTGATTTACATCCACTACACCAGCAATAAATGCCAAAGACAGTCTTGGTTCCTGAGAGCTATGGAACACATTACCACCATAAAGAAGATTAAGTCTCACAAAGAGAATAACTATAGAGTTGACATTTGAAGTTGAAGTCTCTACAAAGACCATGAAATCACGATGAACATTGTGGACATAAATCCATCAGCTGAAAACTGTTTCCTCCTCCTCATTTTTTTTTTTGAGATTAGGTTCATGTACTGCTTTTTATTTAATGACCTATTCAAGGTGAAGTCAGACATTTGTAGAACACATACCTTTGAGACCCAGAGAATGTTTCTGGTGTTACACAACTAATCACTTCTCACATTTCAATGATATGTGAATACATTTTAAACCAATCCTCACTGAATAATTTTCAAATATTTTCACAGAGTATTCCTTTTATGATTTTGGCATTTCCAGACAGGGTTTCGCTGTTTTGTACAGGCTGTCCTTAAACCCATGATCTTTCTGCCTCAGCCTCCTGGGAATTAAAAACATAGCTATGCATATCATGCCTAGACATACTCCATCTATTCAGTATGGTATACAATGTGAATCTCTGCCTGAATAAGGAAAACTGGTTTACTTACACATTAAAAACCCATATATGTTTTAAAATCGAATGCATTCTTATCCATCCATCCACACATTCATTTGTACAACCAACATCTCCTAAATACATTCTATGGTTTTCTTGATTTGAGACAGTGTTATATGTAGCACAGGACAGCCTCAAACTCCATATGAAGCCAAAGCTGGGCTTGAGTTCCTGACCCTTCACTCTCCACTTTCCAAGTGCTAGGATTATGAGCATAAATGTCCATGCCCTTTTATTCTATGTATTTTTTAGCCAATTTCTGTCCATTTTGACCTAGACAATCATCCTGTTTTATTTATCATGGCTACAATAGAAACAAACTGGCTAGAGTACTCCTTTAAGGTCTTATTCCAATATCAATTTCTCTATAAGCCAGAATCTGATTTTTCTATTAAATAATGTTCTTACCCGTACACTCCATTGGTTAAATTGTCAAGTTGATGCAATCTAGAATCACATTGAAAGAGAGTTTCAATAGGAAATTGTCTAGATCAGTTTTGCTTCTGTGGGACAATGTCTTGATTATGTTAATTGATGTAGAAAGACCCACTCTGAAGGTGAGCAGTATTCCTTAGGGTTGGGGCCTGATTCTATACAGGGAAGAAGGTGAGCTGCAAATAGCATTAATTCATTGTTTTCAGCTCTTGAATAAAATATAATATAACCAGCGACTTCAAATTTCACCACCTTGATTTGCCTGCCATGACCTGGAATCTTGAGGTGGATAAGCCTTTCTCCCCTAAGGTGCTTTGGTTAGGAAGCTTTATCACAGTGATAGGAAAAGGAACAAATATACCTACCCCTTTTACCAATCTCTCCTTTCTGTTTTTTCTTAGCATGTGTTACCTTGTAATAAGTTACCTGTGTGTCTTTCCATATGCAATATAGGTTCTGTCTGTAGCCAAGGCTAGCCTGGTATTCTTGAGCTGATGAGATTTTCCTAACACAGTCTCCAAAAAGCTGAGATTATCAGTGTACACACACACACACACACACACACACACACACACACCACACACACACACACACTTATATATATTTGTTTTCATGGTGAAAATTCAAGCTCTACAATGACATGGATTTTGTTTTGTATTGTGTAATAGCGAAAAGTTGGACAGGGACGTTTCAATGTAAGTATATTCTCAGTGAGAGGAAGAACAAATGATTGTGAAAGGAGAAAGAGAGGCGCAGGTCTCTTAAAAGAAAAAACCTTCCCTCTAAAAGGAAGATTGGCGACTTTGAGTTAGTGAGGGGCAGAACACTGAATAGTCCATGAGTATGTTAGGCAAACCTCTGGCTTAGGAGAATTCAAATCAGCTTCCTACTAGCGGTCTGCCCAGAGTTTATGACAATCATAAGCAGGGAAAAGGCAGCGGCAGAGGTAGCATCTCATCCTGACTTCTTTATCTAACAATTGTGGAAATCCCTTTCTCAATTTTTTTTCATGTGAAATAAAAGGGTAGACACTTTATATCCTACAGAGACTGACACATAATAGACGCTGGATAAATACAATCCCCTGCTTCCACTGAGCCCCGTTGGCTGCTGAGAAAATCAGACACTTAATACTTTTGACAGGAGAGGTAGGATGTGGCAGAGGTGTTGAGAGAAGTGTGACTTTTTGAAGGGTCTGGAAAAGGATCAACAAAGGATCAGCATTTCAGCTTCCTCTTAGGTTGAAGGAGAATTCATAAAAGAGAATTCACCTTTGACCCCAACTCTCCCTCTGGATTCCAGACATACTGAAAGATAGCATCAGTCAAACTCAGCTTTTCTGAACTTGGCACAGAAGCAACATCCCTAGGACAGCATGTTTCTGTGGTATGATGAACTACACTGACCAAGGTAGTACAACAGAATTATGAATATTTGAGTCAGCAATGCCAAAAAAAATCACTGGTTTTAAGAAATAAAAGCTCTCATTGGCTACTGTTTTTTTTTAAGCCTTCATGATAAGGACATAATTCTAGAATATGAAATGAGTCAATTACAAAATCCATTCAGTGAAAAGACTTGGTATTGCTCACCTTTATGCCTCCTACTGTGGGTACTTTGGTCATTAAAATGAAAAGTAAATATTCCTATTATCTGGCTACATAGAAAGCTAACACAGAAAACCCCACTTAATCAAATCACAAAAGTAGGTAAAATTAACAGATATTTCTGGGCTCCCATAAAGAAGAATTTTCAACTGAGGAATAGCGAATGGCTGAGAACCACCTAAAGCAATGTTCAACATCCTTAGTCATCAGGGAAATGCAAATCAAAACAACCCTGAGATTTCACTTCATACCAGTCAGAAAGGCTAAGATCAAAAACTCAGGAGACAGCAGGTACTGGAGAGATTGTGGAGAAAGAGGAACACTCCTTCACTGCTGATGGGATTGCAAGCTGGTACAACCACTCTAGAAATCAGTTTGTCAGTTCCTTAGAAAATTGGGCATAATACTACCAGAGGACCCTGCTATACCATCTGTGGGCATATACCCAGAGGATTCTCCAGCAAGTAATAAGGATACATGCTCCATTATGTTCATAGCAGCCTTATTTATAATAGCCAGAAGCTGGAAAGAACCAAAATATCCCTCAACAGAGGAATGGATATAGAAAATATGGTACATTTACACAATGGAATAATACTCACCTATTAAAAACAATGAATCCATGAAATTCTTAGGAAAATAGGTGTAACTGGAAAATATCATCCTGAGTGAGGTATCCCAATCAGAAAAGGACACCACACATGGTATACACTCACTGATAAGTGGATATTAGCCCAGAGGCTTGGAATACCCAAAACACAATTCACAGATAAAAATGAATCTCAAGAAGTAGCAAGAACAAAGTATGTGTTCTCTGGTCCTTCTTAGAAGGGGGAACAAAGTACCCACAGGAGGAGATACAGAGATAAAGTGTAGAGCAAAGTTTGAGGGAAAGACCATCCAGAGATTGCCCCACCTAGGGATCCTTCCCATATATAGTTATAAAACCTAGACACTATTATGGATGCTCACAAATGCTTGCTGACTGGAGCCTGATATAGCTGTCACCTAGGAGGCTCTGTCAGTGCATGACAAATAAATACCGAGGGGGAAAATCTCAGCACAGAGTCCCCAATGGAAGAGCTAGAAGAAATGACCCAAGAAGCTGAAGGGGTTTGCAGCACCATAGGAAGAACAACAATTTGAACCATCCAGTACCCTCAGAGCGCCCAAGGACTAAGCTATCAACCATGGAGTACACATGGAGGAACCTATGTCTCCAGATGCATAGGCAGTAGAGGATGGCCTTGTTAGACATCAAAGGGAGGAGAAGCCCATGGTCCTAAGATGGCTGAATGAAGCAGTGTAGGGGAATACCAGGACAGGGAGTGGGTTGATTGGTGAACAGAGGGATGGGGAATAGGTTAGGGGATTTTGCGGGGGGGAATCAGGAAAGTTGACAACATCTGAAATGCAAATAAAGAATATATATAGAAAAGAAAAAAAAAGAATAAAGATATACCAAACTCAAACAGCTAATACCCCAAGTAATTGAAATTATGTTTGGCAAATATGGATGTGCCCTTAGAATTTTAGGATTCCATCTATTATGTAAAGCTGGCTTCACTCCAGATTTTTTTTTTATGTATTCCTGAATTTACTTCATTACACATGTGAGCATAGAAAATTCATGTACCGGGAAGCAACACACAAAGCTCACTAACACCTTTAACTGACCTGTTCCAATACAGAATGTCTTCCTCACTGTGTAAATAAAGAAGTCAGTGAGTGGATCACAGATCAAGCTTTCAGCTGTTGTCTGCCTACATGGAGGGGGAGGTGTTGGTGAGAGACGGGGGCTGGAGCTGACATCTTGGCAGCATAGATTGGTACTGTGCTTGGGAAGCTCAGAATAAAAGGAAATACTTAAAAATGTCATATGATCACAATGTGCCCATGCATTCCTTGTGGGTGTAAAGCACTGAGCCTTGGGATAGCTGAGTACCATTCAATCACTCGCTTCAACATCATTTTATGTGACTTTACTGGGACATCCCTTGAGGGTTTCTCCAAACAATTTGATATTATTAAACAGCTTGGTTCTGTCACAGCTTACTTAGGATCTGCCACCAAGGGTGCTTACTGCCTTATAGAGAGCACTGTTGATATTCTGCACGTTCTGTGTGTGTTTTTATTGAAGGAGAGGCAGGGAATTGGTCCTGAACTCTGGCTGGCCTATCTTAGAACACACCTACCCTCAAGGGCAACTTAATATTTTAATGTACATACAAGCTAGTTAAAAAGAAAGAACAGAAAAGAAATCCAACCCATGTGTCTGCTCAGTACTGATAACAGACCATTTGACATCTCTTTACATTTAGAAAGAAAAACTGCTTAAAAGAACCAGTGATATGCCTTTTATTTTTATTTGAGAAATTTGATGAATGAATCCCTTTGGTTACAGTGGATCTTTGTAATTAAAAGTCAAAACCAATTTGCTTATTCTTTGGATTTTTTTCTAGATTCAAAAGGGAAAGTTTTGTAATTGAAAAAGTGGCCCTTTGAAAACACTCTTAAGACCTCAGTTTGCCATTCAGGGTCTTACAGCTGAAGACTTTCCCCCTAGTACCTATTATGTGAGATTCACAGAAACTTTGACATCTTAATTTCATATCTGCTGCTTTTGCTGACTCAAAGGAGCATGTACACCATTTTCTAAACCTGTATTTGTCCTTATAGGAAATTGCTTGCTCTTCCTTTATCTCCGCTCTGGGATTAGCTATTCTTTCCTATCTAAAAAGATATTTTCTTGAACTCATAACAACATTTCTTGTACAAGCAGCTGTTTATGAACAGTGATTGACATGTAGTTCCTAACCCCACTGACCATACTGAAAATCTCCTCTATCTCATCCTTATTTCACATGTCCCTGGCATCCCTTAGGTATGGACCATTTCTGCAAAAAGCCCCTGTAGCCTGGCAGTGTGATCGTTTAGAACCAGTTTCATTATGGAGATAAATTAAGTTGAGTTTAGTCTGGGTAGATGTATACCTTAATCCTGAGAAAATGAGTAAATCTAGACTCCAAAATACACAGGAAGAATTCAAGGGATGACGGAAGTTGATATTGGAAAAATAGACTTATAAACCAAGGTATACTAAAAATTTTCAATGATCTTAAGAGCTGGGAAGACGTGAACACCCTCCCCCTCAGGGTCTTCTGAAAAGAATTAACCATTGCCACCTTCACATCAGATCTATAGCCTCATGGCCTGTCAGAGGAGATATCTGTGCTGTTCTAAACCGTCCACGTTGTAGTGCTTTGTTGTGGCAGGCTATGGGAATGACTATAACTTCTGGTCTCCAGGGGCTGAGTGGGACTATTTATTGTATGCAGATCTTTCTTTTTAAATGACAGTCTTATGAATACACTGCCATATGTAAGTTATTTTAATGTCCCCTCCGCCTGTAGTGAGTGTAGTTGTATAAATTATAAATGAGTTCCATCAGGTGAGCAGCTCAGCCAATTACCCAGAGTTTTCACACACAGGTCCTGCAAACTTGATATGCCTTTGAATTTACTACATTGCCTGGAATACTGCTGATGTAGCTGATGCTCCTACTTTACAATCAGTGACACTCAACCTTCCTAATGCTGTGACACTTTAACGCAGTTCCTCATGTTGTGGTGGCCCCCAACCATAAAATTATTTCATTCTGCTACATAACTATAATTTTGCTACTGTTGTGAATCATAATGTTAATATCTGATAGGTAGGTTTTTGACCCATGGGTTGAGAATTGCTACATAATATTATGTTTCTTTAGTTTATCTGGGTTCATTTCTATTTTCTTTGATGGCTTGTCTTGCATATGTGTTTTATGTATGTGTAAATGCCTTGGTGCCTGTGCATGTGTGCACATGGAGTCCAGAGGAAGACATCAGGTATCTCTGTCTATGACTTTCTGCTTTATTCTCTTACAGACAATTTTTCTAAACTTGACGCTTGGTCATATTTGCTCAGTTACTGATACAGTAACTAACAGTCAACCTGTGACAAATGAAGGAACCCAGAAGGTTACAATCTCAACCTGATCTGAAATAAAAGAAGAAAGGATACCAAAGATAAACATGAGGACTCCAGGAATAATGGCAGGACAATGAAGACCATCTCATCATCGGCTTATTTGACCACAAGAAAAGACAGTCCCTAACCAGGAATAAGGAAAATAATGGTGTCTGAGAACTGAAGAAAGTTTTGGAAAATTTTAAGTAGTTGCCCAGAAAGCATGCAGTTTATTAGAAAAATACACCAAATTTCCATAAATGGATTTATAATGATTATCTAATTAAGGCTTGAAACAGATAAATTAATGAGGACATTAGTGTAGCTTTTTTTGAAGATTCTTCAAAAAATTCTTTGTAGCATAGAAAATAAAGGAATCTCACAAATTGGACTCTTATATGTACTGCCTTCTCTCTCCCTTCCACCTTTCAATAAATCACAGGATCCTACAGAACAGGTGCGGCATAATATACACTGTTGAGCATCTAGTGATTGTTGTGGGCCAAGTCTACTAAATGATTCAGTAATCAGATAGGCACATGATATTCACAAGCTTTTAAATACCTGGTATTCCATATCAGCAGAGATGCATATATTTTAGTTCATTTATTTAGACTAAACATTTTAGAATATATTATAGTAAGTTCTTTCAACATGCCAACTACTATGATAAGTATTATCAGAATTTGTGAAAACCATGTTAACATTCTCCCTAAAAGGACACTAGGAATTATCAAGGCAAGACAAATTTAGCTATTTACTCACTCAAAGGACTATCACTGACCAATTTTCCTTGAATGTTATAAATCAAACCACCATCTTGGACCACAGGAATGCTCCCGGGACTTGGGACAGTTTGAAACTTCTCCTTCAGATATGTTCTCCTAGTGCTTCAGTCTATTTTATCATACTTTAGGTGGCATATTTTTCAATGTTATAAAATTAAATGTAACCTAAGTAATAAGCCACCCCTTTACCTGCCATCACACAAGTATAGATTTTACAGGTTAAAATTAGCTGCCATTTGAGAAGCAAGCACATTACAATTGATATCCAAATACTTCACAGACTGATTTCAAGGTATCAAGATACTCCCACACAAAGTAATAAAATAAACATATTATCACAAAGATATAAAGCCATTTTTATATGTTAAAATTGGATGAGGATTTTCCAGTTGGCAGAGAGGTTGCTGTGGAAATCAAGCCAAAATGCCTGAAAGTACCTAGGTGCATCATGGTATGTTACCATCCACAAAAACAAAACTTTGTTCAGGAACATCTTGTTTCCAAGCCCTTCCTACTCTCCATTACTCCAAATTAAAAATTCTCTGCACTGACCACATATAATGCTTTATAGGTTCTTTTGGGTTGTATTTCAGTTTGGATGTGTTTCTAGAGCTTAAACCCAGAGCATTGTGCTTGTTATATAAAAACTAGAGGACGTGTTAGAAATGCTCAAGTGACTGAGGCTCCCTTAGGAGGAGGTTTTGTGGGGCAGAGCTAAGATCTTTAGTAACAGCAACTGCAATCAGTTATCTTTGCCTTCTCACAAACTGTCTTACTGTGAATGAAAACTTCTGGCATCAACCCCTTTCATCTGTATAGTGTATCTCACACAGACACTCAAACAAAAGTTTATTATACACTCTAACCAAGGTAGTTGGCTCTTCCAAAATAATCTGTGACATAATTGATCATATTTAATGAATATTTAAAATCTCAATAGGTTTGTTTTCTGATCTGTGTGAAGGTTTAATTAAATAAGACATGGAGACTATGTGGATGGTAAAAACGTTAAAGATACAAACATTGATTGGTCCTAGTATTCAAGGCCACATAGTTCTTTTAGCTTTCTAAGCATTAGGTCTATCAGGAGAATATAGGAGGCTACAAGCTACTCCTTAAAATCATGTTGAGTGCTATGAAAATTTATGAAAAAGTACCACAAACTACTATAGATGCCACTGTACAAAGAGTATCCATTACCTTTTCCTTCCTTTACAAGATTATAATGAATTGAATGTGATAATTATTCTTTATAACTCCTACTCATTTATAATTGCATGAAGCTTAGATAAAGATGAGATATTAGCATATAAAATGAATTGCCAGACATATAGTCATATCTAACCATTGTCACATCATATATCAGCTCGTGTTTTATTTCCTGGACTATCTTAAATACTACTGTATATTTTTACAACACATTTACCTCAACAGAGAAAAGAGATGTATCACAGAGCTGAGTTCCAGTCTCTTACATCCTGTCACCTTCTCAATGACTCCCCTCCAGTGACTCTGCATTCCCTAAGTCATGGGTTCTTTAGCTTCTGAAGAGTCTCTGTAAGAATTCTGTTTGTGTATCAGATGAAATATAATTAGCAGTATCTATACATCTAGAACTGCATCAGCTTCAACAGGAATTAAACTTGGTTCCAAGTATTCAGAAACTGACTATATCTCAACAATTGACATAATTAGCTTGAATGCTTTTGAAGAAGTGGGTTCCGTAATTGTCGGATGTACAGCTATTTAGATGGCTGTGGGTAGATAGATATTCAATCAGGATTTGATTTAGTGAGTGCTGCAGAACATTCCTCACGTTCTAAAGGCTTTTCAAGGACTTTTAATAAATACAGTGGAGAAGAAAGGAGAGTAAGACACTTCATAATACTTATACTAAATCAGGTGTTCAAGCTAGGTGCTACAATAGACTGGAGAGGGTAGAAAGAAAAATACAAGTGAAGTCTATACAGAGTATAAAATTGAATTTGTAAGGACAAATCAAAAAGTAAGAAAGATTCAGGAGGAATGGGGACACATTGGAATAAGAGGCTCTAGGGAGATCTAGCTCTGGTTAAAGTGCATCACTGTTTTGAAGCAAATGTGTATATCACCCTATCTTTATCTGCCATTCTTTTGCTTATGCTTAGAGTAGTAACAAGCAAAAGGGTTGAGTCTTCTGTTTTATGTTCATTGCTTAGGAAACACAGCTCTTAATAAATGTTTGCTAACTCAGTAAGTAAGCAAACAAGGCAGAATCTGTAGACTAAGCCATAAGCTTGCTGTTATTAATTTCTTATTGAGCATGTTATCTTAAACTATTTGCCATTCTTTCATTTTCACGTGTGGTGTTGGAGATCAACTCCAGATCTTTGCACATACTGGGGAAATGCTCCCCCACTGAGCCACACCCCCCAACTGAAAGTGTTTTTCATATTTTTGTCTTATCTATAGTGTTTTATATTTTATTTTATAATATTGGAAAGAGCAATATGCCCTTTTAGTCCTGACTCAGGGCTTTTGGGCTATAACTTGTCTGCCAGATTTGGAATGTTAGGAGAACCCTCGGCCACTGAGATTATGGGTGTTGTGCCAGTTTGCATAATGATGATCTTTTAGTTTTATTTCAATCTCTACTTCTAACCCTGGAGGATAATTGGACAGTGAGTCGCAAAAACAAACTAAACCCAAGCAAGCCCCATACCCATAGGCTTTTCCTAGTGGCAAAATCATAGAAGAATATCCAAAGGCAAATGAAAACATTTAGTCTAACTCCTCATTCCAAAACAAGTCTGTTAAGCATTTCCATTGTTTGGACAGTATGATTTTATTTCCCTTCGTCAAGTTTGGGGTTCTAGAATTTGAAATCTAATTTTGGAAAAAAAAATATGAAGCTGCTTTCTCCCACTCTTCCCTCTGACCAGCTTCTCTCCAGGCATCAGTGGAGAGCAGAAGATGCAGAAGAACCCTAGGGGAGCCAGGGAACTGTGCTGTCCAGCTGAATGTTGCAAGTGAAGGTTTTAAAGGCCATTCCCATTAGAAAATGAACAGTATATATGATAAAATTAGTAAGGCACAATATAAATGCCTATATTTATTACTTACTACAAGTCATGGAAAAGATAAGTATTATTTTATTTATCACTTATTTAATCTCATTAAAAAAGAGGCAAGTATTGTAATAAATTACAGATGAGGACATAAAGAAAAAAGGTGTTAGGTAACTGTCCCAGCATCAGAGCTGCAATGATCCCTGGGCTGAGAGGTGAACCCAAAACTGTCAGGCAGCAAAGCGTTTGCTGCTAACGACTTTGCCCTGTGTATAGTATCCCAGTCTAAAAAACTCTTTTTTATTGAATATATTCTTCATTTACATTTCAAATGTTATACCCCTTTCTGGTTTCCTCCCTCCCTGAAAACCCCCAAACCATCCTCCTACCCCTTGCCTCCAAGAATATGTTCCTCCACCCAACCCACTCCCATGACCCCCACTCGATTTCCCCACACTGGGGTCTCTATTGAGCCTTCACAGGACCAAGGACCTCTCCTCCCACTCATGCCTGACAAGGCATTCCTCTGCCACTCTTTTGACTGGAACCATGTGTACCCCTTGGTTGATGGTTTAGTCTTTGGGAACCCTGGGGTGTCTGGTTGGCCAACATCTCTTAAAATGATTCTGTGAATATATGGAATTCTAGCAATAGGAGTAAAAGAAGCCCCCAAGAAAACTCAAGTGAGGACTAGGAAAACACATTTATTTTTAGGGCACCCATTTCTTTCCCTTTGCATTTTAAATTTTCTTCTTTATAAACATTATATCCAGACCCCTACCTCCACTCTTTCCAGTCCCCTTCCTCCTGTCTCTGCTATATCCACATTTCCTCCATTTCTCTTTGAGGGATATTGTCTTAGTTAGGGTTTCACTGCTGTGAACAGACACCATGACCAATGCAAGTTTTATAAAAGAGAACATTTAATTGGGGTTGGCTTACAGGCTCAGAGGTTCAGTCCATTGTCATCAAGGCAGAAACATGGCAGCATTCAGGCAGGCATGGTTCAGGAGGAGCTGAGAGTTCTACATCTTCATCTGAAGGCTGCTAGTGGAAGACTGACTTCCAGGCAGCCAGGGGGAGGGTCTTAAGCCCACACCCACAGTGACACACCTACTCCAATAAGGCCACACCTCCTAATAGGTTCACTTCCTGGGCCAATCATATACAAACCATCACATTCCACTCCCTGGCCCCCATAAGCTTGTTCAAACATGAGTCTATGGGGGCCATACTGAAACATAGCATAATGCAAAATACATTTAGTCCAACTTCAAAAGTCCCTGTAGACTATAGCAGTCTCAACAGTGTTAAAAGTCCAAAGTTCAAGGTCTCTTCTGAGATTCACTCAATCACTTAACTGTAATCCTCCAAGCAAGACAGGAAACCAGCTGGGCAAAGTCCAAACTCTGCATCTCCATGTCTGATGGCAAAGCAGTCTTCAGATATCCAACTCCTTTTTCATCCTTGTTGACTGCAACTAGGTTCTTTCTCCTGGGCTTGTTCCACTCCCTGTTAGCAGCTTTCCTTGGCAGGCATCCTATGGCTCTGGCATCTTTAACATCTTGGGGTCCCCAAGTCAATTTCAATTTCACAGCTTCTTGTTCAAATGTCTGGGATCCACACATGATCTGCTGTGTATCTCCAAAGAGCTGGTGTGACTTATCCAGCTCTGCCCTCTGTAGCACTCTAAGTTCAGATTGATCCACTCCACTGCCACTGCTGTTCTTGGTGGTCACCCCATGGTACTGGCATCTCCAATATGTTAGGGTCTTCCATTGCAACTATGCTTCACCAAAGCCTCTCATAGGCTCTCTTCATGGTACCAAGCCTCAACTCCTTTGCATGACCCCTTCAGTCCTGGGCAGTCAATTACAGCTGAGGGTACATTTTCACCAATGGCCTTCCATGGCCTCTCACAGTACCAAGCCTCAGCTGTTCTTCATGATGCCTTCATGCCTTCAAAACCAGTACCACCTGGATGATTCTTACATGTTACCAAGTACAGCTGCAACATGAGATACAACCTTGGCTATCTCTGGAACACAGCTACTTTGTGCTCTCAGAAAATACTTCCCATATTTCACCTCAGTGATGCTGGTCTTTTCCTAATCACCACTAATTTCTTAGCTCCAGCTAACCAGCATCAATTGTCCCAGTAGTGTCCTTCTTCTCTTGAATATAAAGCCAGAGAGACATGGCTGAAGCTGCTGAGTTCTGCTGCTTGCAGGAGCTAGAACAGTGGCCCCCTTGTTCTATTACATTATCACTAGCTTCCTTTTTCCCAGCTCCTTCACTGCCTAGGTTGGCTGTCCTGAATCTTGCTCCTTAGACTGACCTTGAACTCAAGAGATCTGCATGCCTGTCTCCTAAGCACTGGGATTAAAGGTGTGGTCCACCAAGCCTGGATTAAAGTTTTTCTTCACCTAGAATTTGCTCCATTCTACGCTGGCCTTGAACTCAGAGATCTGCTTATCTTTGCCTCCTGGGATTAAAGGCTTGTACTACCATGCCTGGACCTAAAGTTACCTGGGTGGAATCTTGCCCCAAGGTCGCCACTCCTTTAATTCAATATCCTTGAATTCAGCTTCATTTCACTTCCTGGAGTCCCTTTAATACTCAAACTATATATTTTGTACTTTTCCTTTCTCAGCTTGCTATGTTTGTTCAAAATTCTCTTTATCAGACTTAACCAGAGAACAAAGTCTTTGTTGGGCTTTTTTGAGACTTCCTTTGCAGATGGAATTAATATAAATCTCTTTACCTTAGTTCTAGGCAGTCTCTTCAGACAATGGCAAAAAGCAGCTGTGTTCTTCACCAAAACATCACAAAAACAGTCTCTCAGCCACATATTAAAGTTCTTCTCCACTGAAACCTCTTGGGCCGTCAGGCCTACACAGTTCAAATGTCCCTCAGCACCACTGTCTTCCATATTCCTACTAGTCTGTCCCATTAAGCCCCACTTAAAGAATTCCGTGGCTTTCCAAATCCAAAGTCCCAAAATCCACATTCTTCCGAACAAAAGCATGGTCAGGTCTATCACAGCAATACCCCAGTCCCTGGTACCAACTTCTGTCTTAGTTAGGGTTTCACTGCTGTGAACAGACACCATGACCAATGCAAGTTTTATAAAAGAGAACATTTAATTGGGGTTGGCTTACAGGCTCAGAGGTTCAGTCCATTGTCATCAAGGCAGAAACATGGCAGCATTCAGGCAGGCATGGTTCAGGAGGAGCTGAGAGTTCTACATCTTCATCTGAAGGCTGCTAGTGGAAGACTGACTTCCAGGCAGCCAGGGGGAGGGTCTTAAGCCCACACCCACAGTGACACACCTACTCCAATAAGGCCACACCTCCTAATAGGTTCACTTCCTGGGCCAATCATATACAAACCATCACAGATATCAACTAAACATGGGGTCCCAAGTGCAGGCAAAGAGTCAGAGATACTCCTTCACTCCCTCTGTTAGGGGGTCACATAAGAACAACAAGCTATACAAACAGAGAGAGAGAACTTACTTCAGATGCATACAGAGTCTGTAATTGTTGTTGCCATCTCTATGAGCCCTTATGAGCCCTGCTTAGTTGATTATCTGGGTTGTAAAAAATAACACTAATATTTCTTGTACTAGATTTTAGATATAACAAAACTGATCATCTGGTCCCTTAAATTATATAATCAAATAATTTGATTTTCCCAAGGGACTTGGCAATCATTTAATCCCACTGACAGAAATATCAGGCTCTATTTTCTTTGTAAATTGAATCCTTACTTCTCAGTAACTGATACGGAGGTGATCAGAGTCTAGGGTGGAAGATAAAAAAAATAACTAACTGCAAGATAAAGTTTCTATAGGAACAGGGATATCAGAGTGACCACTCAATACCATTTTACTAATACTGTGGTTAACAGAAAAGTTATGTCTTTAATTTCAACAATACATGTAGTAGGCACCTCATCATTTTAACTTAGAACTTGCTGAATTAACTAAAATGCATCGTTAAGGGATGATAATTTTCATGGGGAAAAAGTTTCATAATATTCATCACACAAAATGGAGTTGTATATTTGCTAGTAGTTTTGCTGACATTTTTAACATCATATTAACCTTAGCCATTCATCTCTTTTTTGTACCCATTGCTTTATATAGTTATTTGATTAAGCAGTCATTATATGATTTGATAAAATATTAATGTGAAAGAGTCATTCTTTGAAGACATTTGCTAAAATAAATCATTTAAAACTATGCCAAATTAATGGAGGCAAGATAAAAATAAAAGATTGGAGACAGATTACAAAGTTTATAAGTGAATATGTTATTCCTCTAACATCTTTGATTTGGGGTATATTATGTTCACATGGTAGAGCCCTCTAAAATGGGAATAATTTTAAAGAAAAATTGTCCAATTTAATATAAATTTTGAGTCTAAATAAAAATAAAGTGTTTAAGTAGTCATTTAAATAACTGACTTTTTTTTTTCTCCAGGTTTTGGCAAAGGAATTTACACTGACTGCCAGGAATCATTGGGAGAACCATTCTTGTATAGTTTTCTCTTATCTTTGGACCAATTATTGTACAAATTGAACCATTTAGGAGACTTAGAGATGGTCAGACCCACATTATCACAGCTGGTAGTGGGGAAGACAGAACTACATTTGAAAAATGTATAAAATCTTGGCGCTGTTTTTCTTTCACAATTCATTTTAAACCAACTGTAATTCTTGAATAAGTACAAGTATACTTCTTTCATTGCAAATCTAACACAGCATTCTTTTTTTCCAGTTGGTATTAAGGTAAGAAAGACCAAGATCTGCATAATATGTCTGTACTTGAAGACCTTTCTCATTTTGGAAGCTGTCCTGCTTTTTGCATCTATGGATTATACATATGTAAACCATATATATATATATATGTATATATATATATATATATTTGTGAATATATTACAAAGAAAATCACTTTACATCTTTTCTCATTTGTATAATATTATTTAATATTGAGTTTTTAATACACTTATTCATTCATCTATCTGTTAAATACGTCAACCCACATTCTTCCGACTCTGCACATATTAAATTTGTTTTACGAAAAGTTCAGAAGCAGAGTCAATAGGCTTAATTTATCCACATATAATTTTAATTGGACACCTAATATATGAAATAGGTGTCATAGAGGGTGACAGTTAGGCATGGGAACTCTGCTAACATGTAACCGATTTAACACTATCAATTTCAGGAACTAAGGCTTTTATAAAGTAACCTTTTCTTATTGTCATGAGACAAGTATGATTTTTGTCAATGAGTAAATGCAGGCAGAAGACATCAGAGAAATATTTCTGTGGTCATTCACTATAAATTTAATAGAGCCAGACTTTAATAATATTGCCTGCTTTTAGGGATCCCCATCGTTTTATGCATAAGTAATCTAAGTGTACTGTGTATAGTTTTAATTACTGTACTATGATGTTTAAATAAGAAAATAACAGAATAAATAGACCAGATTTTGAGAATATATAAGAAGCTATTCCCTGATGGAAGTACTCTTTTCTATTGGATTCTAAAGGAAGATCAGCATTTAATCCATTCTAGATATTAGAGTCCCAGACACAAAAACTGCCTTATAAAAAGGAAACGTGTACATGTGTAAAAGCTAAAGAGAAATAAAACCAGAACAGGGCTCTAGAGGGGAATAAATTCACTTTTTAGCAAAGTAGAGAACTATTATCCTAACGTGGGAGGGGCAGGAGGAAGAGTAAACACTAGATTTTACAGAGGCATTTTAAAAGTATATTTAAGAATAGTCTTCACTAATAACAAATCATTTGAATGATGCCTCACTTTAATAAACCACAACCTGCCAGCACTTTCACAGAGGATAATAAACAACAATAATGATAAAAATTAATGAACAGATTTGAGAATCCTGTCACATATTTACACAGTCACAATTGACAAGCCATTCTTTTTTATGCTTTCAAGTCCACCTTTGCTTACATTTTCACATTCTAATTATTACTCTCAGGTCAGACTTTGGAAAAGTGTGTCACAACTGTGTACTTCAAAGGAGAGCTTCTAGCATTGCACTGCGGAGGCAAAGCTGAGCTGCAACAGTTCTTGCTGCTGCTGTGTTAGCTCCATTTATCTAGCTACTCCTTTTGAATAATGTCCATGGAATAAGAGCCGTAACCCCGGTGGCCTAGAATAACACGAAGACTGCATTTTCCTACCAGAAAGAAACCCTTTAAATCATCCTCCATATCCTGGGAATGAGACCTCAAATTAATCCAGCCACCCTTAGCCCTTAAGAGCAGGGTACTGACGCTAAAGTACAAATACTACTCTACTAACAATTGTAAAGATCAAATTTAAATAGTGTCCTTTTCTAGTTCTATGTGCCATTGTTTATCAGTCTAGGCACTGCAACTTCCAAAGAAACTTTAACCCCGTTACAAATGTCAATGTGCTGGTCTTTGGCGTCCTGTTATAGAGAGGCCAGTACTATAGGTGTATGTTCTGTATGTGAGGTATGTGCTTCCTTTCATTACTTTCATTTCTTGGTGTTTGTATTGTCTGTGTGTCTCTGTGATCTTTTGTAGTAGTTTTTTTTTATGGGTATTTATCCTGGGAGTTTAATGAGTTTCTTAGATCTCTGTCTCGACTGCTTTTATTTTTTTAAAGGTAGGATTTTAGTATGAAGCCTAGGTTGGCCTCAAATTCCCAGTCTTTCTTCCTGAGCCCTTTTAGGGCTAGGATTCTAGTCATGCACTATTATATCTGGCACATCTGTGTGTTTTAACTTTGAGAAAACTTTGGCCAGTGCTTTTTCTTTACTTACTAGTATTCTTTTCCCTTGTGAAACTATAGTAATATATGTTTAAATTAATTGGAATATTCTTATCAGTTATTCAACTTTGTTAATTTTCCTTTTATCTTTTTGGTTTCTGTTTTTAACCTAAATATTATTAACAGAGATAATAGTACAATTAGTTTCATCTTTTGTGGTAGACAAGAAACCAATTTGTTATTTTGAAAGTTGAACAATGAGCAAATGATCCCTTCTACCTTTCTCACTTCAAATCAGTAACTGTAAATCAATAAAAAAATCAGTTACTCTTTATAAAATTGTTATAAGTAATTGAAATCAAATTAGTATATTTATCTCATCATATTTCTTTCAATTAAATGACAGATCTATAAACTGATAACCAGTAGATAAAAGTGAAAACTGGTGGGGAACGCTAGTATCCTCTGCTGTGTTAGTAACATCATCTTGCAAGCTCCTGTACCAGCTGAGAAACTGAGGCTTCTACCACTTTGGTCCACCTATCGACTACTCCAAGTACCAGTCCTACTTAGGAGTTTTGCTCTAGATATCTAGCTTTAGTAGGCTCTTGCAATAAGTAGGGGACATTGGCTTTCCTTGATTTGACTTACCTGTGCTGTCCCATTAGGATCCAAGACTTCTGACTTCCTGTTCCTCACTTCCACTGATTAAGCATACCTATCTGACACTGGATTATTCTTCAGGTGCTGGCCACCAGACTGCCTATAACTTCCAGGAATTTTATTCCAGGATCCCAGTCCAGACAACCTCCTGAAGCAATCTTTTTTTTCTCCTAAAGCAATCTTATGTACATGTTACAAATCCTAGTCCAGAAACAGAAACACGAAAAACCAAGGCAACATATATCCTCCACAAATTACTTATCCTATGATAATAATACCAATAAAATGATCTTGAAGAAGTTCCAGCAAATAATTTTGAAACAATGATTATAACAATGATCAGATAACCCAGATAAGACACAAATATATTCTAAGAAAACTAAATCAAAGTGATGGGCAAAATAAGGAAGTCAATTCAGCATATGAAAATAAAATTCAACAAAGGGCTGAATGGTTGAATAAAATCTAAAATTGACATGATTCTGGAAATAACATCTCTACAAACAGAAACTTCAGTGGAAAGTCTTACCAATTGAATGGAATGTGCAGAAGAACACAAGAAGACAAGACAGAAAAACTTGATCATTCAATAAAGGCCAACAATAATTTCTTTTAAAATATGAATATAATATCAGAAAGCTCTGGGGCAACATAATAGAGACCAAATTTTCAAATTACCAGCATAGAAGGAAAAATATTATAGTGAATATACAGAGAATATTTTCAACAAAATTATGTAAGAAAAGTTGTCAAATCTAAAGAGATCCAAGTAAACAGAAGACTAAACAAATAAAGTGGTAAAGAAGTTCCCTATGACAAATTATAGTTAAAATATTAAAAAGATGTAATAAAGAAAGTGTTTTAAAATCTTCAAGAGAGAAAGTTTAAGACACTTATAGAGGCAGATCCATTAGAATAACACTTGATTTTTCAACAGAAATTTTCAAACCCAGAAGGCCCAGAAAATATGTATCGCAAGTTCGGTAACTCAGATTATTATACCCAGACAAACTACCTATTAAAATTGAAAGAGAAATAAAACGTTCCCATGATAAAAGCAGATTAAAGGAATTTATGGACAGTCTACAGAGAATAGTAGATGAAACATTTTGGTCTGAAGACAAGAATGAATGCCTCAGAGAGGTCTCAGGGAATAAACAGTTCCAGAACAGCTCATCAAAAGAAGTCTAAGAAAACACCATTACTGGTTCCAGCCAAAAGTATGGCAGAGGAATACCTTGTGGGGCATCACAGGGAGGAGAGGTCCTTGGTCCTGTAAAGGCTCAATAGATGCCCCAACAAAAGGAAATTGAGGGGGTGTGAATGTGGGAGTGGGAGGTATGAGTGGTTTGGGTGGAGGGGCATATACTTGGAGCCAGGGGGTGGGAGGAGGGGTTGGGGGATTTGAGGGGAGGAAACCAGGAAAGGTTTTAGCATATCCTGATTGAGGTAACCCAATCACAAAAGAATCTTCATGTTGTGCACTAACTAATAAATGGATGTTAGCCCAAAAGCTCAAAATAAGTTACAATTCACCCAGCACAGGAAGCTCAAGAAGAAGGAGGACTTAAGTGAGGGTGCTTTAGTTCCTCTGAGAAAGGGAACAAAATACTCACAGAAACAATAAGGGAGACAAAATGTGGAGCAGAGACAGAAGTAAAGGCCACCTCGAAAAGGCCCTACCTGGGGATTCATCCTATAAACAGTCATCAAACCCCTACCCTACTATGGACAACAAGAAGTGTATACCAAAAGAAGCATGCCATGATTGTCTCCAGAGTAGCCCTACCAGAGTCTTACAAATACAGAGGCAGATGCAAGCAGCCAACCATTGGACTGGGCGTGGAGTCCCTAATGGAGGAGCTGGAGGGTGGTCCAGAGGAGCTGAAGGGGTTTACAGCGCGATGGGAAGAACAACGATTTCGGGCACCCAGATGCCCCAGGACTCCAAGTGACTAAACCATCAACCAAGGGAGTACACATGGTTCCAGCCAAAAATGTGGCAGAGGAATGCCTTGTTGGGCATCAGTGGGAGGAGTGGTCCTTGGTCAGGTAAAGGCTCAATAGAGGCCTCAACAAAGGGAAATCGAGGCGGGGGAGTTGGAAGTAGGTCGGGAAGTGGGCCATATACATGGAGGCAGGGAATGGGAGGAGGCATTGGGGGTCTTTGGGGAGGGGGAAAATCAGGAAAGGTTTTTACATTGTCAATGTAAATGAAGATGATATTCAATAAATAAAAAATAAAAAAGAGATGTAAATGAAGAATATAGTCAATAAAAAGGAAAAAATAAAATACCATTAAGTATCAAATGACAGGAATTAATATGCACTTCTCAATAGTAATGCTTGAAATAATGGTCTCAGTTCCCCAACAAAAAGAGAGACTAGCAGACTGTGTTACAAAACAGAATCCATTTTTTCCCTTGGCTATCTTCAAGGAATATGTGTCAAGATCATCAATAGACTTCTTATAACAAAAAGGGTTCTAAGCAATTGAAACCATGAAACTATTCAGAAGAGATGTAGAGGGGTACTTTACATAATTAAAGCAAAAAACACCAAGAGGAAATTTTAATTCTAAATATTTACATACCAAACAAAGGGACCCTCAGTTTAATAAAAAAGAAAAGAAAAGACACACTATCAGTCCTATAATCACGATTGACCTCAAATTATTGATAGTGGTTTACTTCAATACCTGACGTTCACCAGTTCAACCAGTAGGTTGTTTGTACACAAATAAAACAGAACAGAAGAACATTATAGGTAAGGATATCATGAATCAAATGAGCTTAAAAGACATCTGCAGAACATTCCATCAGTGTATAAAAGAGTACATAATTCTTTTTAGCAGTCCACAGTACTTTCTCCAAAACTGACCACATCACAAAACACATCTCAGCAAATATAGCAAAGCTGAAATAACATTCTGCATTTTATTTGACCACAAAAGAATAAAACTGAATGTAGCAGAAATGGCGGAAAGTTAAAACAAACTCCTGGGAACTAAAGGACACACAACTGAATGATAATTGGCTCAAGAGAAAAAAAAATAAAAAAGAAACAAAATATTCCTAGAATTGGATGAAATAGAAAATATAAAACACAAAATCTGTGGACCACAGTGAAAGCTCTTAACCTATTAAGTCCATGGGTTCTGGGAAATTAGAATTCCATACTGGGAAAAGGAAAATGCAGCTGCCAACTAAGAGGAAACTGTCTCCTCAAAAGAAATTTATACAGTTCTAACTTTCTAGATAATCTTTCAGGAGAGACTAGTGCAAAGAAAATGATAGCTTAATAGTGGGTGTGCCCTCTTTGACTAGGACTGCTTAGCTATATGGACCTCTTGTTTTCTGTTTCAACATAAACATTATGTGTAGACCCTGAAGAAGGTATTGTAGGGAGTGGCCAATAAACTTCTTTGTTGTTGTTCTGAATGTGGGCACAATGAATAAATCTGCTTTCTTTGCCTTCTCAGTATTTCTCATCTGCTTAATTGGCTTACTGAGGCTGAGTATGGCTCATGATCCGCACATTTTGTATGTTATCTTTTCACTATCTGACATGAACAACTCCTGTAAATATGGAGAAGATTGAAACAAAGTGTCTGGAGTGGTGTGAAAGTATGAAGGACCAAATAAAACTATAAAGAAATAGGAAGTGATGATAAGCATGTAGAATCTATTTGGTGGGTATCCAAGGCCTTTTCTTCCCCTAATGAGTAATTATGGAGCATTACCTTTAATAATTGCATAAAATCATTCACTAAGTTGGATTTATTTTATGTAGCTCCATATATTCATTTAATTTCCCACACTAAAATAATAAGCACACACACAATATACCGTTTGCTGTTCTCCGTGTGCACTAGCATTTCAGGAGATTTGAAAAGACAAACATCTGTTTTAAGAGCTGCTGATTTTACATTGAACTGGTTATTAAAGGAAAACCTCAAACTCCCCATAGTCCAATTAAAAGTTTTTCATTAGAGAAAGTTTCTGATGAATTTTAAATTCTCACCAGGAATGAAAGCAGAAAATGGAACACGTTTCTCTATATTTAAAAAGATCATAAATTTTAAAACTGTTTATGTGGTAGGTCAACAAAAGAAAATAAATTTTGTAAGAGAGGAGTGTTAGTTAGGGGTTGGATTTTTGCTCTTCCCAGGAAGTTCTAATGCCTAGCATCTGCGACCTTATTTGGAAATGGGATCTTTATAGATGATTGGGATAAGATGAGGTTCTGGGGTAGGCCCTAATCCAATATTACTCTGTCCTTATAAAAAGAAAAA
Organism: Apodemus agrarius; assembly: GCA_964023405.1. NCBI lineage: Eukaryota > Metazoa > Chordata > Mammalia > Rodentia > Muridae > Apodemus > Apodemus agrarius. The sequence continues at coordinate 83,934,746 of OZ030005.1, read as the reverse complement.
AGTGGAGAACACTACGTGAAGATGAAGGGGGAGATTGAGATGATTCATCTCCCAACCAAGGAATGTCGAAGATCACTAGCAACCCCACAAAAGATAGAAGCACGGAACAGACTCCCCCTCACTGTCCTCACAAGGAAATAACCAACTTGGTACCCTGAGTTTAGACCTTCAGAGCCATGGCACTCATTTCCATTCTGCAAGCCACTTATTATGGTGCCCAGTTCTGTCAGTCCCTGCTACCTTTCTACGAGAATAAAGCAGGCTAGGATTAAATGAGCACATATTCAATGTTAAAGGTACACTGAGAAATTCCCTGTGGGACAACTGCCAAAACATGAGGACTAGAGACAGAACACAATCTAGAAAGACACTGAGGAAGTCCTGGGATTCCTACAGTATGAAGACTAGGGACATGAATACTTAAAGAAACATTAAATAAGTTACGATTCTAGAATCAAAGTGGTGTATGACATTATGGTTATATATTTGGATATGTGTATTCAGTCATTATTAATATTTATAAATACATGGATTAGAAACAAATGCATTTATGAAAATAGGGATGTATGTGTTTTATTAAGGATTATATATGTAGCTATAGATATGTTCATATAAATTCAGATGCATGTATATATTTATATTCTCACTATATTCATGCTTAGATATATAAAAATAGCTATATATAAGAATTCATCATATATTAATGATACATATATGAGCTTGGAAAAGGGAGTAAGTACTTTGCATTCACAGACTTCTGTCCCTCATAGCTAGAAATGAAATCATCTGAAAGGCAGCTCAAAAAGATGAAATTACTCTCCAGGACAGGCACACAAGGAAATTAGTTTTATTTTTAATGTTTTGAAGTCATAAGAGTTATTTCTGCAACTGTACCACTTGGTTATTTTTCTTTATTCCATTTTCAGTGTTTGTCTTTGATGCCTTAGAGGCAAGGGCATTTGTATTATATCCATACAACCCCTTCACAATAAGTTGGCTTTCTCAGGACAGCACACAAAGCCTGTCAACAGCCACTGCCATTAAAAAGATCATGTGGGCTGTTCTGCTGGCTGCAACATTTTGAAAGCCTTAAAGTGCTACAGCCCATTACCTAGCAATTAGATGGAGGCTTCTCACTGAGACTTTGATCTTGAGTGGTCCTAGTATCAAAAGAACTGGGCCTCCATATTTTTGCACTAAGTAGTTTGCTTTGGGGTAAATAGATGTCTTGAATCAGTGAACATGTCTAAAGTTACATGACAAACAAGAAAGGACAGTAAGAAATGATTACTCAACTCTAGGACACAAGTAAGTGTCCCATCTGTAGGGTATCTAGGTAACGTGCCAGGTATGTTTGTACCCAATCACAGTAAAGGCTGTCTTCTTATACTGGAAAACTCCATGTTACCTAAGCATTATTATTCTTGCTCTGTAGGAACATTAGCTGAGACTCAAGATTTCTTTGTGGATATCTATAAGTAATAATCATGCCCCATAATGAGGGCCCATCTGACAGGCTGTACTATTTTCAATCTGCCATGCTAAGAATGAAAGAATTATAGTTGCAATCTGTTGCAATAAGTCTTTTCTGTTCAGAAATTCAAGCCTTCTCCTGTTCTCATGAAGCAGCTGACCCAGGTTGTGTGACTATCACAGTTCTCAAAAAAAAAAAAAAAAAAGGTCCCAGGCAACCTTCAGCAACTGCTAACGGTGGGCTTTTCTCTGTGGACAAGTGGGTGTCCATGACAGCTAATTTATGTGAGATTACAGTCAGGAAAGAAATCAGTGATATTCAGATATCCTTCAAAAATAAGGCAGCATATATTTGTGTGTGTGTGTGTGTGTGTGTGTGTGTGTGTGTGTGTGTTGGACTTGAGATTGTATTAGTCACATCCCAAGGTCAATCAGTTTCATTCTTGGGTTGAATATCTTCAAAACCTATAAATATATGATTTTCTTTTATGTAAATGTTATTTACACACACACACACACACAGACACACACACACACACACCAAAGTTGACGTTGGCTATAGGCAAAAGATTAGATAAACAATATCATCTTAAGATTTGATACCATTTTATGCCCATGGATTCACTCTGTCAAATTACAGACAACAGAGAACAGCAATAGTCACAGGTGAAACTCATTAAAATTATTCCAAAGTAACCATTTCTATGACCCCAACCAACCAAATCAAAAAGCAAAACTAAATTGGACACATCCACTGGGCAGCAACATCATTAAGTATCTGTTCATAAAAAATGTGGAGTAAGAACAACATAATAAAATGTACCCAAACTCCTCAGCACTTAGTCTGACTTTAATCCTGTAAAACATGCTTGGCAAGCAGAACTGCAAGAAGGACCATTGTACACAGGAGTCTTTGGAAGATGTCAGGGCTTTCTCCTGGATAGAAATACCACTGGGCCGGTCAAATTAAAGGACTTAGCTGCTAATCCGAGTGAGTGGGAGTAGACTCTCATCTCCTCTACCAGAAATCAAGAATGTTAGCAAGGTAGATATCCTTTTGCTCTTTCTTCTGACTTCTGAGCATAATCAGAGTGCTTTTTAACATGGGAATGATGAACCATGTTCAAATAATGGCTAAGAAGATGAAAAATTAGAAAAAATTCAAATAAGAACGTAAGGCTTGGATGACTTGATGTTTTTGAGAGGGAGAATGTGGGTGGCAGGAAGGAAGCAAGCTGCCCAATGTGATTTTTTAAAAATACATTGAGACTAAAGATAGTTTGTTGGACAAGCAAGTTTTCGAAGGCAACGGCCAAATGTTAATGGAATTCTCCAAGAAACAATAAATAACCTGCTCTCTGGAATTTAAGATTTACTTGGGGAGGGGAGGGAAGGGGGTGGTACTTGAAGCAGTGGTTTCTATGTGAACAGGAAGGTCCTTCATCTTCTTCATCTTTAAAATGAATGGTTTGAAGGATATGCACAGTGGAGCAATTAAAATGTTGACTTTATCATTTATTTTATTAATTTTTAAAAATACAATTAATACCTATAGACTTTGAAGAGGGGGAGTAAAAATTAGGAGATCTAATGGGTTATTTCCTCAGCATGGAAAGTATACAAAATATTGAAAATTAAGCAAGATGCTTTACAACAGAAGATTAGCAAGAAAAACGACAGCAGAGAGGGACTATGGCTTATTTGTGTAGTACATGCCTAACATGTGCAAGTCTCTAGGTTCAATTCCCAGCAGAGGCAAAAGTTAAGAAGCTAGGCTTCCTGGCTGGGTGGTGGTGGTGCACACCTTTAATCCCAGCACTTTGGAGACAGAGGTAGGCGGGTTTCTGAGTTTGAGGCCAGCCTGGGCTTCCGAGCGAGTTCCAGGACAGCCAGGGCTACACAGAGAAACCCTGTCTTGAAAAACCAAAAAAAAAAAAAAAAAAAAAAAAAGATAGTTTCCTAACAACAAATTTTCTTGAATACCAATTATATGATTTGCCTAGATGCAGCATTCAAAGATTCAAGTCATTGCACTGTTTGCAAGAATCATAATACCAAAAAGATAAAAAAAGAATCACAATATCAAGAGACATTGAGTAATAATGGTGTTGTTTTGTTTTCTTTCTTTTTAAAACACCATCTCTTCCATTTTAATTTCTTGTAATGTTATTTATTTTTCATAATAAATGTATGAATGAAGTAGTTTCTAGTTTCTCTCTTAGAAATGAAGATGAGATTGAACAAGTTTACCTGTTTCATTAAGCTACTAAACAGAAAAGGCCAGGGTTTGAACCTAGGGTTATCTGCCTCAGCAATCTGTACTTTCATCTTTCACATGCATGTGTTTCTCCTCCCCCAGAGAGGAAAGTTTAGCAATATAAAAAAAATAGTGATGCATTCACGACTCTTCCACTGCTCCACCCCAATCAAAATTTCTGAACTGGGGTTAATAGTTTCAGAAGCACAAATCAAATTAAAGGTTTTTGCCTTGAACAGAGTCAAGGGCCAACAGAAAAGGCGCAGCCTGGCAGCCTAGCAACAAAACCATCAAACAAATTGATGCTCAGTGATCTGCTGCCATTGTAGGACTCTTCAGCTGCACGCCGGTCGGTCGGTGAGTCAGCCCCTGGGCTGGTGGGCAAGCAAAGTGCTCTAATTCTGAAAACGAGCAGAACCTCAACCAACGGATCAAGGAAATTATGAGAGGGCAACAAAGTGAAGGTATCTCTTCAAGAACGTGGACATGTGGGAAATGATTTAGGGCCATTTACATTCCCAGAGCATTTTAAAGAAAATGTTTTTATACTTGATTCTGCTTTTAAAAATGCAAATGAGTATGTACAGAGGACAATTGTAATCTAGCATTGAGAACATCCTGGCTACAGTAATTAAGTTCTAAGTGAAAAAAAAACCACCTATGCATATCTTCTGCTTACTTTTTTTTTCTGAGTCCAGACCTACAGTCACTCACCACTGTATTAATGACAGAGTAAACCAGCTTAAAATTCTATTGCAAAACTGCATTGCAATGGCAGTGCTAGCAATAGGTATCACTGTGTGGTTTAGATCTGGGAAATCCTGCACACATTCCTCTGCTGATCCCTAGTTGGTTGTGCTATTAAGAGGTGAGTGGATCAAAACTTTCAACCAAAAATTTATCCCGTCTACAAGAAATGGAGGTATGGCAGATAGAACAGAGACTGAGGGAATGGCCAACCGGTGACGGGCCCAACTTGAGACCCATCCCATGGGCAAGCACCAATTCCTAACACTATTAATGGTACACATTATGCTTGCATATAGGAGCAAGTTGTCTGAGAGGCTCCACCCAGCAGCTAATTCAGATGGATATAGACACCCATAGCCAAACAGTGGATGTAGCTTGGGAACCCTTACGAAGAATGGGAGGAAGGATTGCGGCCCCTAAAGGGAATAGGAGCTCCACAGGAAGACCAACAGAGTCAACTAACCTGGACTGTTGTGGCTCTCAGAGTCTGAACCACCAACCAAAGAACATACATGGGCTGGACCTAGGCCTCCTCACTCATGCATAGCAGATGTGCAGCTTGGTCTTCATGTGGGCCCTGAACAACTGGAGCAGGGGGCTATCCCAAAAGCTGTTGCCTGTACCTGGGATATGTTCTTCTAGTTGTCTGACCTCAGTAGAAAAGAAAGTGCCTACCCTCACAGAGAATTGAAGTGCTGGGGGGAGGGTACCCAGGGGGCTCCCATCTGCTCAGAGGAGAAGGGGATAGAGGAATGGTTGTGAGAAGGGTGGCCTGGAAGGGGCAGTGAGAAGAATATAAAGTGATTAAGTAAAATTAAGTTAAATTAAATTTAAAAAAGGAGAGGATCACGAATGGATAACCTTCTTATAGATGGATTAACCTATTAGTTGGTAGACCATAAGTGGAGGACACATATCTCACCTTTGAAGAGTGTGTCTTATCCCAAGATATTCTCTCTATTACTCTTCCAAATCACCATGGTATGAATAGCTTTGTGCCACTATCATTTCCTGGCTATGACACTCTGCCTCTCCAGAGACCCAAAGTGGTGGAGCCAAGTAGACTTGGTATGAATCCTGGGAAACTGAGACCAAGCTAAATATGTCTGCTGTAATTTGATCTACCTCGATTTTTCTCTTGTGACCATGACAGATAACACACTAACACAATCGCTTATCTTCATTTCAAGTTTCTAACAAAAAAAATTAATAAGCTCAGATGAGGTATTGTATCAAAGAGGAGTTAAACAAGGATAGATTGGTGTTTTACTAGAATATATTGATGTCTGTTCTTTACATGTTTCTATATTCAGCATTAACACAGCTTCAAACTGTCATAATTAAATAATTAATATGAATTTTGAATGTTAGACTTACACACTGTAGATTACAGGAATAAAAAAAACTAATAAATCTGATTTCTCTGTTGCGTTCATCTCTGAGAGAAATTATATTGACTTTTCCCACTGTCCACTGGGGTGAGCATTTTACAGTGAAAGAAGAAATTTAACTGACCAGACTATACAGTTAAAATATTTATGATGTATCTAACAGGCAATAATGAAGCCACAAAATCCCAAGGGCTCCTACCTAAGTCTTCTGGCCCTGGCTTAGCTGTTTAAGTATCCTTTTTACAACAGATCTCATTCTAAAGCAATGTGAATAACTCAGTTTATGATCACCTCCAGAAAAGACCTTCTTTGTCCTCTTAATTTCTAGCATGCACCATGCTCTGATTCTTCAGAGTGCTTCATAGTTTTATGTATACAGACACGTATATATCCATATTGAGACACATAGATCATTATAACACACAGACATGTACTTGGTTTTTCAACTGCTCATTTGTTTATCTCTTTCCCAGTGTTTTAAGTGCTATAAGAACTTAAATGATGCCTTTTGTACATGCCACCACAAGTTGTATGATTCCCAGAGGAAACTTTATGAGAAACATCTTCCTTATTATTAAATAGGGCTAAATATAACACTGCACAATTCTTTACAGTTTTGAAATAAGTCCTCAAAATTTCTCTAATTCAAAATCAAGGTATGGTAATAATATTGTCTACAGGGTAAGGGGCTGGTACCACATAATACTTTCATTTATGCTTGGTCAAAATGTCCAATGGATTAGATACCTAGTAAACACAAAATAAAGACAAAAATTTTAATAAGAAGAACAGTTTAAAGAGAATTGAACCATATTTCTAGTCTCATTTCCTCACACGGAAAAGAGGGATAAATTTCCCCCAAGTTTAGTAGGTGAGATAGTATAACATTCCAATGGGATTTTACTTAACAAAAATCTAAATATAGAGACTCTTTCCTCAATTTAATTTAGACTGAAAGGGAAATGAGCCTTGGGGAAACTTCCTGCTTCCAAGCTGCTGGAAGACAAAGAATGCCTGTGTTTCCTTCTCTGTGTGCATCATAAACTGGCAAACAGCACACAGAGAACAGAGAAAGAAACAAGTAAGTCTGTGGATTGACGCCATCCAGAAACCAAAGTCTCCCCTAGACACACATTCAAGTCTGACTGGAGAATGGAATGAGGTGGTTAGCAGCCTGGTGTCTTTTCTGCATAGTGCTTTTTAAATTTACCAGCCAAGATAAGATTTTTCATCACACCTTAATGGATCAAACTACTTCACACCCTGCTTGCTGACTAATTATACCATGTTTCTCTTTTCTGACTCCCACCCTCCAACACATACTCTTACCTGGGGACAAGGATTGAGAAACAAAGAAGCCTGAGCTTCCCTATAAGGAACTCACTGTATGGCACCATCAGTAGCTTCCTGGTTTACTAAAGTCTGACACCCAGTAGTTCCTACTTCCCTTGGTTCTGACTTTCACACCTCTGGGACTTTTTTTTTCCAGTTACAACATTTGAGATTTGTCATTTATCTATCCAAACTGACACCAAGCAATTACTCTGTGACACCACGTGTTACAGGTGCTTGGGTACACTGGTAAACAAAGTAAATGTCCTACCTGCTTAGAGCTCAGGTTTAGGGCAGACAAAAGAGTTTCTGGCTCAATCTATGTAATGAGGAAAATCAATGCTCCAAATAAATAAAAGAAAAAATAATGTGAAAAACAGGTGTTGTAGCTATTAAAAATAGCAAGTACAAAAGTCCTAGGCTGCATCATGCTTAGGATTCAACAGCAATTGTGAGAGAGCCAAGATGATTGAAGTGTTATGTGTAAGGAGAAACTGAAAAGTGATGAAGACAAGAAGGTAGCCAGAGGTATGTAGACTATAGCAAATTTATGGAGTTTTGTTAAGCAAAAAGGGATACTAGTGATTGGCTCACATCGAGCATTGATATAATCTGATTGATATTTGAAAATTGCTGATATCATTGTATAATGCCCAGCAGAAGGGCCAAAATGATCAGAGAGGCTTGTCTAAACATGAGTGTGCTAGTGTGGGTGAGAGAGGATGGAGGTTTGAATTTTCAGCATGAACTAGGTTAGTAAACAGGACCGACAACGTTGCTAGTGAACTAGATACCGGAGCAGAAGAAATCAGGGCTAGCATGTATCTTTGACCTGAGCAACTGGGAATTATTTAATGAGCTAGGAAATCCTCTGGGAAGAGTTACTTTTAGAAAGTAAAATTGAAAGCTGTGTTCTCTATCAGTTAATATTAGAATATCTATTAATGCTACAATGATCATATATCACACATTACTTATATGGTTTGAAGGTATCAAGAGAAATTCATACACTGTAAACTGAGCCCGTGGTGTAGCTATGCTGGACCTTTAAGAGGTGGAGCCTAGTGAAAGAGGATCTTGTTACAGAAGACATCATTCTAGGGAGGGATTAATAGTTTGGGGATTGGGATAGTTTTGGGATTCCTTGAAGATAGGTTATTAGAAGAGGATCTGGCTCCTTACCAAACATCTCTTCTGATGAACCCCCTTGTGGATATGTGTACCTGATAACTTAAATGGGAGCTGAGCTGATGCTGGTACATGCTCTTCCCTCACAGTACTGTGAATAGAATAAACCTCCTAGCAGACTTTCATAGAATATTCAGTCTTCAGAATTTTAACAAGGTAATAGGAAATAGACAACAACAGGAGACAGTATTGGTATGGCATTCAAAGGTAGAGGACCAGAGGGAAGTGTCTATGAAGGGAGGAGAGCAGAGAAAACAGTAAGTCTTTGGGAACTTGGTACTTTATACGTTAAAAAAGAAAGTATTTGGAAACCTCTATAATCTTTCTTTCTTTCTCATTTGCTCTCTTGACTTATGTACTCCCATGTCATCCATCACAGATCAATCTTGGAAGCATATTACTGGAAAAGCAAAACATCGTCTTCCTGGAAAAACAGGAGCTATCCTTGATGAAAATGAATGGGTATTGCTAGGACTTGAGTATAAAGGTAGGATAAATGAACCAGATGCTCCAAATTGGGTTTTGAAAATTTACCCAATAGATTTAATGTTCCACTATGTATCAGGAGTATATCTAGAGCCATACTGACATCTCTGTCTCTCTCTCCTTCCCTCTTTCTCTCCATCCACCGTTTTCTTTATTCATCTCTGGTGTGTGTGTGTGTGTGTGTGTGTGTGTGTGTGTGTTATGTGTGTGTGTGTGTGTGTGTGTGTGTGTGTATGAATGTGCTTGAAATTGTTTGTGAGGGCCAGAAGCCATGCTTTAGTGTCATTTTCAGGAGTCATCATTGTGATTTTTTTTGACAGAGGATTCATCACTGGAACCTGAGTTCCTTCACTAAGATAGGCTGGTTGGCCACCAGCTTCCAGGAGGATCTGAAGAATTTTCTTAAGAGTTTTTTTAAAAGTTCCTGTTAAAAGTTTGAAAAGTTGCAAATTACAGGAATGAAGGCCTGCACCACCAACTAAGTTAATCAGAGAAGTAGGCATGAATCCTCCTTGAGTAGAGTTCAGTGTCTTCAACGAATGAATAGAGACTAATTTCTAAGTGATGGAGGGGAATTTTAGAAGGGAGCAATTCAGTTTCATGAACCTATTGGTGGGCTGCCAAACACTCTTACTGTCATATTCTGTTTCTAAGGATTCATCCAAAAGATACCCTCCTGAAGTCTCATCTAATCGGGCCACTGGGAAATTATCATGGTCAGATGTGCTGAAACCATTTTAAACACTCTGTTCAGTAACGAGCTGGGGCTGAAGTGTGGATGACACACAATCAAGCAGAGGGTTACACTGCTGAGTTAAAGCACCAGGAGGGCCCACGGGACAGGAGATAATCTCTCATTAGCAAAGAAGAATACCATATCTCAACATGCTAGCTTCCTATTAAGCAAATAAGAGAACTGTTAGTTTCAGTCTGCATCTGGGGAAAGACAGCCTGAAAAATCACGTGCATTTTATTGTAAAATAACTCTTTTACAGTCGCTCTTTCTACACACTGCTGCATTAAACAGTCATCAAATCAAAGAGGAAACACCTGTCAGAGGAAGGCATGCCAAAAAAGAAAATCAGGGACAGTTTCTAAAGAGGAAATTCATAATGGAAGACTTAGATTTGAATGCCTTGAAGAATTGCAACAGTGACCATCTTTAGTTAACACTTCAGGCTGTTTGTGTCGAATACTGATTTAAATTTGAAAAATTATCACAGAAAAGTGTCACCGAAAGATTATATATACACTTAAATGCTCACAATTTCAAAAGAGGGTAGCGGCTCTGTGTATTTGCTGCCCTCAGTACATTTCCTGGATGCTGATGGCATATACCTATATATACCTGGATATAATTTACTAGATGTTTGTTGAGTGAAATAAGTTGAATCCATGTAGCACTTCTTTTGCTAAACATATACCATATGTGTGTGTATGTGTGTAAAGAAACACTTATTTCAACTTTGTCAAAAAAATTGTTTTTACAAGAATTAGTGCTCATTCTCTTCATATGACTGATGATGTTTTCATTGTTGACTACAGTTTTCAAAATTTATCAGCAGAAAATGATGACATTTTAATATTTTACTATAAATTCTGTTTTATTGGTATTACTGTTACCAATCTACTTTGTTTCCAGTACGTCTCATTTATCCTTAGGTATGGAGGCTTGAAACTAGAGCTTCCCATGATGACAGATGTTTTATTGTTGTTTCAAATCCTCGTATATTTTCTTTAAGAATTAGCTTTGAGAATAAGTTATATGAACATGTGTATGTGTATGTAATTAGAAAATCTCAAGGTATAAAGAATATGTAGAAAAAATAAAGTTTGCTTTGTACATTGTTCATTTCTTGAGCAATCAGTGCTAGCAACTATACTTCTGGGTACATTCTCTGTATAAGCATACACGGTGTTTACATTTACTTGCTTTTGCATAAGTCATTAAACATTATGCAAATTGCCAACACTATGTACTGTATATAATTTAATGGCTTACATTGTTCTGTTCCATTTCATTCACTTAGTTTTAAAGTATTCATTCAATATATTAATCTCAGACATTCCTTTTTGGAGTTAAACAGAATATTACACAGATAATTTGAAATTCTTTTAGCCATCCTTTATTCCTTAGGCTGTTTTTCCTGTTACAAACACTGGTGAAATCTGCTATTATTTTACATCTGTACATACCATAGGACAGATCCTTAGATGCAGATATAGTAAACTACTGGCTAAAGCATTAACGAAGCTGAAGATATTTTAGTATTGTTTTTCAAGGTGGTGGAGAATTTTCAACTCTACTACTGGCTTCTGTGGGGGCTCAGGAAGAGACTTCTTCACAAGGCATCATGTGTCATCATTACAACTGGTTTTTATGGTGAGCAATCTGATTCATGAAAATAGCATTTTACAATGCAACTGTTCAACTCTGATTTGTTTAATAGTTATCATACAAATGCATGATAGGTTTATTGGGATTATTTACTCTGTGGTTCTATTTTTCATTGTTAATGCTATTTTTAATAAACAAAAGAACCTTATTTTAATATAGTCCAGTTTATCAATCTCTGTTTTTAGTTTCATGCTTTTCTTTCTAATATTGTAAATAGATTCTTTGCTCATAAAACACACACACACACACACACACACACACACACACACACACTTCCATGATTCATCTCGAAAAATGTCCCTTGTTTCCAGTACTCTGAATTTTTTCTTCCTCTCTAGTTTTGTTTTATTTAGTTTGAAACAAACAAACAAACAAACAAACAAGTCTACATATATAGTAGATTTGACTGGCCTAGATCTTGCAATTCTCCCCCGGCCTTCTTAGAAGAATGTTTTCTGGCATGGAACCACCCTTTTCAGAACCCCCTCTACCTCAATAGCTCCCCTTTCAGTACCTACTGATAATTTCTCTCTTGGCCCTTGTACTGGCTAGTTTTGTGTGTCAACTTGACACAGGCTGGAGTTATCATAGGAAAAGGAGCTTCAGTTGGGGAAGTGCCTCCATGAGATCCAGCTGTGGGGCATTTTCTCAATTAGTGATCAAGTGGGGGAGAGCCCCTTGTGGGTGGTACCATCTCTGGGCTGGTATTCTTGGGTTCTATAAGAGAGCAGGCTGAGCAAGCCAGGGGAAGCAAGCCAGTAAGAAACATCCCTCCACGGCCTCTGCATCAGCTCCTGCTTCCTGACCTGCTTGAGTACCAGTCCTGACTTCCTTTGGTAATGAACAGCTGTGTGGAAGTGTAAGCTCAATAAACCCTTTCCTCCCCAACTTGCTTCTTGGTCATGATGTTTGTGCAGGAATAGAAACCCTGACTAAGACAGCCCTAATGCAATCCTTTTTTGTTGTTGTAGTTGTACAAGCTTTTACCTTTCCTTAGACGTTTTGTGGCATCTCATAAGTAGATGACTGATAGTATTTTCTAAACATAAAAAAAGTTTGAATTCACTTTCCTCACCTGTATTAAGAATAGTTCCATTACAAATATCTGGTTAAGCTTTCTAGATAAGATAAATTCTAAAGGTATTTAGCTATAATTGTCTTTATAAACAATATCTATAGTCTAATTAATTTAGCATTTAGAGCTTTATGAGCTAGTAAATGTAGCAGGTGGTTTTGAAATAAAATATGTGTTGAGTGAATATCTGATTATTTTCTGTGTATGAGTTTTAAATAAAGAGCATCTATCTTTTGGACATGGATACTTAGGCACAGATGTCCTTATATGTCTATTAGATAGTTCTGTAACACTCAAATTTAAACTGTAAATCTCTTCTATCTATGGTTGGCCACAAGCATATTAGAGCAAAGAATATAGGACTGAAGAGATTTATAGTTCTGTGTTTGCCATGGCAACATCTTTTCTCTTAAAACATTAGAAATGCTCCAAGGGAAGCATTTGACATTGTTAATATTCACAGACATCTAAAGAATAGATGTGTTAGTCATAAAGCTTTAAATAACAGAACCCAACCTTTGTCGTGAAGAGTGCATTTTAATATTTTGCATTTTACATGTTAACATAGTTTTATTTAATTTTTTTTTGTTCACAGACTCTATGATCATATGGGTTTCGTTTTAAACAGCATATAGGTATGGTGAGGGAAAGATGATGGTGGGATTATCCCCAGGGGCAGAACGAGAGGAGTGACATAAGCCCTTAATTTCTGAATGAAATTAGCAAGTGCAATCAAATGACTGTTTCCTTCATAATGCTGTAATGCACGGAACAGTGGCGACTATAACACCAATAGCTGTACGTTAGTCTTTGCATGAAAACCATTTGTTCTGAGTTCTCAGAAAAGAGCTTGCTTACTGATCTTTTAATGATATGAGATCAATTATTAGTTTAGAGAAAGTCTTTAGTCTTATAAGCACATATCTCAGATCTGAAAGTTATCAGAAATTAACAGTGCACTTTCAGGAGAAATCCACTGGCTAAGTGTCAGCCGAGTAGGTGAATTTATCACGTGTCCTCAGTTTCCCAACTAGGAAGGTAATGCTTTGTGAAGGTGGAAAGTGGCAATTTAGCCATATTTATTTCTGAAAAGAATGTTTTCCTGGCTTAACACATAGTTTGGCCTTTTGTTTCATATTCTCTGTATATAATCCCAGTAAAAGTTTTCATTGTATATACACTTAAGCAGATCCCCTTATTATCAAGGGAATAATTTTAACTCAAATGCATTGAAAGAAATAACATTAAAGAAAAAATACAGTGCTTCGAGACCTCATGCCAAAGTTAAAATTGCCAATTGTGCTTACGAACAGTCAAGCCATTGTTCAGAATGGCCCTTCACAGAACAACAGGTCCACCTCCCGCTTGGGACTCAGAACCCGGAAGACAATCTTGACAAGGTAAATGGGGCCCTGTAGTCAAAATCACATTTACACATGCATTAAAAGATCAATGTACCTTTTAATTTACCCCATGGCAAGAAATGAAAAGAATGAATGGCATTTTTTCATGCAATAAATGGTGTGTCCCAGCAACTAACCCAGAATATAAACCATGTGCTTCATTTCTTTTGCTGGTGTGGAAAACTACTCATAAACCACTGAATCATGGAGAACTCCAAACTATTTTAGCCTCAGTATTCAAATTAAGTTGTGATTAGTCCAGCTTGTTAGACAATATCGCTAGAGGACTTACACAGAGATAGAGAAGGAGAATAATAACAGTGCATACGATCTTTCTGCAAGGATTAATGATAATCCATTTAATTTTCAATTAAAATCTTTATTCATGATCCATGTACTAGGTGCTCAAACTAGAACTGTTGGCCTCTACTCTAAAAAAAATCAAGCTATAAAGATAATCAATTTGCAAAATGAGAAATTTCGTCATGTTTCTGTGCTGGGATAGGTCATTTTACCTATGTTGGTATCAGAGAGAAAGAAAGTAGAGGCAGAATAGATAAGAGAAAACCAACAAAGAATTATTATGTAAGAAAACTGGTAAAACATATTTCTGTTAAATATCCAGTATTCATAATGCTGTGTCTATTATACATGCTATGCTTGCATGCCCAGTTGATATTTAGCTAAGCTGGATGGCAAATATTTTCTGAAAGAACACTATGAAAATTCTAGCTAAATAAAATCCTGTTAAGTGTAGAAATTAGTGTTGGACCCATTGCATGAGCAGACAACATGGTAGAGGTTTTGAATTTTGTTTTGAGTCAATCTGTTGTCCAGATAAATGTTGCTTTCATAGCAAAGTGTCAGAAAGAGGGATTTCTCCTGTTGAGGGGTACCTCCAAAGCCTTGCATTTCAGGCAGTTCCTTTTGCCACACTTCAGTTCTAGTCTTGACTCTTTAATTTCTCTGTCTTGGTTCGCACCAGTTTCAAACCCAATTTTGTGCAAAAACTCTACTTGTGTTTGATTTTCCATTAAAGGCTTTACTAATTTCCTATAATACAGCCCAGGCTAGGGAAGAGATCATAAAAATATTGTGCTAACTTTTTAATTGTTAGAGTTAGCAGCCCGATTAGCTTCCTAATTTCCATTGTTGAGACTTGTCTTTCTTATGTATTATGGACTGTTGGGAAACCTGGCAACAATAAGATGGACAGAAAAAGAAAGAATGAAGTTCTTTTACAAGAAGACTGCCCATGATTAGGAATATTATCTATGGCCTTGTGGAGAGACCACACTGAAGTGGCTTTTGTGGAGAGGATGCAGACAGTGGTCAAAATGGGAAAGGAAGGCATTCCAATGGTTAAGGGGAAGAGCAAAGGCCCAGAGATACATAAGTATTTTATGACCATCCATAAGTATTTCCTGAAATACTGTTCACAGTTACAGCATAGGGAATCAATTAGGTGTTTATCAAAATAAAAATGGATAAAGGAAATTGTGCATATATATACACATGTATATGAACAGAAAGCCCACATACACATGGAAGCTGAATAATACTCTACTCAATGATACCTTGGTCAAGGAAGAAATAAAGAAAGAAATCAAAGGCTTTTTAGAAATCAATGAAAATGAAGGTACAACCTACCCAAATCTATGGGACACAATGAAAGCAGTGCTAAGAGGAAAACTCAGAGACCTGAGTGCCTTCAAAAAGAAACTGGAGAGAGCAAATACTAGCATCTTAACAATACACCTGAAAGCCCTGGAACAAAAGAAGCTAATTCACCCAGGAGGAGTAGAAGACAGGAAATCATCAAACTCAGGGATGAAATCAATCAAGTAGAAACAAAGATAACCATACAAAGAATCAACAAAATCAGGAGCAAGTTCTTTGAGAAAATCAATAAGATAGATAAACCCTTAGCCAGACTAACCAAAGGACACAGAGACAGTATCCAAATTAACAAAATTAGAAATGAAAAGGGGGATATAACAACAGAAACTGAGGAAATTCAAAAGATCATCAGATCCTACTACAAAAGTCTATAACCAACAAAACTGGAGAATCTGGAGGAAATGGATAATTTCCTAGACAGATAACAAATACCAAAATCAAATCAGGATCAATTAGATCAGCTAAACAGTTCCATAACCCCTAGAGAAATAGAAGGGGTTATAGAAAGTCTCCCACTCAAAAAACATACTGGATCAGATGGTTTTAGGGCAGAATTCTATCAGACCTTCAAAGAAGTCCTAACACCAATACTCTTCAAACTATTCCACAAAATAGAAACAGAAGGAACACTGCCGAACTCATTCTATGAAGCCACAATTACCCTGATACCAAAACCACACAATGTTCCAACAAAGAAAGAGAACTACAGGCCAGTTTCCCTTATGAATATTGATGCAAAAATACTAAATAAAATTCTTGCCAACCGAATCCAAGAACACATCAAAACGATCATTCATTCACCATGATCAAGTAGGCTTCATCCCAGGGATGCAGGGATGGTTCAATATACGGAAATCCATCAATGTAATCCACTACATAAACAAACTAAAAGAAAAAAAAACACATGGTCATCTCATTAGATGTTGAAAAAGCATTTGACAAAATTCAGCATCCTCTCATGCTAAAAAACCTGGAAAGAACAGGAATTCAAGGCCCATACATAAACATAGTAAAGGCAATCTACAGCAAACCAGTAGCCAACATCAAACTAAATGGAGAGAAACTTGAAGCAATCCCACTAAAATCAGGGACTAGACAAGGCTGCCCCCTCTCTCCATATCTTTTCAATATAGTACTCGAAGTTCTAGTGAGATCAATTAGACAACATAAGGAAGTCAAAGGGATACAAATTGGAAAGGAACAAGTCAAACTATCATTATTTGCAGATGATATGATAGTATACTTAAGCGACCCAAGAAAAAACTCCACCAGAGAATTCCCACAGCTGATAAACAACTTCAGCAAAATGGCTGGTTATTAAAACAACTCAAGCAAATCAGTAGCCTTCCTGTACTCAAAGGAAAAGCCAGCTAAGAAAGAAGTTAGGGAAATAACACTCTTCACAATAGCCACAAACAATATAAAGTATCCTGGTGTGACTCTAACCAAACCAGTGAAAGATCTGTATGACAGGAACTTCAAGTCCTTGAAGAAAGATATCAAAGAAGACCTAAGAAGATGGAAAAATATTTCATGCTCTTGGATTGGGAGTATCAATACAGTAAAAATGGCCATCTTGCCAAAAGCAATCTACAGATTCAAGGCAATCCCCATCAAAATCCCAAATCATTTCTTCATAGATCTAGAAAGAGCAATTCTCAAATTCATCTGGAGTAACAAAAAAACCCAGGATAGCTAAAACTATTCTAAACAATAAAAGGACTTCTGGGGGAATCAATATCCCTGACCTCAAGCAGTACTACAGAGCAATTGTGTTAAAAACTGCATGGTGTTGGTACAGCAACAGGCAAGTAGATCAATGGAATAGAATTGAAGACCCAGAAATGAACCCACAGAGATATGGTCACTTGATCTTTGATAAAGGAACTACAACCATCCAGTGGAAAAAAAAGATAGCCTTTTCAACAAATGGTGCTTGTTCAACTGGAGGTTAACTTGCAGAAGAATACAAATTTACCCACGCTTATCTCCTTGTACTAAGTTCAAATCCAAGTGGATCAAGGACCTCCACATAAAACCAGACACACTGAAACTAATAGAAAAGAAACTGGGAAGGACCCTGGAGCACATGGGCACAGGGGAAAGTTCCTGAACAGAACACCAATAGCTTATGCTCTAAGATCAAGAATTAACAAATTGGACCTCATAAAATTACAAAGTTTCTGTAAGGCAAAAGACACTGTCAGAAGGACAAAAGGGCAACCAACAAATCGGAAAAGGATCTTCACCAATTCCACATCTGACAGAGGGCTAATATCCAATATATACAAAGAACTTAAGAAGTTAGACCCCAAAGAACCATATAACCCTATTAAAAATTGGGGTACAGAGCTAAACAAAGAATTTTCACAAGAAAACTGGATGGCTTAGAAGCACCTTAAAAGATGCTCAATATTATTATTCATTAGGGAAATTCAAGTCAAAACAACCCTGAGATTCCACCTCACACCAGTCAGAATGGCTAAGATTAAAAACTCAAGAGACCACAGGTACTAGTAAGGATATGGAGAAAAAGTAGCACTCCTCCACTGTTGGTGGGATTGCAAGATGGTACAACCGCTCTGGAAATCAGTCTGTTGTTTCCTCAGAAAATTGGACATGACACTTCCCAAGGACCCTGTCATACCACTCCTGGGCATATACATAGAAGGTTCCCCTGCATGCAATAAAGACACATGCTTCACTATGTTCATAGCAGCCTTATTTATAATAGCCAGAAGCTGGAAGGAGCCCAGATGTCCCTCAAAGGAGGAATGGATACAGAAAATGTGGTATATAGTTTTGTAGACCCAGAACAGAGAAATCGTGGGTGGGTGTTATGATTGGGGAATAGTTGGGGGGGAGAGGACTTATGGGACGTATGGTGGGGGGAACTGGGAAAGGGGAAAGCCTTTGGAATGTAAACAAAGAATATAGAAAATAACAATTAAAAAAAGAAAATGTGGTATATTTATACAATGGAATACTACTCAGCAATTAAAAATAATGAATTCATGCAATTTGTAGGCAAATGGTTGGATCTGGAAAATATCATCTTAAGTGAGTTAGCCCAATCACAAAAGAATACACATGAAATGCAATCACTGATAAGTGGATATTCATGAGCCCAGAAACTCTGAATATTCAAGGCACAATTAGCAAATAAAAAGATTCCCAAGAAGAAGGAAGGAGAGGACCCTGGTCCTGAAAAGACTGGATCCAGTTTTGTAGGATAGTACCAGAACAGAGACATGGTGGGGGTGTGATTGGGGAATGGGTGGGGGAAGAGGACTTATGGGACATATAGTGAGGGGGGAACTGGGAAAGGGGAAAGCCTTTGGAATGTAAACAAAGAATATAGAAAAAAAATTTAAAAAGGGGAGGGACTACCCCTCCTCCACTTCCATTAGACCTGACACTTCTGAGCCATCCAGACAGGAATATGTTGTCTTCTGAGAGGCTCCACCCAGCAACTGACTCAGTCTGACACAGATACCCACAACCAAATAGTGGATGATGGAGCTTGGTGACTCTTATGGGAGAATAGGAGGAAGGACTGTGGTTCTTGAAGGGGATAGGAACTCCATAAGACCAATAGTGTCAACTAACCTGGTCCCTTAGTGCTCTCAGCATCTGAACCACCAACCAAAGAACATACATGGGCTGGACCAAGGCCTCCCTGATTATTTGTAGCAGATGTGCAGCTTGATCTTCATATGGGTCACAAACAACTGGAATTGGGGTTGTTGCCTGTACTTGGGATATGTTCGTCTAGCTGGGCTGCCTTGTCTGTTCTCAGTGAAAGAGGAAACTCCAAGTCTCATAGAGACTTGAAGTGCCAGGGTGGGGGACAATAGCCAGGGGGAACCCTACTACACAGAAGAAAGAGGGGAGGGATGGGGGAAGGTTTGTGGGAGGAGGTGAACTGGAGGGGGGCAGCAAGTGAATACATAAAAAAGTAAAATTAAATTTAACGAATAAGAAGAAAGGAGAGAGTAGCGGACTATAGGGGCGTGCTCAAAGTCTATTATTCACGTGCATGGTGACCCAATATGAAAAAACTGTGCTACCTAACTTCTCACAGAGAAATTCGTTCAAGTTGGGCCATGGTGACCAGTGATCTTGATGTGCGTTTAATGACAGAGTTCTTTGGTTGATTTAGACTAAGAGGAATTCTGGGAGCTTTCTGGGAAATCCACCAGAGGGCTTTCATTACAAATTTCTTTCCTTGAAATACCCCCTACACTTTCAGATTCTTTAAATTTTGATTTCTCAGAAGACTTAAATAGATCTGATTAATTGCTACTTTCTGAATAGTATTACCTGTATTATTTTTCTCAACTGACTGACAATACAAAGATACCCCAGATGCCTTTAATGAGTAAATTTCTAACTACAAGTTAAAGAGAATTTTCCATGTTGAGAAAAGCATTTTTTACTTTTCATTAGAAATATACAATGGGTTTCTTCGAAGCTCCCAAGTCAATTGCTAATCACATTTCTTCAGGGCTTTCTCTGTAGCCTTCCTTGTTTAACATCTGGGATCCTATTTAGAAAACTGGGCCTCATCTGCAGAACACACCACACATAGTATAGCAATGGGGGGTTGGGAGGGGGGATGAGAGATGCATCTTAGCTAGAAGAGTCAAAACATTGCAAAGAACATGTCACAAACCATGTGCATGCAGTTTCTTGTCTCATCCTATTTGACCATACAGATATCCAATGGCCAGCATTAGTATTCTAACCAATTAGCAATATCCGACGGTGTGTACTTAACATGTATTCAACACAGAGCACAGCCCCACCCTCACCAGTCTCTACTGTGAATTATGTTTAACTGAGCTTGGCTTTCATTTTCAATTTGTCTTCTTTCTATCAGCCAGAATGAGTTGATAAAGATGGTGGATCTTGTTATATTTATTGTATGCTTTGAATTCTAATTCCCTCTGCATTTCTACAACTCTAGATTTTTAAATCTTATAAAGTCAGCAAAGCGTGATCTGGCCTCTACTTACCTCAGCCGTGTGGTCTCGTGTCACTCTTGAATACTCTCATGTCTCCTTGAATACTAGACACTATGAAGATCTTTCCTAAACTTGGGCTGCCGTGCTTTTATCTGTACCCAAAATGCTCTCTTATCTATCTTGCCATAAGGCTATTTTAATTTATAATTCAGGAGGAGACTTTGTCTCCTTGTACATATTACCTAATCTGTTCTCTCTCAATATCTTACATTTTTTCTCACCTTTCCAAGTTGCTGTAACAGATGTTTTCCTTACCGGACTATAATTTTCTTGGGAGCAAGATTCACCTCTCCTTTTTGTGAATATCTATCAATGTCATGTACACAGCAAATATTTAATAAGTATTTGTTGAAAGATTGAAGGCCCAGGTTTCTGTATAACAAGACAGCCACATATTTAATAGACGTAGTTGAATACATCTAACTGGTTAGAATACTGATGTGTACCATTCGACAACTGTGTGGTCAAAGAGGACCAGATAGGGAAGGGCGTGCACATGGAAGAGTGGAATGTCTCCAGTTCTCTGGCGTTCTGACTCTTCTGGCTAAGATGAGTCACACAGCTGCTCCACCCCCACTCCAACCCCAGCCCCATTAAAATCATGGCTCAGCTCCATCAATGTCATTTTGCACTGCAAAATCATTAAATAGGTTGACTTTAGATTCACTTTTGAATTTAGAATTTTTTAAGGAAAGAGATTTATTTATTTTCATCCTTCATAATGGATTAGAGCTTTGCCAATTCAAGTTTATCATGGTGGAAATTTTTTTTTTCAGGGATACTGTAATTCTAAAATTAAAAATTATAGTATATGAGAGTGAAGAAAGCCATATTAATTTAGACTTAATATAGACTTTAATTATGTAAGTTACTCTAATTCTACACTGCATGAATTTCAAGCACAGGGAGAAGCATCCGGAGTTCACACAACTGGAACACTTTCTTTCCTTAAAAACCAATAGGCTATGTATAGCCCAGTGGTTCTCAGCCTTCTTAATACAATTCCCCATTTTGTCCTGATAACAACCATAAAATCATTTCATTGCTACTTCATAACTATAATTTTGCTACTAGTATGAATCCTAATGTGAATATCTGATATGTGACCCCCACAGAAGTCACGACCCATGGGCTGAGAGCCATTGGTATAGAAAAACAAATCAGACCTTTACAAAAAGATCCAGTATAAAAAATATATCTGACTCAGCCCATTTGTCCACAGGCTATACAGAACCAGCTTCCAGTATGGAAAATTGTCTCTAGGATTTCCTCATTTTGGGAGATCATCCCCATATATGATGTATGTTCTTTGGGTTACTGCCTGCACACTGGGTTAATCAGCTCTCACTTTTTAGTTCCCTCTTCCATGTCAAAAGACATTATTGCCCTACCTCAGGCTCAAAGAAGAGAATACTTCCGCATGAAGTAAAAGAGCTGGAGAAGGCCTGGTGTCAGAATAAAGAGCCAACAAATGTGTTCCTGGTAAAATTCCGGGGATTGGGTCACCAGCTCCCTACAGCCTGGCAGTGTTTGGCGGAGCAGCTGGAGGTCATCCAGTGACTCAGAGCAGGAAGCCAGCAGAAGAATGGCAATATTTTCCTGAGGGCTTAAATTAGCCTTTGCTTAGGGAAATGATGAATAATTGCTGTAGCTGAGCTGTATAAATAGACACGTATTATTTATATAGAGTATATATTTTTAATAGAAAAAAATCTATGTTCCATTTGTTTGGCTTTCAAAAGCAAAACTGCCAGTGTGATTTAGTAAATGGATAGGGTAGACCTTTATTCACACTTGAATTCTAATGTACCTGCACTTAATTCATGAGAGACCTCTAAGCATTTTCATTACATTGCTCAAAACCCATTACTGTATTTAGTAAAAAATAAAAAGTACTTCAAGTACTTCAAATAGCCTACATGCATAGCTAATATTTCCTGAGTGGTCAGTCTGCACCATGATTTAATTCAGATATGTGAACTGTCTCAATGAATCACCATAGATACATCTCAGAGAACAAGCTTTGTTTTTACTTGTGTTCTGTAGCTGAGACAATCAGTGCCAAGGGAGGGAAACTTTTCTAGCAGAGGTGGGGTTCAGCTACATGCTCTGAACTGTGGGGGAGGTGGAGATAAACCTGGTAGAATGGAGATCTAGGTGCCAAGGGCTCCTGCAATTCCTTGAAGTGTCCTGATCGACTGTATACAGTGTATGATCTGACATCTCTCAGCACACAGGTCTCCTGAGGTTAGGGCCCATGAAGTTGCCTAAGTTTCAGAATCCAGAGACCAGCATCAGAGTGCAGACCTAACTTTATTATTTATTAAATAAGAGTATATATAGCTTTTTAGCCAATTAGGGTATGTTTATGTGTTCAAGGGCAAATCAAGGTGCAGCCTATGTTGTTTTGCCAAATATGACCCACCTGCCCATGATCCTGTAAGGGAGGGTCCAATCCCCGCCCCCTGGAGAGATTTTGGTGAAGACAGGAAACAGTATTTGGTCTCATTAAGTCCATGGATTTAATGAAGGTAATTCCACTAGTAAATGGCTGAGCTAGTATTATAATGAGTTTGTCTGGTTCTTACGTTGATGGCAATCGGCACTTAATACTGTCCTCCAGAGAAGGTGAGATGCTTTTTTTGTCAATCACATACTTTGCATTAGACATTAAATAGATTATAAAGAAAAGATACTATAACAGAATAATGATTACCCAGTCATAATTTAAAACATTTAATTGTGAGTCCAGGAGATAGTGGGCATGCCTTCCATCCCAGCACTTGGGAGGCAGATTCAAGAGGAGCTCGGTGAGTTTGTGGCCAGCCTGGTCATTATAGGTAGTTTCAGGAGAGACAAAGCTGCACAAAGAAACCCTGTCTCAAAAAAATCAGATAGACAAAAAATTTAATTGGTGTTAAACTAATTTTTAAAGTTTTCTGAAGTATTTTTTGAGTACTATTTAAGTCACGATGTCAGTGTTGTGAAATTACTATGAGGATTTGATCTCAGTGTTCACCCACGTCTTTGAGGCACACACAAGAGTCCCTAGATATCTGTGAACATCTTTGTTAAAAACCAATGCAGTGAGCCCGGTGGTGGTGGCGTACGCCTGTAATCCCAGCACTTGGGAGTCAGAGGCAGGTGGATTTCTGAGTTCAAGGCCAGTCTGGTCTACAGAGTGAGTTCCAGGACAGCCAGGGCTATACAGAGAAACCCTGTCTCGGAAAAACAAAACAAAAAACAAACAAACAAAAAACCAATGCAGTACTTATTGGCTACAACATATCATAGAGATAGAAAAATCAAAAGAAATCATATTGTGAAATATGATGTAGTATGACTAAAGAGTATAGTGTTTGAAGATTAAATTTTATTTATGTGTATGGTTCTGTGTGAGGATGTCCATGAAGGCCAGAAAAGGGTGTGAGATCCCTTGTAGCTGGAGTTCCATGCGGTTGTGGGTCATCTGATACAGCGCTGGGAACTGAACTCAGGTCCTCTGTAAGAGCAGCAAGCTCTCCTCACTACTGAGTAATCTTCCCAGCCCTAGGAAAGAGTATCTAATTGTTACTTATATTAATATTGGGTTTTATGAGAGGACTTACCATGCATATCTGAAATATTAGGAAGTGTTAATCTGCTGCTTAAGTTATAATGAGCCTTTCAGTTAAAAAAATCATGGAAAATATTAAGTGGCACTTCCTACATAAATATACACTCTCCATGTGAGAGTTTATACATAGAGTTGTGGTTTCTTTAACCACATCTGTATAAAACACTATCACAGACTGTCAACGCTGCTAGGGAGCAAGGAAGGTCCTAGAATTGAAGGTCTTTATAGGCAGACTAAGGAGTAAATGTTAGACAAATTTTGACATTTGTGTCTCAGTATAATTCTTTGATTACCTTTTGGCCCTTTGAATAGTTTGATTTCCACGACAGTCTCCAATATGGGTCGCCTTCTACGCACATACAGCCGCACAATAGAGCCCGCTTCTTTGAGGGCCTCCACTGCTTTACTGTGGGAAACCTCTGACACATCAACTTCATTCACCCGCAAGATACAATCGTTGACCCTGCAAGGGAGGAAGAGGCAAGGTTGAGCAGTAGACAGGAGCCTGAAGAGAGAGGATTTCATTCTAACTGTCCACATTAACAACGGGGTGGGGCAAGACTGTGAGAGCTTTGAAAATCTTCAAATTTAGAAGGTTCCTTATTTACTGTATGAGAAATTGTGGCAAGCCCATACTCCTGGACTGCCCACCATTCCACACACTGATCACAAGGCTAGCCAGTTTCTATTTTAGACTCTATATAGTAGTGCAATTAGGATTGAGGAGCATATAGCATATATAGAAGGACATGCATTTTAAGATAGCTGTCAATGACAATCATTATTTTTACTGTCTTAGCTAGTTGGACTGAAGTTATGATCTAGAGGCTTCTCAGAACTTATTATGACAGACTATATAGACACAACAGATGTAGTTTTATCACTTAACTTTGCAAAATTCTTAACTCACTAGATATAAGTGATATGCAATAATTGTAGAAACTCTAAAAATATAGGAAGAAGAAAACATGTAACATGTTAAGCTTATTGGCAAATTATCTTTAATTATCTTAATATTTTCCATTATAAATATTGAAGTTTAGACTTAATGAAACTTTATGAGATTCTCCGATAATCTTGACTAAGACATTTACTTTAAAAACTAAGAATTTTGTAGTACTTTGTTTCTATATTCACACAGGAAGGGCTAATTTGATCTCCTTTCTAGTTAGTTTATTTTTATGGTAATTATTAGTGATAACATGAATCAAGGCTAGGAACATGGGTTTCAGGCTAGAAATATATTTCTTCATTCTGCCCATCTATTTGAATGTTACCCATCTCAGCTCATCTGTTGCTCCAAGTTAAAAATGAGGAACAGTTTTTGCCTAACCCTTTCTTCCCTCCATCACTGTGTACTTAGATAAATCTTTAGAGCACAAGCAGTTTACATCTTCTCTGCTACCTCCTGGTAGAAGTCGATGCCACCTCATTCCTAGATCAATTTTCTACCTATTAATCTTCTTTTATATTTATTTATTTATTTATTTATTTATTTATTTATTTATTTATTTTTATAGTACTAGGTAGATAATCCTACACCATGTATGATTGGCAAGTACTCTAGTACCTAGATATATCTGGATCCCTCAAGCCTTCACATTACTATATGAATTAATTAATTAATACTAAATTTAGATATGAATATATAAACATATATATGTATATATATATAATGTGCTATTTCATGTTACTATGCCTATTAAGTCAATTATAGGCTAAATGGTAGGTAGAAGGTTAATGGTGATGATCTTGATGGTGATGATGAAGACAGATGGTAGATAGACAATAGATAGATTGATAGATAATCTATAGACTTGAGGACAAATCCAATCTCTGCCCAAACTACCAATAGCTCTAATAAAAGGGCCTAACTACTTATATTATTACAAGTTATACTATATCTACCATAGATATATAAATGTATAAATGCATGGGTTTGGTTTTTAAGTATATTTTTCCATAACTCTTTATATTTCTGTTTAAGAAGCTATTATTACAAAACACTTGCATTTGTAAGAACATACAACAGCCTTAAATTCCTGAAATGGAAGGTTTCACTAAGAAACAGTGATGTTATTTTATCAGAACAGATGGAATGGCTTTAATAGGTTTACACATACATTTCCTCTCTAACAATAACAACAACAAACATGCAGAAAACTACTAATTAAAATAGTTTTGAGAATGTAGGCATGCATCAGGGATGCCAGCCTCCAGAGAGCAGCTGGTCCTTTGAGAGTGGGTAATTTCGCCATCTCATGATTATAAAAAAGCATAGTTTGTCATCACCCCATGTTCAGAATACTAATTACAGCGTGACCACTACTTTTCATAGAAGTGAGCAGTAGAAAAAATTAGAGGCTACATTTATTCAAACTTTACTAATTATTTCCTTTTGTGTATAGTGGAAACTTTGTCAGTTACAAGTATAAACAAACATAGCCTGACTCATCTGGTGGTACCTGAATACATAGGTGAAGTAGGTAGCTTTAACATAGTGCATAGAATGCAAGACTGACAAAGAGGAGGTCTGAGTTTGAGACCAGTTGCATAGTAAAGACATCTCATTTCTTTGGATAGCATACTCCCAAAAGAAAAGAGGAAGCATGGCTGTGGTTGGATAGAGGAGTGAGTAGACAGTTAATGGGTGTAGATATGTATAACACTGAAGTATGAAAGTTACTGAAAAGTGTTTTATTTAAAAGTGAACATGGCAGAAATTTAATTTTTTTCATTAGGGCATGCCAGAACCAAAGTTAAATTTTAATTCCTAATTTCTGTGCCTAAAAGATGAATAGAACATAAATGCCTCTAACCTATAAGCCCCTTGCCAAAGGATAGACACTTCCTGAGAAGCTTTTTTGCTGAAGGCTGTTGTTTATGGAAGATAATAAGCCACATGTTTTCACTCCCCTAAACAACTGCACTGGGTGTGTTTGACCACAAGTAGATGGGATGTAAAAATGTATCTTTTATTTGTCAGAAGTAATTGTCCTCTAGGATGATTACTGCTTAATAAGCTCAGCCTTTCCAGTTCTTTCTGAACTCTGGCTGACTGGTTCAACTCAACTCTTGAGGCTTAAACTCCTCTCCAAGCTGACTGATTCAATCTGGTTTCTCTCAGGTGCTGATTGAATTGCTTTGTCTGGAAAGACTGCCTCTAAACTCTACAAACTGAGAGGCTCCACATTCAACTGCTCTGCTCTGAGCTCAACTGCACTCAAAAGAACTGCACAGAACTGGACTCTATGAACTTAACTGAACTGAACTAAAATGGACCGCCTTTCTATCCTTCACTGGTCTCTAAGTAGCCTCTCTTTCCTGTCCGTTCTCATGAGAATTGGGCATATCCTTTCTCTGACTCATTCTGTCAAATCTCTCTTTGATTGGTCACTTTGCCCCTCAATTAAATGTCATTTCTGGGATTTAAGGTGCGTACTAAGGGCATTTCTGTATTCTGCCCAGATAATACTATAATCCAGAATGTGTTTGCATTCCAGATGGATAACATACACCTTGCGGTCTTTAGCTGTTATCCCTTTCCTGAGCAGCCATGTCCCTGGATTAAAATTCCTCTACAGCAGGAGGTACATAGGCAGGAAATACATCAGCAAGACATAGGTAGGCAGAAAATATGTCAGGATGTATGCTTCCCCCGATTGGACTTAGTGGGAAATAATTAGCCTTGGGGGACTATCTTTTTAGGTCTCAGCAAAAGGTGTCTTATTGTTATTTTTTGGGAACCCAAAAGTGGACCTGGCCACAGTCCACCATCCTGGCCATTATTTAATTATAGTTTGCTTTAAATTTGGCTCAAAATTGTGGTAATGGTCTCATTTGTGCTTGGTGAGATTAACAGGCATCAACTGTGTGCTCTATTAGTCTAGACTCTTCCCTCAATTTTCTCACTTCAGTTCATGAAGTATTGATCTCCATTTTATAAATAGAGGGATATCAATGGTAAGGTCACTCACACTTGGTGAGGACAGAGACATGATTTCAAACTAGTTCACCTTTCTCTATGCTGATACAAGAATTTAGAGTTGTTTACATTGTGCTAAAATAAAAAACCCAAAACAATGATGAAATTCTTAAAAAAAAAAAAAAAGAAATTCTTAAAGAGAGAGAGAATGCCAAGCCAGAGAACTAGGACATTCAACCCCACCCCCACCCAGTTACTTGAAATAGAATCTGGCCAGAGGGCCACAGCTATTTAAAATTAATTTGTTTATTCTAACTGAAGATAACCTTTGTGAGTAAAAGTCATCCCTTCATTTTAAGGCACATAAATATATCATTAGCTTGCAGCTGAAGTAATGCATCATCCTAGCATAAAGTCCATCATCTCTCATATCTCTGAGCCATTGTGTAAGGAAGATATTTGCATATAGAATTTCTCATCACTGTACTGCTGGAACTGACCATTTCACTCAGTATTTTCTGTTTCAGATATAAGTCTGTAGTTTTGCCTGGAGCAATTCATCTTGTGGAACAGAATGGCCACCCAGTTTTTTAAAAAAAATGATTTTAATAGTTCCCTGGAATTACCTTTTGCAATTCTGATATATTTCCTTCAACTGAATATATTAGAAACAAAAATTTATATAATCACTAATATCTGTTTACAAAAGCACAGGTAATCTTTGTATTTATTAATGAAATAACCTCTCACATGATAAGAAATCATTCAAAATTACAATTTAAGAAATTATTGGTTTTCTGTTGAGAATATATTTTAAAAATAACATGTAAAATATAGTTTTTTCACCCATAAGTTTCAGCATATGCTTTACTTTTAAGATTTGTTATGTGACTATATATAAATATTAAGAATATTAGTTTATATGTTTCCGGAATCATAATACACATTAAAAGTTACAAATATTGCTGTTTAGTATGCAAAGAAATACTACAAAGAAAGAATAATGCTAATCTGTGGTTCTTATTTTTCTTGAATGAAGAGACTATGCGTATTTTCAAACATCTTTTATGTTCCTTCCATAACTTATATGATAGGTGTCTTAGTTAGGGTTTCTATTCCTGTACAAACATCATGACCAAGAAGCAAATTGGGAGGAAAGGGTTTTTTCAGCTTACACTTCCACACTATTGTTCATCACCAAAGGAAGTCAGGACTGGAACTGATGCAGGGGTCCTTGAGGGATGTTACTCACTGGCTTGCTTTTCCTGGCTTGTTCAGCCTGCTCTCTTATAGAACCAGACTACTAGCCCAGGGATGGCACCACCAACAATGGGTCCTTCTTCCTTTATCACTAATTGAGAAAATGCCTTATAGCTGGATCTCATGGATGCATTTCCTCAACTGAAGCTTCTTTCTCTGTGGTAACACCAGCTTGTGTCAAGTTAACACACAAAACCAGCCAGTACAATAGGCATATAATGTTCAGATAAATTACAAGCAAGGTCTGTGTGCCATATATATATATAATGTATGTATGTATCTGAAGTCTCCTCTGAACTCTAAAACTTAGGAACTGTTTCTTTAAGAAACTCATTCAACATCTCAAAACTGAAATATCTACATCTGGAAATGGAGCTATTAAGTCTGCTACATGAATTAAATTAGGTAATGCAATAGGAATAATTAACATAGTGGCTGATAAGAGGAAACTCACTTTGTAGACCAGGCTGGCATCAAACTCATAGAGATCTGCCTTTCTTACTTGAGAATGCTGGGATTAAAAGCATGTCCTACTACATTGGCCTGCTTTTAATTTTTATTTTAATGTTATAGTATCTTTTGAGAAGCCAACTTTGGCCCTCTTGGTTTTGTTCAGTGTTTTTCTGTTAGGTAATCCCTACAAAATATGAATAGACTTATCAGACTTAACAAATAAAAATAAAAAGCACTTAGCTAAATTTGAAATTTCAAATAAATAAAAATGGTTATTTGGATAGAAAATAATTTTAAAGCATTAGAGTATTCTGTACAGTTTGGGACATGAAGTAAAATTACTTGTGTTCATTTGATCTTAAATTTTAACCAAGATATTGAATTTATAAACATGCATTAGACTAAACTATGGTCTTTTGGTTGAGTGAAAATCATGTCTATCATATAGTAGGAAATATCCTATATACTATGTATTTTAATCAGCCTAGGAACACTGAAAGTTATATGTGGTTGTCCTCTTTTTTAATAATAGCTTAAGTAACTGAAGCTTAAAGATAATAAGCTAGCAGCTGACTGAAACAGATGCAGAGACCCACAGCCGAACATTAAATGGAGCTTGGGAAGTCTTGTGGAAGAGTTGGGGGAAGAATTAAGGAGCCTTGAGGGGATAGGGACTTCACAGGAAGACCAAAGGAGTCAGCAAATCTGGAAACTGGGGCTTCCAGATACTGAACCACCACCAACCAACCAAAGAGCAAGTACTGGCTGAACCTAAGTGCCCTGCACATGTGTAGCAGATGTATGGCTTGGTCTTTATGTAGGTCCCCCCAAACTAAAGCAGGGGCTTACCTGGACTTTGTTACCGGCCTGAGGATACTGTTTCCCCAGCTGCGCTGCCTTGTTTGCCCTCAGTGTAAAAGGATGGACTTGGTCCTGCAGTGACTTGAAGTACCATGGTGAGTTGGTACTCAGAGGGGCCCTGCCCTTCTTCAGAGTAGAAAGGGTATGGTGGAATGAAGGGAGGGGGCTGGGCGGGACTAGAAGGAGTGGGTTCTGAACAATGGATGTAAAGTGAATAAGTTAATTAATGGAGAAAAAGATGTAAGCTACATGTATGTGCTCTCAAAGCTCATGTAGTATACCATCCACATATTTGTGGTTTATTGAAAATAATTATATGGGTAGGGTGTGATGGCACACACCTTTAATTCCAACATTCAGGAGCCAGAGAGCAGTGGATCCCCATGTGTCTGCAGCCAGCCTGCTCTACATAGGAAGTTCCATGCCAGATAAGGCTTCGTTATTAGACACTATCTCAAAAAGGTGTATTTGAGACCTTCTCCAAGGTGAACGTCAGTAGAGTCAAAGATCATACTGAAAAGCATCAACGTTGAGCCCAACAACAAATGGAGATCAGTGGTTCCCAAATACTGATCCAAGTCACTTGGAGCGTTTAGTAGGCCCCAGGTTGTTGGAGGTCTTTATTTGGGTGGATAGAAGAATCTAAGAGATGGCACCTAGAACCTTGGATATAAATGTGCACCATAACATGAATTATATTTCCTGCCTCCTGAAGTTCCTCACAAAGCAGGTCTAGGACAAGAAAAGATCAAACCTTCAAATTCTTAATGAACCTGGCTTTACTTTAGGTACATACTTTAGGTTTTGAAGGTGCAATCTGCTTTGCTCATACCAATTCCAAAATTAATAGAAGTTCTCAATCTAACAGAGACGAAACAATTATGGTAAAAGTTTTGACTTCTGATTATGCAACTGCTCAGCTCGTTTCTCAACTTTTCACTATTTGGAACAAATCTCAAAGGGAACCTGGACCAGGAGGCCACAGTGGCAAACTGTGAGAAGATGTGCAGATACAAACCACTTTGCTGCATGTCCTGGAATCGTTTTCACTCCTTTTTTTTTTTCAGCATCAGCCAGTTAAGTATTCACCAAGAGTTACTTTGTTCTACATCTTATATACAGGGCTCTGCTCACCTCTCTAACTCTGGGTGAGAGTAACTGCATTTATTGTGCATAGACACTCTCTCCTACAGTGCGTGGACTATTTCTCCCTCCCCATTTGCCACTTCATTTCCCTTATATAAAATGCTCGCAGGAGTCTCTGCAGCTGTCATCTGGGAAACATCACAGCTTTCCGCAATGGGGGAAGAAATTGCTATTTCAGCACAAGTGATTGGTCTCTTGGCTCATTCCTGGAGAAGCAGAGCTGCCAGTAACAAATCTCAAGCCAGGCAGCTTAATGAGTATAACAAAGAGAAATGGGCATCGAGTGGGAATTTCAAAGGGCGCAAACCACAGGATTGGACACTGCTGATTCTGCCTACTATAGTATTCTGCCCATGGACAGGAGGACAGCACATCAACTGTCATGAGATGGGATGCTGTTCTTTCCACCTGGATTTAGCTATGCCACAACTTCCTACCTGGCTTTTCTAGTGCCAGGCTAAACAAGCTGTTCTATACTCCACCCTGAGATAAAGGTAGGTCCCTTTCCCAAATCAAACTTGACAACATTTCTGCTCACCCTGTTCCCGCAATTCCTCAAGATTTACTTAACACATATGAAATAAAGACTGATTCATTTTTATTTGATTATATTTATTTGTCTGACAAACAGCTTTTATTTAAGAAGTAAACATCATTTATGGAATCTACATTTGAACTCATTCCTCTTGTACTTTTCTCTAAGCATGCCACTCTAGTTTGTTTTCTTTCTTTCTTCCAAATATCTAGATAAATCCACCTTCTTTCAAGGGCGATTTCATAATTAGTGGCCTGAGCAAATGGTTCTGAATCTCTGATGTTCTTATCGCTCACAATGGGTGGAGTGAAAATAAAGAAAGTCATGGTGGGTCCTCATCCAGGGCTGTAAGATGGCTGGGTATCTACAAGACTTACCACACCATAAACTAATCACACTTTAGGAAGTATGTCTTGAGATGTTAGGTTTACTCTTCATTTCCCTCTATTCAAATATTTTCTGACTTTAGACATGGATGTTACACCAGACATAGAGGATTCACAATCACACACCTTTTCATTCACATTCACCTTTGCTTTATGATATATGTGATAAATGCTTTGGTGAGAAGCTGAAATACACCAGAAACAAAGTAACATGGGAAGAGCATTAGGTTTATAAATCATACAGAAATTCTAATCCTGGAGTTTCCACTATCCAGTTAGGTGATTTTCCTCTGTGTCTTCACATTGACTTCAATGATTTTAAAATTCTCTTCTACCTCTGCTGTTTTATGAGTTAAAAACTTATGGTCATCTCAGCCTTGCATTTGTCTATATTGGAAGTGAATAGTATACTTCAAATGGTGAACCTATTGCTTTACTTTTCATCTTAACACTGAAGATACATTGCATGGGAGTACTGGGTGTCTCCTTTTTTCTTCAACATACATCTTAATCTGTAACGTACATACTGAAAGAATGAGAATTACAGCCCAACTTCCCAGTACCTAACTCTATAATGACCCCAAGAAGTCAAAAGTTTAGAAATGCTATCACACTCCTAAGAAGCCCTAAATACCTCAAATTCCAGACCCTGCTTTGTGTTAGAAAATAGATGAAAGGTCACATTCCTTGAGCCCTTGGAACTAGGTGAAAGGGCATAAGATAGGCCCTTGAGTGCATGACCCTGGCCTAGTAAGATAACAGGAAATGAGCTGACTAACTGCTTATCTAGCTTCTGTGAACTGCTTGTGCCTCCAACCCCCCACCTCCAGCCAAGAGCCTGCACAAATGTGGACCTCTGAAACTATGGGAAAATGATTGGTCCACAGAGTGTGGGCTTGGATGATTTCAAATGATTGGCCTAGAAACTATGGATTGGTACAAAACAATAGGCCTGCACTGTGGAGGGTCTCAATGCTAAGAAATGATTGGTTTGTGATGCAGGCTTTGCTGTAACCCTATAAAGGCTGTCCTGATTCTGTACTGGGGTCTGCAGCCCTCTACCCCTGTGTGGTGTAAGACTGTGGGTCCCAAACACACTCTGAATAAAAGTTCTCTTGCTGTTTGCATCAAGACCATTGCTTGTGAGTGATTTGGGGTGTCATTTTTCTGGGCTGGAGCATGGGGGTCCGTGTTTTGAGGGTCTTTCAGTGGGGGCTCATCCAGGATTTGCAACCACCCCTCACACCTGAGAACCAACTTGGAGGTAAGGTGATCCCCTCTGGAATGTGTGCTGGCCAGCGTCTTAAAAGATTTTGGTTCACATCTGTTCTCTTGGGCCATAAGGACCAGAGGATTGTGGGGGACGCTCCAGGAGGTGAGGAGAGCCAGGGATGCTTGGTGGTCTTCTACTGTTGGTCAGAGGACCGAGTTCTGTTTTTGGAGCTGAAGCTTCCCCATCCACAGCAGTCTGATTCCTCTGCCTGCTTGTGGGAGACGTGGATGTGTCACAAGGATCTGGATCAGTTGGTTTCTGTTTTGTGCATCTTTGTCTTGTGTGCCTTTGTCTATAGTTTTATCATGGGACAGATGGTGACAACCCCCCTAAGTTTGACCCTTGACCATTGGATGGGCATTAAGACTAGTGCTTGTAACCTCTCAATTGAAGTTAAGAAAGGATTTTGGCGGGCTCTCTATACTTCTGAGTGGCCTACTTTTGATGTGGGCTGGCCTGAAATAGGGACTTTTGACTTAGAAACCATATTGGCTGTTAAAGCGATTATTTTTCAGAGTGGTCCCTGTTCCCATCCCGACCAGGAGCCCTACATCCTTGTGTGGAAAGATCTGGTGGATAGCCCACCACCTTGGGTGAAGCCTTGGATCTGCAAACCCAAGCTGCCAGGCTCCCGAGTCCTGGCTCTTGAGAAAGAAAGGAAATCCTCTCCCAAAGCTATCTGGAGCATGAGGGGTTCCTTGTTTTGAGGGTCTTTCAATACATACTGAGAGAGAGAGAGAGAGAGAGAGAGAGAGAGAGAGAGAGAGAGAGAGAGAGAGAGAGACTCTTACCTATGTATTCCACCTAGATTTTCAACAACCTAGATTTTAGAAAATCTTATTGCAACCCATCTTGCCTCTAGAATAGTCTCCTATAATCCATTGCAAGTTACACTTTCTGTTGCTATGATGAAACAGAAACATCATTACTAAAAACAAATTGTGGAGGAAGGATTCTACTTGGCTTACACTTACATCTTCAGGTCAGTCCATCATTGAAGGAAGTCAGAACAAGAACTCAAGCAGAGCAGGGACCTGGTGGCTAGAATTGATGCCATGGAGGGGTGCTGCTTACTGGCTTACTCTCCTTGGCTTGTTCAGCCTGCTTTGTTATAGAACCCAGAACAATTTGCACATGGATATCTTCACCCACAATGGCTACTCCCTTCCAATCTATCACTAAGAAAATGCCCTACAGGCTTGCCTATATCCCTCTCAGTTGACCCTAGTTTGTGTCAGTTGGTATAAATTAGCCAGCATATTCCTTTTCTAACCTATTGTCAGAATCATGTTCCTGATTCTTTGTTACTTGAGTGTTTCCAACAGCCTATGGGGGACTTTCAGCATTTAACATTTTTTTTAAATATAATTTTTTTTTAATTTTCTATATTCAATGTTTACATTCCAAAGGCTTTCCCCTTTCCCAGTTCCCACCCACCATAGTTCCCATAGTTCCTCTCCCCCCCAACTATTTTAAGTCAAGCTCTATTTGCAAGTTAAATCTTGCTCAGGAGCCACACAACATACATTTATAATTGCTTATAAGTTACAGAAAAGGGACAGTTTGATGATTCCTGCATCAGAGAAGAAAGGGAAATAAGAACAAGACTTATTGGACGCTTTCATCTATTGCTTTCAGAGAGTTCTGAGAGATCCAGGGTCAGCATGCTGCAAACAAATCAGCAGAGCCCATGGCAGAGGAGAATGTGGCCAATGCCCTTTCTTCTCAAGCTTTAGTGCCCCAGCTGAAGGGGGGCCTTTTCTAATCCACAGAAAGGCTTTCTATAGTCTACTGGCAGCATAGCTCTTAGGGATCTGTGGAGTGAAGACTGAATTTGCCAGCATGGTTTCTGAAGCCTCTTGAGCACACAAGTCTTTCAACAGTGTGATTGTTGTTTACCTCGCCAGTCCTGTCTCTTGTTATACATAAGTTTTCTCAAACACCACACACATTCATAGTAATAGTATTTCCTTTACTAGCTCGGCTACCCCTATATCTCAATAGTCTGATAAATACTGTACCACCTTCTCAACGCTGATGCACACTCTGAGGGTTTAATAGTTTAACAGTAGAATTAGAAAATCAAGCTACTAAAATTTCATGTAAATGTTGCAGCACACTGAAGACACACTGAGAAAAAAACCTGTTCTAAAAAGATTGAAGAAAACCTCTTAGAGCATCTAAGGTAGCAGAGATTGAGGGCCTTGAGGTGAGCAGAGAGGGAACACAGTTCCTGGACTAGCTTATCAGCTGATGAGATGGGCCCTAGAATCAGGTCTGGAAGGCTTGCAAGGCTTGATAAGAATTTTGACTTGAACCCAATGGTGACTGAAGTGATGGCTATGCTTATCACTAGATAATTGCGTTGTGAGAGCCCCTCTTGCTAACCACATCCACACCCTAGTGAGGAGAGGAAGGAGGCATGAAAGGAGGATAGAAGAAAGCATGTGTTATCCTCAGAGGATACGGTGACCTACCCCATGCCCAGAGGACCTCTCACATTGACAGGGTAGGAAGAAGGGACCGAGAATGTGCTCATTAAGATCTACTACATATGTCATTTGATGACATGTGGGAGGTGAGGAAAGGGGGTATGATTTATTTATTTATTTTCTTACAATTTCTATTTATACACTGTGACCCACTCAGAGGAAAATGTATCTTGTTTACTTTTGAAAGTTTAGCACCCCCAGGGGTGCCTGGAACAGAGTCAGCACAGATCGTAAGCTTGACAATTGCATAAATTTAAAAGTAAGGTAGCTAGTCAGTGACAGCTTTGCTACAGATATACACACCTCAGATTATGCCATGAGGATGCTACCTTCTCTTATCATTCTATCTTCTGCGGTGTAAAAATACTGAGCTCCAATTTATTCTCCCGAAGATACATGCTATCTTTCATAGTCATGTTTTCATCCCAGGAAAAACTTCAGTGAGAGGCAAGATTTCAACAAATGCAAAGAGCCTCTAGCAATAAAAAAAAAATCTCAAATTTCTTTAATTTCCTGACCCTCTGTACCTCTTTCCTATTTCCTCTAGTACCTGATACTGCCCTCTTATTCCTCCCTCCACTCTCCCTCCTCCCTAGGTTCCCCTCTCCCTCCCCTTCCAGCAATGATCCTGATCCCCTCCTCATCTCTGTGGGACAGAAGCATCCACACCCTGGTCTTCCTTCCTTCTAAGCTCCATATGCTCTGTGGGTTGAATCAGGGACATTGTGAGTTGGGGGTAGTCACTGGAGAGACCCAGACACCTGGGAAAAGAGAGGCTCCCAGTACCCAATGGGGATGACTCTAGGTGAAATGCACAGAGAAGGGGGAGATAGAATGTGTAAAGACCACCTCTACCACACAGACCCCAGTCCGAGGATGGAGGCATCTATCCATTTCAAAGTTTTTAACGCAGAAATGTTCCTGTCTAACAGAACAACAGGGACAAAAAATGGAGCAGAGACTGAAGGAAGGGCCCTCTGGGAACTGCCCCACCTGGGGACCCATCCTGTCTGCAGACACCAAACCTTGCACTGTTGCTGTAGTCAAGAGGCACTTGCTGAGAGGAACCTGGTGTGGCTGCTCCTCGGGAGGTCTGGCCAGCAACTGACCAATGCAGATGTGGATGCATGGAGCCAACCATCAGACTGAGCTCAGGGACCCCATGAGGGAGCTGGTGGAAGGACTGAAGGAACAGAGGGGGATTGAAATCCCATAGGAAGAGCAACATCAGCTGGCAGAACCACTCAGTGCTCCCAGAGAATTAGACCACCAACCAAGAAATGTACAGGGAGGGATCTACGACTCCAGATACATATGTAGCAGAGGACAACCTTGCCTGACAGCAGTGGGAGGGGAGACCCTTGGTCCTGTAGAAGTTTGATGCCCCAGCATAGGAGGATGCTGGAACAGTGGGGTAGGAGAGGGTGAGTGAGTGGGGGAGCACCCTCATGGAGGCAAAGGGGAGGAGGGAGAGGGTGGATGAAGGGTTTGTGGAGGGGTAACCAAGAAGTGGGATATCATTTAAGATATAAACAAATGGAATGATTAGTAACTAAAAAGAAAAAGAAAAAATCTCAAATTTCACTGTAGACATTCACAATTAACCAAATACTGAGTATCTACTATATAGTGCAGGGTACATAGATATTGAGAAAACAGTGTTAGACAGAAGAATACTGGCCACTGACTCAATAAGGAGGAGATACACATAAGGTCATATCATAGCCTTACACTACATTTTCTTGCACATATAAAATTAAACAAATCAGTGGCCTTCCTCTACTCAAAGGATAAACAGGCTGAGAAAGAGTCACACCAACTGATACTTAAGAATGTCTTTTCATCATTAGAACTTTGTTATTAATTTCAGAGTTTTGTTTCTTATTTTACAGATTATTTTAGTCCTTGACATTCTATTTTCATAGAAGTAAGAGACTAGAATAAGTGAGAATTCAAGAAAGCAATTCAGAAGACTGCTTGGCAAACATGCCCCTTTTTCTTATGCTCATTATTAACTAGGGATTTAGTAGATGTTCACTAGTATACACTGACTTTGGAAGAATACAAATCTCAAAAGCCAAAACTTTGCATTTATCAACATAAATACTTATTTGATGATAAGTAGTTTCAGTGGTCTCTGAGATAGAATATTTATGATGAATTTTAAAGAATTTTTAATAATTCTTAAAATCATGTTCTAGGAGCTATGGTAAGTAAATTAATTGGTTGTTATAGGGCCATAATCATGCTTTGTATTGTTCAAGAACACATGTAATACTTGTATACTTATTTTGTGGCATATATCATGTTCCCAAGTCCCTCACTCAAATGCTGGTGTTTGCAAATTGCTCTCTCTAACTCTGTGAAGAATTGAGTTGGAATTTTGATGGGGATTAAATTGAATCTGCAGATTGCTTTCAGCAAGATGGCCATTTTTATGATATTAATCCTGCCAATTTATGATCATGGAAGATCTGTCTATCTTCTGAGATCTTCAGTTTCTTTCTTCAGAGACTTGAAGTTCTTGTCATACAGATTTTCACTTGCTTTGTTAGAGTCACACCAATGTATTTAATATTATTTGTGACTATCATGAAGGGTGATGTTGACCTAATTTCTTTCTCAGCCTGTTTATCCTTTGAGTAGAGGAAGGCCACTGATTTGTTTAATTTTATATTCAGCCACTTTGCTGAAGTTGTTTATCAGCTTTAGTAGTTCTCTGGTTGAATTTTTGGGGTCACTTAAGTATACTATCATATCATCTGAAAATAATGATAGTTTGACTTCTTCCTTTCCAATTTGTATTACTTTGACCTCCTTTTTTTGTCTAATTGCTCTGGCTAGGACTTTGAGTACTATATTGAATAGATAGGGAGAGAGTGGGCAGCCTTGTCTAATCTCTGATTTTAGTGGGATTGCTTCAAGTTTCTCTCCATTTAGTTTGATGTTGGCTACTAGTTTGCTGTATATTGCTTTTACTACTCAGCGATTAATAACATTGACTTCATGAAATTCTTAGGCAAATGGATGGAACTAGAAAATATCATCCTGAGTGAGGTAACCCAGTTACAAAGAACACACATGGTGCATACTCTTTGGTAAGTGGATATTAGCTTAAAAGCTTGGAATACTCAAGATACAATTTACAGATCACATGAAGCTCAAGAAGGAAGACCAAGGTGTGGGTCCTTCTGTCCTAAGAAGGAGTAACAAAATACTCATGAGAACAAATATGGAGACATAGTGTGGAGCAGAGACTGAAGGAAAGGCCATCGAAAGACTGCCCCACCTGGGGACACATCCCATATACAGACACCAAACCTAGGCACTATTGGGGATGCTAAGAAGTGCTTGCTGACAAAAGCCTGATATAGCTGTCTCTTGAGAGGCTTTTTCAGAGCCTGACAAATGCAGAGACAGATGCTTACAGCCAACCATTGGACTGAGCATGGGTTCCCCAACTAAGGAGTTAGAGAAAGGTGTGAAGGAGCTGAAGGGGTTTGCAACCCATAGGAAGAACAACAATATCAACCAACCAGACCCCTCAGAACTCCCACCAACCAAAGAGCACACATGGAGGGACCCATGGCTCCAGTCGCATATATAGCAGAGTATGGCTTTGTCAGACATCAATGGGAGGAGAGGCCCTTGGTCTGGGGAAGGCTCAATGCCCCAGTGTAGGGGAATGCCAGATCAGTTAAGCAGAAGTGGGTGGGTGGGAGGGTGAGCACCCTCATAGAAGCAGGGGGAGGGAGGATGGGATAGGGGGTTTCCAGAGGGGAAAACATCTGGGAAAGGGGATAACATTTGGAATGTATATAAATAAAATATCCAATTAAAAAAAGAAAAAGAAAAAATGCTGGTTTTATGAGAAAAGAAGCCTCATATCCAGTTTTTTTAGCTCCTCAGGTGACAAGGTACTGTTACCCACCCACATTCTCTTAGTTCAGCCTTTGCTTTACTTTTCATATCCACCAGCTGCATCGATCCCCAGCATTAATCTAGGGCATCTCCAGTACCTCTACTCTCTCTCTGAAGCCATCAATACTTCTGCATGCTCTCCCTAGAACCATCTACACGCAGCCACTTTCATATTTAAAGCATGTGGTGTGAACGTTAGTATTTATTATCCATTGGAATGGAGTTAGGACCACCTAGGGGACTGGGGAACAGAGAATCCACTGAGGGAATAAGATCTACTCTGAATATCATCTACATGTCATTCCTGGACAATCAGCTTGAATAGTTTAAGAGGGGGACAAAAATACAAAGCAGCTGAGTGAAAACATTCCGTTTTCTTTCATTCTTGGACAGTATGATGTGGGTCCTCC
The DNA here is from genome assembly GCA_964023405.1 of Apodemus agrarius. Classification (NCBI taxonomy): domain Eukaryota; kingdom Metazoa; phylum Chordata; class Mammalia; order Rodentia; family Muridae; genus Apodemus; species Apodemus agrarius. The sequence continues at coordinate 83,894,008 of OZ030005.1, read as the reverse complement.
TCAGTTAGGCCCTCCTGGCTCGGATGGATGGAACCCTCTGAAGGCATGAGCCAAAATACATCCTTCCATCTTTCCGTTTTTGTGTCAAGAATTTGGTCACATCACCAGAAACCTAATGCAGACAGTGTTACCCATCCCTCACGAAATCCCTTCATGAAAAGTAGCTACCAGAAATTCCTCATGCTCTGCTTTCCTGTTGGCTATAGAGAATGTATGACTTGGGTATTTCCCTTACATCAAATATATTAGAAACAAAGAGTATATTTTGTCATTAATATCGATCCACAGAATAATCTAAATGTTTTATTTAACAAACAAACAATTCTCTAACATGATGTGCCATCATTCAACATCAAATAACTAATGAATTGTTAACTGATAATAATATAGGGAAAAATCACAAAATAATCATATAAGCATATAGTAATTTAAAATGTATACATACATTTGTATACTTGTTCATTTTCTGTACAACAGATAAAAAGTAATCTTTTTACAGAAGGAACATTATCTTGTTAGTTATTCCATCCATACTACATAAGGCAAAGTCTGTAGTAGTTGTTCAATCAAAAGTCAAGTAACAGAATTTTTGAATGAGAGCATGAATGAATTAACAGTTAGAAAATACTATATTAAACTTGACTGCAAAGAAGTGTGATGCCCAAACTTCAATTTTGATAGTTGTGGCTCAAAGACTTTCTTACCTTCAAACCTATAATTACTGGAATTATTTGATTTTGGCAAAGGTTGAGAGCAATTCCCTATACTGTGGATAATGCTAAATTGCCCGAAGCTACTAATTTTCAAGGGAACATGATTAGCAAGGCTGTTTTCTGACCTTTCCCAAGTTTTAAAAATCAGCTATTATTGTTTATGTGATTTTATAATTTCCAAACTCCCTATTTCTCCCTAAGCTCAGTCACATTTCATAACATAAATTCAAATTAATTTTGTGATGAAAACTCATGACACACTTTGAAATTACTGGTGACATTTTGTGATTTCATAAAAGCAAGCTAGAACTCTCCTTGCAAATATATGCTTGGTCTCTTACATTATCCTTTAGCTACAGACTAAACTCCAGAGGGGCATGAGGATAATGCATGAGGAAGGACACCCTTGCTCACAAAGATCATGTTACTTTCCAGGTACCCAGATCATTGAAATTCATAATTTTCTCTTCTGAAGTACAAAGCAACTCACTGTTGCCAGTGACTCAGACTTTTTTTTGTATGACCTTATAACTAACTGTCCATGAAACTTCATTTTTGAGCATAAAAGAACAGAGGATTCTATAATGAGAAATTTTGTGGGATTACTAAGTAAAAGAATCTGCATGCATAAGGGCAGTATTATAGAAAAGCTTCTAAAAGATAAAAGAAATCTACAATTAAAGTGATAGATTTTTCTAGGAGCCCTGCAACCCATATGGTGGTCTCTGATACTGACTTCTGATTACTTAGCATATTTCCATTTATAAAACATGCCAAATACATCTTCTCTTACATGCATAAAATATAGAAATATACTAGTTAGATAAAGCTGATTTTTTAAGTAGAAAAGTTGGGTAGATGTGTCTCATTGAAAACAAAAATTCCAACTGTACTTCTATTTTCATTGTTTTAGAATTACAGGTATATGATTTAATATTTTGAAGTATTTTTATAAATTCTATGTTAGAACTAATCAGGATATTTTAGTCTTAAAGAAAAGTTTAAATATTTAAAGTTTCATAATCAGAGAATCTGGGGAAACAATGCACTTTATTTATATGTGTAGTTGTAACTCACATAACTCCCTGGGCATGGACCATGGTCTAACGTTAAAACAGATCAGGCTAAAACACTGAGAAAATTTAGAAGAGAACCATAAGTTCAAAGAGAAGAAAAATATGAACGACTAGGTCTTTTCATTTCAGTTTCGAATCGTGAACTTTGCAGCCTTTGCTTAGCAGCCTCAATAAATAGTTAGATTCCACTGGAGTTCTGTGAAATAGTAATGTAGTAGAGAAAATGAGTTTCACAATTTACAGAAGGCCAGAAATTGAAATCCTATACTAATATTTAATTTATGATTTAAATGGTACCGTTCTAAAACATGAAAAATGGAGCATCCTTGGGGATTTTTGTTTGTGTTCATTTTATTTTTTTAGGGGTAAAGACGAATAGGCTTGTGGAGATTAAAGTGGAGATGTAGAAAGGGGTGATCAGAGGAAGCAAAGCATAAGAAACTAGGGCTCAGGAGAAGAGTGATGTAATATGGATCAAGAAGAGAGATAAGCAGATTATATCTGTTTAGGCTAAATCTACTGTACCGGTGATGGTGGGAGAAATGTATTCTATGGTATCAAGCCTCCACAAGACCAAGCACAAAACTATGGGCTAGATTTTTTTCCCCAAAAATGATGGAAGAAAGGAAGGTCTTGGAGACCGCCTAGTAATAAAATTGTTGCTTTTAAAGATAGGACGGGAGAAAAATACTGATCTCAAATACTGTGATCTTTCTAGAAAATTATTTCAATACTGTTAACAGTTCTTTTTAACTTTATTAAAGGTAAAATTATAAATATGTATTTTAGTGGAAAGATTAATCAAGTCATTGCTCATCAAAAGCAAACATATTGAGGTTTTTCTTTTATATCTAGGTAATAAGCATAGTTTTCAGGGGTGGGTTGGAATTATGCATACTTTTCTTTGAAAAGTGGGAGAACAGTCATACATGGAAAAGTATGAATAAAGAAAAACGGGGTGATTGCAGGCTACCTTATTCATCAGGTGAACTATTAATCTGAAAATTCAGTACTAAATCCATCCAAGCATTCACTGGAATATGTGTTACTCAGACTGGAAGCCTCAGCTCAAACTACCATCCTGAACTTTAAAAATAATCCAGGATGTAGTCCTCTCTCTCTTTTTACACTCCATTCTTTCACAAAGCAATATCATATTTGTCTCAGTTTTAAAGATTTAGTTCTCTCCCAGCAAGATTTCTGACAGCTCCAAACTTTGTATCTAACTTCCAGCTAGACATCTGCTCTCAAATTTCTCACAGGCTGACAATGGGATGAGACAGGAAAGTCCACATAAACAGACATGACCAAGTCACACGCCCATGGTATGGGACCCACGGCAGAGAGGAAACAAAGGGTTTACTGAAAAGAATAGTTACCTCATAATACCAACAGCTACACCACAGAGTCCCACCCACGTGACTGAGCTGAACAAGGACCACACCAGTGAACACGCCAATGTAGACAGGAAAAAGCCCATGAGGCTTCAACACTGCTGCATAAAGAACTATAGACATATGAATATTATATAACTATATGTTATATGAAAAAAGAGGCCATGAATTTGAAGAACAGAAAGGGGTGTATGGGAAGGTTTGGAGGAAGGAAGGGAAGGGAGAAATACTGTAATTTTATTATAATTTCAAAAATAAAATAAAAATACTATTTACCTTATATCCAACAATAACCAAAGTCTATAAAGTTTACCCTTTAAGCATATTTTAACTTGAATCATTTCTCAGAATATTGTTAGATTCTTATTTCAAGCTGCTGTCACTTACTGTATGAATTTGGTCAATTAGTCCTTAAGACTTTCTCTTGATTATGCCCTAGATAGACTCCTAAACCTGTCAGAAAACTTCATTTAAGCTATGATTCATCTTAGTCTCAATATATCTATTTATTGAATTCTCACATCTAAGTACATGATTTCTTTTTTTTCTTTTCTTTTGGTGTATTTGTATGTTATGTTGTGAATGGGTTATATATTTATTTATTTATCACTGTAGGTATGTGAATGTGCATGCGTCTATGTGTCTGTGTGTCTCTGTGTTAATATCCTTAGCCCCCCCCACACACGTATACATGCACACACATGTGTGCACACAGAGACACACAGTCTCAATAGATTGGTGATGAGATTATTAATGATTTTAGCTTAATTAAGACATACTTGGAGAACCATCCGGCGGCGGCGGCGGAACCAGGTACCCGACACAGCCCGAGCTTAAGACCTTCGGGGACTCAGGCCTGGAGTGGGAGTTGGGCACAGAATAGCGGGTGCACTCTGCACTCGCGGGGCGGACCCCGAGCTCCCTGCAGGCAGCTGCCATATTGCCCGCAGCTTCCCGTCCAGCTGGTGGTGAGGAAGCCGGAGTCAGCCAGTGTGCCAGGTGCCCAGACCCAGCCAGAGGCCAAACCAGCCTCCCATCCAGCCAGTGGCAGGGAAGCTGGAAACCGGACCCAGCCAGCTTCGCAGCAGCTTGGGACCAGCAGGCGGAACCAGATAACTGAGATATCCCAACTTTAAGACCCCTGGGGAAACAGGATATCAGACAGCAAACCCTGAGCAGGAGCAGTGCAGAGCAGCCGCCCAACAGGCGGAACCAAATACCTGGAATATCCTGAGTTTAAGACCTCGGGGGACTCAGGCCACCTGTCAGCAATCTGTGAGCAAGAACCCCGCAGGACAGTGATTCAGGTATCCCAGTCGCTGGGAAATAGCCTTACAACCCCACAGGAGGGTCAAGCACCAGCTAGTATCTACAGGACCAACTAACACCAGAGTTAACCAGATGGCAAAAGGCAAACGTAAGATCGCTACTAACAAAAATCAAGGCAATATGGCGGCATCCGAACCCAGTTCCCCAACAGCAATAAATATTGGATACCCCGAAACACCAGAAAAACAAGACTCAGATCTAAAATCACTGGTCAGGATGCTGATAGAGGAACACTTAGATAAATCTCTTAAAGTAATACATGAGAAAATAGATCAAAAGCTAGAAGCCATTGCAAGACAAACACAATTAAATCCCAGATATCTCAACACACCAGAAAAACAAGACTCAGATCTAAAATCACTGGTAAAGATGCAGATTGAGGATCACTTAGATAAATTTCTTAAAGTAATAGAGGAGAAAATAGATAAAAAACTAGAAGCCCATACAAGGCAGACACAAAAATCACTTAAAGAAATCCAGGAGAATATAGAGCAAAAAATGAATCCCAATAAGGGGGAGAAACAAAAATCACCTAAAGAAATACAAGAGAACATGGGTCAACGAGTAGAAGTCATAAAGGAGGAAACACAAAAATCCCTTAAAGAATTACAAGAAAACACAAACAAGCAACTGAAAGATCTGAGCAAAACCATACAAAATCTAAAAACAGAAGTAGAAACAACTAAGCAATCGCAAAGGGAGACAATGTTGGAGATAGAAAACCTTGGGAAGAAATCAGGAGTCATAGATGCAAATATCAACAATAGAATACAAGAGATAGAAGACAGAATCTCAGATGCTGAAGATACCATAGGAACCATGGATTCAACAATTAAAGAAAATGCAAAATGCAAAAAGCTGGTAACCCAAAACATTCAGGAAATCCAGGACACAATGAGACGACCAAACCTAAGGATTATAGGGATAGATGAGAATGAAGATCTACAACTTAAAGGGCCAGCAAATATCTTCTACAAAATTATGGAAGAAAATTTCCCCAACCTAAAGAGAGAGATGCCCATGAATATACAAGAAGCCTATAGAACACCAAATAGACTGGACCAGAACAGAAATACTTCCCGTCACATAATAATCAAAACCCCAAATGTACTAAACAAAGAAAGAATATTAAAGGCAGTAAGAGAAAAAGGACAAGTAACATATAAAGGAAGACCTATCAGAATTACACCAGACTTCTCACCTGAGACCATGAAAGCTAGAAGATCCTGGGCAGACCTCATGCAGACCCTAAGAGAACACAAACTTCAGCCAAGACTACTATACCCAGCAAAACTCTCAATTGCCATAGATGGGGAAACCAAGATATTCCACGACAAAACCAAATTTGCAAGATACTTATCTACAAACCCAGCCCTACAAAGGATAATAGGGGAAAAATACCAACACAAGGGGGGAAACAACACCCCAGAAGAAACAAGATAGAAACCCCATCTCATCCAACCCAAAAGAAGAGAACCACTCAAATACAAATAATAATAACAATTCCCAAAATGTCAGGAAGTAATAATTACTATTCCTTAATATCTCTTAATATCAATGGACTCAATTCCCCAATCAAAAGACACAGACTAACAGACTGGATACGGAAACAGGACCCTACATTTTGCTGCATACAGGAAACACATCTCAGTGTCAAAGACAAACACCACCTTAGAGTAAAAGGCTGGAAGACAGTTCTACAAGCAAATGGTCCCAGGAAACAAGCTGGAGTAGCCATTCTAATATCAGATAAAATCGACTTTCAACCTAAAGTCATCAAAAGAGACACAGAAGGTCACTTCCTGCTTGTCAAAGGGAAAATCCACCAAGAAGAATTCTCAATACTGAACATCTATGCGCCAAATGCAAGGGCACCCTCTTTCGTAAAAGAAACTTTACTAAAGCTTAAAGCACACATCGCACCTAACACAATGATTGTAGGTGACTTCAACACTCCACTCTCCTCAATGGACCAATCAGGAAAGCAGAAACTAAACAGGGACACAGTGAAACTAATTGAAGCTTTGGACCAATTGGATTTAACAGATATATATATAGAACATTCCATCCTAAAACAAAAGAGTATACCTTTTTCTCAGCACCGCACGGTACCTTCTCAAAAATTGATCATATAATTGGTCACAAGACAGACCTCAACAAATACAAGAAGACCGAACTAATCCCATGTCTCCTATCGGATCACTATGGAGTAAAGGTGGTCTTCAATAGCAAGAAGAACAACAGAAAGCCCACATACACATGGAAACTGAACAATACTCTACTCAATGACACCCTGGTCAAGGAAGAAATAAAGAAAGAAATCAAAGACTTTTTAGACTTCAATGAAAATGAAGGTACGACCTACCCAAATCTCTGGGATACAATGAAAGCAGTGCTAAGAGGAAAACTCATAGCCCTGAGTGCCTCCAAAAAGAAACTGGAAAGAGCATACACTAGCAACTTAACAGCACACCTGAAGGCACTGGAACAAAAAGAAGCTAACTCACCCAGGAGGAGTAGAAGAGAGGAAATCATCAAACTAAGGGCTGAAATCAATCAAGCAGAAACAAAGAGAACCATACAAAGAATCAACAAAACCAAGAGCTGGTTCTTCGAGAAAATCAACAAGATAGATAAACCCTTAGCTAGACTAACCAAAGGGCACAGAGATAGTATCCAAATTAACAAAATTAAAAATGAAAAGGGGGATATAACAACAGAAACAGAGGAAATTCAAAAGATCATCAGATCCTACTACAAAGGCCTATACTCAAAACAACTGGAGAATCTGGAGGAAATGGACAATTTCCTAGACAGATACCAAATACCAAAATTAAATCAGCATCAAGTAGACCAGCTAAACAGTCCCATAACCCTTAAAGAAATAGAAGGGGTTATAGAAAGCCTCCCAACCAAAAAAAGTACGGGACCAGATGGTTTTAGTGCAGAATTCTACCAGACCTTCAAAGAAGACTTAACACCAATACTCTCCAAACTATTCCACAAAATAGAGACAGAAGGGACACTGCCCAACTCGTTCTTCGAAACCACAATTACGCTGATACCTAAACCACAAAAAGATCCAACAAAGAAAGAGAACTACAGGCCAATTTCTCTTATGAATATAGATGCAAAAATACTAAACAAAATTCTTGCCAACCGAATCCAAGAGCATATCAAAACGATCATTCACCATGATCAAGTAGGCTTCATTCCAGGAATGCAGGGATGGTTCAATATACGGAAATCCATCAATGTAATCCACTACATAAACAAACTAAAAGAAAAAAACCACATGGTCATCTCATTAGATGCTGAAAAAGCATTTGACAAAATTCAGCATCCTTTCATGCTAAAAGTCTTGGAAAGAGCAGGAATTCAAGGCCCATACCTAAACATAGTAAAAGCAATCTACAGCAAACCAGTAGCCAACATCAAAATAAATGGAGAGAAACTTGAAGCAATTCCACTAAAATAAGGGACTAGACAAGGCTGTCCTCTCTCTCCATATGTTTTCAATATAGTACTTGAAGTTCTAGCGAGAGCAATCAGACAACATAAGGAAGTCAAAGGGATACAAATTGGAAAGGAAGAAGTCAAAGTATCATTATTTGCAGATGATATGATAGTCTACTTAAGCGATCCAAAAAACTCCACCAGAGAACTTCTACAGCTGATAAACAACTTCAGCAACGTGGCTGGTTATAAAATTAACTCAAGCAAATCAGTAGCCTTCTTGTACTCAAAGGACAAGCAGGCTGAGAAAGAAGTTAGGGAAATAACACCCTTCACAATAGCCACAAACAACATAAAGTACCTTGGCGTAACTCTAACCAAACAAGTGAAAGATCTGTATGACAGGAACTTCAAGTCCCTGAAGAAAGAAATCGAAGAAGACCTCAGGAGATGGAAAAATATTTCTTGCTCCTGGATTGGCAGGATCAATATAGTAAAAATGGCCATCTTGCCAAAAGCAATCTACAGATTCAATGCAATCCCCATCAAAATCCCAAATCAATTCTTCATAGATCTAGAAAGAGCAATTCTCAAATTCATCTGGAGCAACAAAAAACCCAGGATAGCTAAAACTATTCTCAACAATAAAAGGACTTCTGGGGGAATCAATATCCCTGACCTCAAGCAGTACTACAGAGCAATTGTGTTAAAAACTGCATGGTATTGGTACAGCAACAGGCAGGTAGATCAATGGAATAGGATTGAAGACCCAGAAATGAACCCACAGACTTATGGTCACTTGATCTTTGATAAAGGAGCCACAACCATCCGGTGGAAAAAAGATAGCCTTTTCAACAAATGGTGCTGGTTCAACTGGAGGTCAACATGCAGAAGAATGAGAATTGACCCACTCTTATCTCCTTGTACTAAGATCAACTCCAAGTGGATCAAGGACCTCCACATAAAACCAGACACACTGAAACTATTAGAAAAGAAACTTGGGAAGACCCTGGAGGACATGGGCACAGGGGTAAAGTTCCTGAACAGAACACCAATAGCTTATGCTCTAAGATCAAGAATTGACAAATGGGACCTCATAAAATTACAAAGTTTCTGTAAGGCAAAGGACACTGTCAGAAGGACAAAACGGCAACCAACAACGTGGGAAATGATCTTTACCAACCCCACATCCGACAGAGGGCTAATATCCAATATATACAAAGAACTCAAGAAGTTAGACCCCAAAGAACCAAATAACCCTATCAAAAAATGGGGTACAGAGCTAAACAAAGAATTTTCACCAGAAGAAATTCGGATGGCCGAGAAACACCTTAAGAGATGTTCAACATCATTAGTCATCAGGGAAATGCAAATCAAAACAACCCTGAGATTCCACCTCACTCCAGTCAGAATGGCTAAAATTAAAAACTCGAGAGACAACAAGTGCTGGCGAGGATGTGGAGAAAGAGGAACACTCCTCCACTGTTGGTGGGATTGCAAAATGGTAAAACCACTCTGGAAATCAGTGTGGCGGTTCCTCAGAAAATTGGGCATGCCACTCCCAGAGGACCCTGGCATACCACTCCTGGGCATATACCCAGAGGATTCCTCTGCATACAACAAAGACACATGCTCCTCTATGTTTATAGCAGCCTTGTTTATAATAGCCAGAAATTGGAAGGAGCCCAGATATCCCTCAAAGGAGGAATGGATACAGAAAATGTGGTATATTTATAGAATGGCGTACTACTCAGCAATTAAAAATAATGAATTCATGCAATTTGTAGGTAAATGGTTAGATCTGGAAACTATCATCCTAAGTGAGCTAACCCAATCACAAAAGAATACACACGAAATGCAATCACTGATAAGTGGATATTAATGAGCCCAGAAGGCCTAAATACTCAAGGCACAATTAGCAAGTCAAATGACTCTCAAGAAGAAAAAAAGGAGAGGACCCTGGGCCTGTAAAGATTGGATCCAGTATTGTAGACCCAGAACAGAGAAATCGTGGGGGGGGGGGGAAGAGTGGGGAATAGCATGGGGGGAGAGAGGAATTATGGGACATATGGTGGGGGGTAACTGGGAAAGGGGAAAGCCTTTGGAATGTAAACAAAGACTATAGAAAATAAAAAAAAATTAAAAAAAAAGACATACTTGTATTTTCAAAAGTTTCTGCGAGAAACATGAATTACTTTATACAAATTAGCTTCAAGTACACAGTTATGGATGTAGACTAATGAAGGAACAAGAACACATTGGATACAGTGCACTCTACAGACAATATATATATATATATAGGAGAGAGAGAGAGAAATTTTACTTGTATTGGACCTGAAAAATATTATTGTATTTCCTTTATTATACTTCCTAGTAACAAACAGTTAAGGTTAAGAGATTAGTATTAATGGTCATTCCAAGAAGAATCTGTAAGTCCAAGGCAAGGCAAACCCCTGGAATTTGTTCCTATCCTGCTCAAGTAGATATAGTTGGGTATATTTGCCTAGTCAGAGGATTGCATTGTGCTTTGTGGCTATGTGGATTTCTTCCCAAGTTCATATGCACAGGACAATGGCAACAGCCTGGTGCATAATCCTAGGCTCAAAAGTGGCCCCAAACAAACTATGTTAAGAGATAGGTAGAATTTGGGTATGTAAACTATAGCGCTGTACACATGTTGTGAGGGCCTTCTCAGGGAAGGAGGGAGCTGGTGCAAGGAAGTAAGGACTGTACCTAGAGGTTGTGACCTGAGGTGCTTTCTAGGTGCTGCAAGTTTCTTTGGTTGAATTATGAGTAATCTACATACACTAATTTGAATCTGATTTTTAACTGCACTCCTTCAGGGAATCTAACATATAATTTGTTTTCCCTGATGAGGTGTTGTCATGAGTAGGTAGGGAGGACCACACAGAGGACGTTATGAGGATGAAGGGAACCCTGTAACCAAGATCATGTAAGACTTCTTTGAACTCTTACCTCACTTCTGCCAAAGTCTGTGTGCTATAACCTGATTGAAATTTAAGTCCTCTCTGCAAGTGAACGTTAGGAAGGCCCCTTCTCAATGAGGCTCTGACCTTGGGTTTCTGTGTCTACCCTTGTTAGACTTGCAAGGCTGTTTTTAGCAAGAATCCTGTCAAAGCAGCTTAAGAAGAACCCACTAACTCCGATATCTGATCACCTAAGTCTTCAGAAATAATTCTGTTAGGTCGATTTGGCAAGCATCTCTCTTTCTCTCCCCCGCCTCCCCTTACATCTTCCCCCATGCTTTCCCCTATATATTCTCTGTTAACAAACAGCACTCTGCTCCTTGTCTCTAAATCTCCATTTCTCTCTGTGGGATTTAGAAATGACCTAATTTCCGCAGTGAAGTCTCTCTTTCCCTACTGCAATTGTCCTCAGATAAAACTTGTTCTTACCAGTTTAACTAGTGCCTTGCCCTGGGTCTATTCCATTCCTCCCTCAATGAAGAAGGGATCCAGAAGCTCTAACACTTTTCTGATTTTACCATCTAACTGTTAAGCTTGTTTGCAGTGACTTGATCATTGCACAAACCTTACTTCATTATTAGGTCATTTTAATAACAAAGTAGAATATGTAATTCCATAGGAAAACCTGTCCTGATAATAACTAGGACTACCTTTAAATTGGAAATCAGGAGGACATTTGAGAGCACCTCCACTTCCCTCCCCTGCTCCTTTGCCCTGGGATTGCTCCCAATAATGCTATAAATTTACTGCAATACCAATCAAACATGGTTTCAGAATATTAGAATGGCAACATGTCTTCTTGAGAGGACATTAGAAATGCATAAAAATTAGTGGCATGGTGTATAAAGTTAAACCAACTCTTGGCTATAAAAATGCTTTTAGGACTGGGTCTTCTGAGAACTGGAAATTCATTCTGCGCAAAAACTTAATTTCCTGGCAACGATAATAATATTCTGAACTTAGATTCTCAAAAATCATCAGGCAATTAGAATAAAATTTGGAAATGCAAACCTCCTCAGATTCTTCTGCAGTGCTCCTTTTATGGCTAAAGATGCTGTGGAGAGGAAGGTCTGTAACCTTTCTAGGGCAACTTGTCTAGAAAAGGTCTCCAGTTCTCCAGCTCTCCCACTTCAGGAGAACAGTATAATGTCCTTGGTAGCTTTTACTCCAAGCTAGTTGCAGATGTAAAAACAATGCCAGAAATTTCTCCCTATGTACATAGCAGGAGCTAGAGTAGAATTGGAAACTTTAGAGCACATGAAGTCTATTTAAGGGACACACACATTGAATCCATGTCTTAGCAATGCCATCATTAGTCAGTGAAGAGGCAACAAACTATTCTGCATCCTCTTCCCCCACGCCTGACTGGATTTTATGGAACCCTCTGAATCAATTCTCCTGACTTTTAAAGGAATCCTGCAATTTATCCTCAGTTCTGAAAACAAATGAAAATTCTTGGATAATATTTATAGTGTTGACATTTTAATATCTGGGGCATAAGGTCAAATACTGCCAAGTTTTGGAGATCGGGACATGGTTTGATATTTGCTCATGTAAAGGTTACTCAGAGACTGAAGCAAAGTGTCATCTCCTAGGTAAATGGACACAAGGACTTGGTGAAGGTGAGATACTTTGTTTTATTTGTTTGTTTGTTTTAGAAAGAACTTAAAGTAGGGTGGATAGGGAGGAGGTGTGGATCAGGAGGAACTTTGGGTTGGGGAAGAATAGAATCAAAATGTGTTTAAATTTTAAAAATTAAATAATAAAGCTAAATAGGTAAAATGAAGTTAAAATGTAGGAAATCACTCCTTTAAATGAACAACAACGTGAGAAAGATATTTGTAAATATTTCACAACAGAAAATAATGGTAGTTTTTATAAGTAAAGCTTTAGTCAAGTATAAGTTACAAATTTTGCTTTATTTTTAAAAGAGTATATAATACAATGCTTTTATTTAGCACCTTCACAGAGTAGAATGGGTCCAATGGAACCACAAGAGATTTTATCAAAAGGACGTGGTTGGTGGAGTGAGTGTCAGAGAAGGGGATGGAAAAGCAAGAGTTCAACCTTCATCATGACACATTCGTGAGGCAATGGATGCAAGTTGCTTTTCAGAAACTAAGGGAAAACATAATTAAACAAACAAACAAAACCCAAGAAAACAAATGATCTCATAGTCTTGAAGATGTCCTATATCATGTTGAGTTTATCTTAGGAAGATTGTTTTTGGACTTTTGATATACAGTATTATGAAAGAGCATATTTGTATTACTTGAAGACACAAGATGTGATAACATCTTACAGCAGGGGTAATGAACTAGTACAGCCATAGTTTGACTATTCTCATATTGTATTGATTTTCTATTTTAGAGTTATATCAGCTTTTATATATTCCGGCAACAATTAAATTATTAGATATGTTATTTGAATATATTTTTCTCATGCTTTGAAGATTGCTTTTAAGCTTTACAATGTATTTTGAAATCAAGAAAAGGTTTAACTAGGAGTTTGCAACCCCATAGGAAGAACAACTATCAACCAACCAAACCCTGCAAAGAATCCAGGGACTGAACCACCAACCAAAGTATACATGGGGACCCATGGCTCTAGCTGAATATGGAGGCTCAGTGACCCAGGGTAGGGGAATGCTAGGGCACTGAGTCCCAGAAGTGGGTAGGCAGGTGGGGGAGGGGCCTGGGGGCTTGTGGAGGGGAAACTGGGAAGGGCATAACATTTGAAATGTAAATAAATAAAATAACTAAGAAAAAAGAAAAGGTTTTAGGTGAAATCTAATTTATCTGTTTTTGATTTTTAATTTGTTGCTTGCTCTTTTGCTACCATATGGGGAAAACATTGCTGAGCTTAAGGTCTTAATGATTTATTCATATTCTTTTAAAGTTTCATAATTTTAGCTTATATGTTTAGCTTTATGAATCATGTTGGGTTAATGTTTGTGTATGGTGTGAAATAAGGACCCAGATTCAATTTTTGTAGATATCCAGAACTCTCAAAACAGTATCCTAAAAACAACAAACAACCACCACCACCCAAGGCTTGCTTGCTGCAAAAATATTTCAAGTATCTTATATCCAAGTACTTAGAGAAAGTCCAAAAGGGAGGAGTGTGAGGGGCTTCATGAAGCTCTGAAAGATGGCAGGGGGTACCTGGTGTCCTCACAGAAGTGTAACTGACATACCTAGAAATCTTCTCATGTAGTATTCAACCATTGCAGACTTCCTGCTGTCAGTCACTTCAAGGTTACTTTCAGAAAGAGGTTTCTTTCTCTTGTCCAAGTAGGCTGTCCACACACTATGGCTGATAATATGAGTAAGAGGAAACCAAAGAAAGGGCAGGACTGTCATGCCTTCCTCTATTTTATTTTATTTGGTTAGAGATGAAAGGGGACAATCTGAGTCAACTGGAATCCCAACCATCTGCAGTGCCACTGAGGCCACTGGTGCCATGTGCCTTGAACCCGGGTCAAGGCACTTCTCATGGAAATCTTCAGCTCAAAGTCACAGCCAGGTTGGTGATGGGATTTGATACTATAATAGCAATTAAAAAGTTGACTTAACTCTGAAAGCACCAGAAGTCTCTACTTTTGAATGGACAATTTTACATAGGCATAGTCACTATGTAATCAGTAGGGTTATGGTACAAGTGGAAATATTCAGGCTAGCTCACAGAGTTTTTGTTTGCAATCATAGACATTCACAGAGCTTCAAAATAGAGAGCACTGTAGTAGTGAAGTGATCTCTTATATTATTTCACTTGCTGCGGATATTTTATTTCATTAGACTGCCTCAAAGTATGTTCTTCAATGTGAGGTTCCTGGAGACTATTTTCCATGTTCAACTTGGCGCTTGTGATTTTCAGACAAAAATTTGAATCTAAATTCATTTTCTCCATTTCCTAGTTACATGGTATTTTCATTTTCCACTTAATGCCAATCTTTATTTTTTAATCTTATCTTTTTTTCTCTTTTTTCCTGTTCTCTGTTTCTTTCCTCTTTCCTTTCCTTTTCTTTTTTTCACATGTTCTTATCTTAAATCATCTGTGAGTTAATAAATATGCATTAATAAAATCACATAAGGTATGACTGCTCAAGGACAGTAAAAAAAGACAATGTTGTCATTTACACATGGAGAACGGATTCTAGTTAATGTCCAAAGGGTGAGAGCTCAGCATAATTAACATTACTGTTTGAACATACACATTGCCTTGGATTTTATAAGCACCATTACCTGTAAATAGAAATAGAGGTAATAAATGAAGCAATCGACCTAAAGAAAATAACACCTTTTTTCATTCTGTCAAGAAATAGAAATGATTGTGTCAAGAGCTGGGAGATCAAATTGTGCCACTTGTCAGGCGCTGGCAAGCAGCCCTCTTCTGCACTCTGCTTTTATGCTGTAGACAGGTTTAATAAATGCACCGTTGTGTAAAATGTCATTGCTGCATGGCCAAGCAAAGAGTGTCATGTGATAGCTCTTTCCCGGGAAGACATGTCAAAATTGGTCATTGGGAATCTAGGGACATCAGGCTACAATGAGGGCATTTTATGATTTAGATACAAAGACAGAAATAAAACATAGTCTTTAGAAGATGGAAATGTATCTATTTTTCTCAGAAAAAAATTTTTTTCTGGCTAATTTTTAAAGCCAAGGGATGCTATCAAATCTTAATGACTAAAGACAAATCTAAAAGGCAAAATACCAATGGCTAGTATGTTCTTCAAAGTTCCACCTTACTGCCAATTAAATGAGTGCCAAAGAAACAGAAATCTACCACTGCTTCTATATGTATGTGTGATCATGGGGAATAGTGACATTTTGAGAAATGTTTATCTATCATTATTGGTCTAAGCGAGAGATTTCCACAAGGCTCTGTCTATTGGGAGGTTATAATATGACCTTCATAATGTGACCTAATTGGGAGTCTTTATAGGACCCCCATTCCTAGTATTGAGCTTATTCTTAGCTTCTGAAGGCTTGGTGCACAAGTTCAGCATTCTGATGGGTTTCCAGGTCTCACAATGAATAGATCTACCATTTCAGGTAGAAAGGGTCTACATAAGCTTCTTGAGCAACATGGCCATATGTCAAATGTACTTGTGATCCAACTAGAAAACAAAAGGCTTCAAAAGTGTCCAAGGTCACATAGCTAGGAAGTAGACCATGAAACCCAGGTCTTCTTATTCTTAATATTATACTGTTTTCTGGGAGAACTAATGAGACTGGACCTCAGCTTAAAGTCTAGTTTATGTGGGGAAAAATCCATTTCTCACTTGTGCTTTAGGGCTACACAAATACATTGTGTTGCGTATAGTTAGCATGCACAAGAAAGTTTCTCATGATTTTAAGATTTCTAGACAGAAACATATGCATGTAAGGACACATTCATGCACGCACATTTACATATTCCTAGTTCATTACTGCCTAAATATTCACTAGACATTTAGCAACTTAAAGTGATACCATTTCCATTTTTAAAGTTACCTTTAATATCATGCCATAGTGTAACGAAGAAAAGGGGGAACTTGAAAACATAGCAACAGGAAGCTTGGGAAGGACACAGAGTGAAAGGAGGCTGAAGACCATGGAGACAGGCAGATAAGGAGAAAAGGGGAGTGCTGTCAGAATTTGTTGTGTGCTTATTATGTGCTTTGGACTTTGGTAAACTCAGTGTATTTTCAGAA
The DNA here is from genome assembly GCA_964023405.1 of Apodemus agrarius. NCBI lineage: Eukaryota > Metazoa > Chordata > Mammalia > Rodentia > Muridae > Apodemus > Apodemus agrarius. The sequence continues at coordinate 83,877,355 of OZ030005.1, read as the reverse complement.
CCCCTTAGTGACTTGGCCAGTACTCTTACCATCTGACAGATGAGAAACACCCATGAGGGAAGTTTCACTCCTTCAAGGTCAAGTCTGTTAGTAATAAGTATTATAACCCATGGATTCCAAAAGTCTGGACAGGGCGCCTTTGTCCTATGTCCTTTGAACAAAAGGCCACACAAAAGTAGCCCTTGGATTTGTCACTTCAGCTTTATACATTGCTCCCATCATACTGAGAAAATGTTTGTATGGGATTAGTTTGGGCCTATGTATTTTTCTCTCATGATAATACTTCAGGCAACTCAGTATTTGAGTCAAGATGGTTTGGTGTTTTGTGTCAAATGCTTCATCTTTTAGAGTATTTATCTTTTAGGATAATGCTTTATTTTCCTGGCCTCAGTTTCTCCTCCATAAAATGTTGGTCTTGGACATGATTACCTTCCCAATTTTAATAATCTATATTTAAATCACAAGCCAGATTTTCAGCTGATAGTTATCTTTGAACTCTAGTTGTTTCTACATCCGTCAGAAACACCGGAGGGTATAACCTCAATAATATTTGAAGGTTCTACCAAAATAAAGGAGACCCAAGAACTTTCTTCATACAGATAAAGGATGTACTTTAGATTAGGTAGTAGATATATCTTATTGTTTGGGGGGAAGCATAGGACAGAATTTTTCAGGTTTTTCAGCGCACAACCACAGGAGGCAATACTCACTCATAGCCTGGGAATCTAGAACAAGGGCTAAGAAACAGATCAAAATGAAGGAAATTGCGGACCAGCATATAAATAAGAACACTCCAGATATAATGAAGGTTCTACAAATGTTGTCTTTCAGGATTATGTACAACCAACAACCATGGAATTAATTTTCCAAGAAAAGAAGCTTCCTATTTCTACAGATATGAGATTTCCACTTATGATTTGTAGACAACAAAGGGTGGTAATATCAGAAATGCTACTTTTTTATTCCTAACCTCAGAGCAAGCACATAAGGTAAGGACTGTTCTATCTCAAACCCAGTGCAAGAATTTACTAGGAAGGTAAAAGATTCTTCTGTTTCAGATAGCAAATAGTTGAGGATGACCATCAAGGCCCTAAAATTTCTAAGTTATTATTCCTATAATCACTTTGATTTCTCTTCCTTCCTTCCTTCCTTCCTTCCTTCCTTCCTTCCTTCCTTCCTTTCTTTCTTTCATTCTTTCTTTTTCTCTTTTTCATTCATTCTTTCCCTCTCTCATTCTTCCTTTTTCTCTCTCTTTCTCTCTCTCTCTCTTTCTTTCTTTCTTTCTTTCTTTCTTTCTTTCTTTCTTTCTTTCTTTCAGCCTGTTCCATCCCTCATGAGGCAGAGTCTTATTTTGTAGCCTAGGTTGGATCAGAAATCACTTTTTAGCTGAGGCTCAGATTCATGATAATCTTCTTACCTCAACATTTAAAATGCCAGGATTACAGGCATCATAATCCTATAATGTTAGTTAGCATACTTAGATTTTGTCTAAGCACATAAACTGGAGCTTGCCTAGAAGTCAACACTAGCAAACACAATTTCTCCTTGACTTATAGAATTACATTTACACATGTGTTTCGAATCTCTTACTGTTCAACATAGATATTTTTTTCTCTGAAAATCACTCAGTTAAACTTCAAAATCTGGATGTATGTTCAGAAGTCTTTTCAGCTGAAATCATATGCAAATGAACCCCCCAAAATTCAACTCTTCTCAACAAGCTGCAAAGATGCAGCTGTTTAGTGTAATCATTGTATCAGAACAGTCTGATAGAGAATGGGGGTCTTTGGCAATTTCAAAAGAAAAATGGAAGACTAGGTTATTCACGTGAAATGGAAACACAATGAGCAAGGGTACAAGGTTTGTATTTTTGCTTCTCCAGTCACACTTTCCAATGCGAATCCATGCTGACCAATGCTGCTTTAACCTACAGGATCTGCTTTAACTCTCTGCTAGACTTTTGCAAACCACAGAGAGGCTCTTATTAGTTCACTTCCTGGAGGCCTTGACCATGAGCTTTGGCTTGGGCCCACTCAGTCTAGTCTCAGCAAGAACTGTACTGAACTGATTTGGCAGAATTCCCTCACCCTTGATATCTGGTCAAGTATCTCACATTCTGCCCTTTAATATCTTCTCACTCTGGCCTTCCTTCAGCCAGGACTTTGCCAAGTCACTTTAGCCAGAATGTATTTCAGTGCTGATATTTTTTCTTAGTAATGATTTATGTCTTTACATCTCATCAATTCTTAGCTATAGGGTCCCAGTAAAATCTAAAACCTAGCAACTCTTCTTGAAGAATCTCCCTTATAATCTTCAACAGTCCCTGTAAGTTACCTCCCTCAACATTCTTCCTATTCCCAATGTCAAATTTACCTCTTTTTTCTATTTATTAATATCACAGATATGCATTAGCAAGCATCTATTGAGCCGTTTATATCCATATGATAGGAAATATAAAGATATAACTAGCTAGAGTGGCATTCAATTGTAACCCCAGGACTTGACAGGTTGAAACAGTAATACCACAAGTGTGAAGGCATCCTTGCCTATATTGTGAGATTTTGTTTAAAAAGAAAAAAAGGATGTATTAATACAATTGCATCTTCTTGACCTATATGGATGTATAATGAGGTATGGATATGTATACACATATATACATATATTATATATTATATACATATATTATATATTATATATAATTTATTATATATTATTATATGCATGTATGTTATTCATTATATATTTGTTATATATTATATATATAATAATATATATTATATATTATGTATATTGGATGGTTTCCGATGAGTTTTCTGAACCCTTAAATTTTTGTGCCTTTTAGAAGTTGTTCCTAGTTCCTGGTTGCATTGTATATTACTTATTACATGCTCCATGTGGGTGATTTTTATTCCTACCACTCATTTCTAGGTCAGGACCAGGCTCTAATTGCTACTGCTTTGTCCCTAGGTGCTATCTTGGTTGTGCTCCACCCATTTAACTCAGCACACTGTCTTTTTCCAAACAAAGCAGCATTCACTCTAGTCTCCCAGACAATTTGCTCTTTCTCCATGTCTCAGTTTTATACAGAATCTCAATGCATTATCCAATTATGTTTTATGGCCTAGAACCTTCCAAAGAGACAGTTTCTCTGATTCTCTCTAAATATCTATAGAAAACCCTGGGAAAGCTTCTATATCCATGCTCATAATAGTACCTGAGTTCCTAATGTTCGATGATGATTCTAGATACTCTATTGTTGAGTTAATTCATATTATTGTTCTTTCCAATATACATAGTACCCCATGAGTATAAACAACATATTTATAACCCCTCTTCACAGTGTCTGGCTCAATGTTACATTTGTTAGCTATCAACATGCACAAATTAAGTACAATTTGAAATTCAGCGAGTACGAAGAGATTTGCAGCATCATGACAGAAAGCCATGATAACCTTCTGAGTCCAAAAAAATGTATAGAATTATCATTCTCCAAACGCGACTACCTGATGAAGTGGATCAAATGCTCGAGTCATTTTAATGCTTTTGATCTTTACCTGAGTCTGCCATCCTCCGCTGCAGCACCTCCTGGAATAATCTTCGTAATAAATATGCCAGGGTCATCTCCAATGTGGGGATTATCTGTCCCTCCAGCAATACTGAATCCCAGACCTGAATTTCCCTGTAGAAACAATAAGTGGATATTAAATGATGTGCTGTCATCTAAAACCCAGTCCCCTGGCACTTTGTGCTATCATGTTACTACTCAAATGGAAATTTGGTGATAGCAGTCTTATGTACAAAACCATAAAGCCTGCTGTCAGCAGACACAGCAAGGTCAGAGGAACTGTCCTGTCTTTGCTTTGCAGTAACTCAAGGAATGGTGTAATTTTTACATAAAAATGATTCCTTTATGACTCAGTTAAATAACCATTATCAATAAGAAATGAAATCTTGAAAATAAAGAGCATGGGACATTCAAAGTATTTTTAGGATATCAGCTATGAAAATACCCATTTACACGAGAAATAGAAAGTAGGTATATAAAATCCAAGATGTGATAGAATAGTTAAATTTGTGTGAAGATGTCCTGTTGTCTCAACTTCTGTTGCTTTATAGATTATTCATCAACAAACAGCTCTACTGTAACACACTTGGGTGTCAGAAGGCAGGGCCCCCTTCTAGAGCCAGGACACATGAGAGACTTCCAGTGCTGAACAAAGTTCATTTGCAGTGGCAACAGACAAGCCATATGTTACTTCTTCTGCATGAAAGTTTGAGTGGTACATTTTCTGATAAACTTTTCATATTTTTTTAGATTACAGTAATTGACATCCGATATGCATGTATCTTCTAAAAATAAGGCAGACTAAAAGATCCCTCAAAATTCACTTATCATCTCCAGACATTTCTTATTTACATATTCTCTTTAATCCATATCACCATGGTTAAGCTCTGTTTCCACAGTCGTGTTCTGATGTTGCTCCAGTTCACATTTTACTTTTTTGTCCTTTCTTCACATCTAGGTAATTTTAAAATTAACTATTTTAAGTGGCAAAGTAATGTCTCATTAAGATCATATGTCATCACTTATTTAACTTGTCTGCTGTTAGATACTTAATTTTATCATGCTAGTACAACAAGTTTAGCTTACTCAATTTATGATTGCTTGGTTAAGTTCTACCCTGGGTGTAAGAAAACAGATAAAGAGTAAATATTTAACACTTAAACCAGAGAAATTACTTAGGGCACTCAATTAGTTATAAAACCCCAATGTCAAGACAAAGTCAGATATAAGTTGATAGTTATGCTACAATAAATGTCAAGGTTATGTTTGGCAATATTTTGGGTGAGTGTGCTTGTGTGTACAAATGAGACGGCAGTACAAACACCTGTGTGTACACATGAAGAGACCAGAGAGAATGTTAGTTGCCTTCCTCTATGGCTTTCTATCTTTACCCTGAGATAGGTCTCACTGAACCTGAAGTTTGCCATTTTTGACTGAGGCTGGCTGACTGGCCAAGAAGCCCTTGCCATCCTGTCTCTCTCCCCATGACCATTGCTGAGGCTGTAGGTGGGAATGTCTATACTGATGTGTGCTGGGAAACCAAACTGAAGTCTTCTTCCTGGATAAGTACTGTCAAATGTGAGCACCTAGGCATCTCTCCAGCCCTGGCTTAGCACTATTTTAAAAAATATTATTTATACATATAAGAAAAGTGAATTTCTAGGATTCCTTCCACAGTTGGATATTTATATTGAAAGCTTAAAATTTAAAATTAGTCAAAAGCAAGTAAAAATCTGTATTTTATTGGACACCTGTAAATACATGATAGACAATGCCTTGTGTAGGTGTCCAGAGACATGAACAATGGACACACACACACACACACACACACACACACAAAGAGAGAGAAGGGAGAGAGAGAGAGAGAGAGAGAGAGAGAGAGAGAGAGAGAGAGACAGACTTGTAATCCCAACTCCAGGGATCCAATGATCTTTTCTGACTTTTGCTGTTTCCCATATACATATAGTAAATACACCCCCCACACAAACTAATACATAAATAAACAAAACAGAAAGCTTTAAAGCCCCTGTTTATACCTTTGATATCTTTTCTAATAATGAGATCCTTTGAAAAATCCCAGTGTTCATTAAGCAGTGAGACTTAGTATTATCCACATAATCACCATTTCATTTGCTAGCTATGAGACACCTGTTCCATGCTTTTCACTAGACTGAGTCCTGCAGTGACTATGTGAATTTAGGAGGCACATAAAGAGAAGAGGTATAAAGTAGAGTAGCCAAAAAGAAAACTAAACCCTGTAACTTAATGCTCGAAAGCTATGTAAGGAAGAACAGTGTCAAGGGGGGAATGGCTCACATGACAGTATACATGGCTCTATCTTAGTCGTGACAGTCAGGACAGCAGAGTACATGCGGATCCAGTTGGGTCAGCATTCATGATACCAAGTGACTATATCAAGACTCTTGGAGGCACTGAACACTGAAAGATGTGAAAAGGAGATGATTTGTGTCTTCCTGGAATTCAAAGGACAAAAGGAAAGATGACAGTAGTTTGTCTGATGTCTGGTCATGATACAGTTGTTTACAATTTCTATGATATTGTTCAGATAGTATTAGTATCAGCTAATTTTTTTCAAGCATATATTAACAATTTTAGCTATAGGACACATGGTCATAATATGATTTTAAATGTCATCCATAAAGATTAATCTGTTTGCATACCTATTCCTTCAGATATTTAATATTTTCTTATGATGGAAACATTAGAAATTTAGTTTTAGGCACATTGGAATATGCAGAATTCACTTATAAGCTGTAGATCTCACAGTGCATAATTCACCTAAATATCAAATTTATTTCTCTTGCTTGACCCATCATAATTTTAATTATTATCCATTCCTTTGATCTTTGGTGTTTAGTAAGGACTATTCTATCTATTTCTATGAGAATATATAGTACTTATCTTTTGTATATTTTACTTAGCTTAGTGCTCTCTAATTATGTTAATACCAACAACAGGACCACTTCCTCTTTATAGGTTGAATAGCATTGTATACCAAATTCTCTTTTTCCATCCATGCCAGGATGCACATTTCCTGACCTCCAACGTTGCCTGTTTATTTTAGGTCCGACTGTGTTGGCTAATGTGGCCTAGAACTCAAGATCCACTTGCCTCAGGCTCTCCAGCTCTGGCATTTCAGGAATGTGCCCAGAGTTCTGGCTTGTTATTTTCCATAGCTCAGTATGAGAATGTAGAAATCTCCACACACTGATGACAAGATGTCAAAGGAATAACAAAAAGCGGGAATACTAGAGTTTCCATTAGCTCTGCTTTAAATCTCTTGGGGATGTTACTACTATTTCAGGGCTGATTTTACTAGTTTACCTTCCCAACAATACTAAATAAGGCTCCCTCTTCCCACATTCTTTTAGCATTTCTTTTGTCTTCCTAACAGCCATTGGAGGGCATGTGCAGTGAAACTCTGGTTTTCATTGGCTTCTTTTTATATATTTTGGATTAATCCCATATCATCAACATGGCTTATAGTATTCTCTTCAAATTCATATCTGTATCTTTATTATTAATTGTTTCTCTTGATGCAATACTTTTGCTGTCTATATTTTGGGGGTTTAAGAAAAAGAAAACAAAACACTGTACAAATCAATGTAGTTGAGACTATGTTTCCTCAGTAGGTTTATACTTTCTGATCTTATGTTTGAAGTCTTAATCAATTTTGAGCTGATTTTATTAGTGGTGTAACATACGGGTCTATATACTTTTCTTGTATATCCAGGTTTGCTCATAACACTTATTGAAAAGATGATTTCTCATTATGTACTCTTGGAACTTTTTTCAGATTAACTGATTGTAAATGTGTTAACTCCTTTTTGAGCTTTTCCCATCGGTTGATATATATATGTATCTATCTATCTATCTATCTATCTATATATATATATATACTTTTTACCTGATATTATGTTGTTTTAATGCTTTTCCCCTTTGTAGGATAAATTGAAACCTAGAAGTATTATCTCCTAGCTTTTACCTTTCTCTTATGACAGCCTTGAGTACTTAGAGTTTTTCCATGTTACTGTAGAGGTTTTCATGTTTCTATAAAAGTTCTAGTTTTTCTCCATACATCATGAGACATGATACTGGATTTTGGAAACAACAGAACTGAATCTGCAGATCTATTCACTCAGGCAGGTTTTAATCACATAAGATACATTTTGTAACATCAAGTGAGGTTTCTGTTTACATTCTAATAATGTTGTCTATTATAATTACTAATTTACATACATTTATATTATTTATCCTAGACTACCAAAGATAAATATCATTTGATCATGGGTTCTTTTATGATTTTGTTGAATTAAGTTTGCTCCAGGTAATGTTAAATGGTCACCCCAATTCTCAAAGTAGGTCACTTCTTTTTGTGTTTTCATTAAAGATTTATTTTATGTGTATGGAAGTGCCTGCTTGTAAGCATTTGCCCTGTGTACATGCTCATTGCCTGAGGAGGCTAGAAGTGGGCACCAGCTTCCTGGAGTTACAGGTTGCTATGAGCTACCATGTGGATGCTAGGAACCAAAACCAGATCTTTTTCAAGGGCCATGGATGTCTTAACCACAGAGCAATCTCTCCAGTTGTTTTAGTCAGGGTTTCTATTCCTGCACAAACATCATGACAAAGAAGTAAGTTGGGGAGGACAGAGTTTATTTGGCCTGCACTTCCAAACTGCTGTTCATCCCAAAGGAGGTCAGGTCTTGAACTCAAGCAGGTCAGGATACAGGAGCTGATGCAGAGGCCATGGAGGGATGTTTCTTACTGGCTTGCTTTTCCTGACTTGCTCAGCCTGCTCTCTATAGAACCCAAGACTACCAGCCCAGGGATAGCACCACCCAATATGGGCTCTCCCCCCTTGATCTCTAATTGAGAAAATATCTTACAGCTGGATCTCATGGAGGCACTTCCCCAAATGAAGCTCCTTTCTCTGTGAAAACTCCAGCCTGTGTCGCGTTGACACACAAAACCAGGTAGTATACTAATCTTTGGTGATTTTATTTATAAATGTATTTAGAATTGATTATGTATATATTTGTATCTTTGCCTGGGTTCATACACATGAGCCTGGTGCACTTGGAGGCCTGAAAAGGTTTTTGATAATCCTGGGGCTGGAGTTTCAGATGAACTGACTGACACTGATGCTTGAAAGCAGACACTGGTAGTTTGTTTGCAAGGATGGAATGGATTCTCAATAGCTAGTCACCTGCATTTCTCTCTTGTCTTTTTAGAGATATGTATGTTAACTTTGGTCACATGTCATCATTTGTAATTGTCTATTTCTATCTTATCTTTAGTGTTCTTTATTTTTTGAGACTTATCTGGAATACAGTGTTATCAATAAATATTTTATGAATGATTAGTTGAAACCCCTACAGAGACAGTACTCAAAGTGATACTCACAAAGGCAAGACTCACATAGGACACAATAAAAGTTTCTAATTCCTTGAGGAATGCGTTGTGGAAGTAGAAGTCACTTTAATCTATATAAATATAAGAATGAAAACATTAAAGCTGGAATATTGAAGGAATCACGATGCAGGGAAATCCAAATTGGGGACATGCTAGTTTTGAAGGAATAGGCAGAGCCTTTACTCAGAAAGTAGCTTACTAATCAAAAAGTATGAGAACCCAAGAATCTATCAAGAATGCAAATGGATGACTTTAAAGCGTTATTTAAGAATGCTGGCTAGAAAGACACAGGAAGACTACTCTAACAATAAAGAAATGTTTGAAGAAATTTTAGAAGGGAAAGACTGTCACTATTGTGTTTTTCAAACACTGAGTGATTCAACAAATCTTGAAAGTAGCTGCTCTGAGAACAACAAAGGAACACTTAACCACTGTTTAAAGAACTGACTACAACACAGAACATGTGGTGGTTCTTCTATCCCTACTCTACATTTCCCTGACCAGAATCCCACACCAAGGAAAAGGATGAATGGATAGGGACTCCACAATGGAAAGACGCAGATATAAACAGAATTTAACTTGCTTTGTGTTTCTGATCTCAAAAATTCTTGAAAGCTTTTGTAGTCCTACTAAAATCAGTCTTCCAGATGGGTGTGATTAGTCTCTGCATTTTTTTAAGGAGACATTTGTCTGAACTCAGGTAAAAACTGATTTGAAGTGCTTTTTTTTTTTTTTTTTTTTTTTTTTTTTTTTTTTTGCCTTTGCTTCCTGTCTATTAGTTGTTGCCACCAGCCTACAACACACAGTGGAGCTGAGCGAAAGGAGGAGGTGCTTGCCTCTCTCCATGGCTTAGTCCTTTCAACCCCCTGACATCTGCCCCAGAGCTTTTGGCTGTGAGGTTAGGTCTCAGCTCTTTCCTCTTCTGGGAGGCATCTCCCCATGGGAACCAGATGACCTCTGGCTGACACTCTTAGATCCCCAAAATTGTGGCTAATAAACTGAGTGTTGAAGTTTAACATCATCAATAGAAACTAGAGATTGAGTCATGCTGGCGAGGGCAACACCTGTATGGGGCTCCAGACAGGCTTTTGTAGACTTGCGGTTGGGTCTATTCCATGATTGCAATGTCACTGGCAGGGACTATTTTTTTCTCCTGGTTACCAGTTTTTCACTTTTGCTGACTATCCTCAAAAACATAAGCCACTGTCTAGATAAATGGTGCTTCCTGCTGCACGTGCTCCATGGCATCGCTTCTCACCAGGACAAGCTACAACTGAGAGCTGACAGTAGTATTACAAGCACAATGTTCCTAGGAAGGCTCCTCTTTTAAAAGAAGTTATTCCTCAAAAAAGTTGCAAAAAAGAAAAGACAAGTTATATCAAAAGCTCATCCTTTTATGTAATGTTTTATGTATATACATATATACATATATGTGGTATTTTAGAAGTTAAATTCTCATTTAAAATACTATTTTTTTTTATAATCCTGTTCTGGAATTTATCCCAGAGAAACCCAGAGAAATAGCTATAGCTATGTGTAATGTTTTGTTGTGGCACTTTTCTAAAGTGCAACACACACACACACACACACACACCCTGACACACACATACCCGCAGATGTACTACTGAAATCAAACATCCATACAGTGGAGACATGGGTCAGAGCAGTTGTGGCACAAGCCTGAGTTCAAATCCCCTGCTCTCATCTACAATGTCTTGTGAAAGGTATTGAGGATTGAATCCAGGACCTTGCACAGGCTACGCACACAGTCCATCACTGAGACAGACACACTGCTGGCCTTTTGATTTTAAGACAAATCTCATCAAGTTACCCGGTATGGGCTTCCTCTTGCCATATGCTTGCTTCAGGCTCCCAAGTGGTTGAGATTATTTGACTTAGAAGGGGACTTGAAAAAGCAACAAGGTACTAAATAACAAACTAAATATTCTTAAGGGAATAAATTATTTTATTACATGCTAAACACTGATATAAGTGTCTTGTGATCCCCAACCTGGGAAGTAGTGCTCTTTTTGTATACTAAGAACCCAAACACAAGACTGACTGAGTTATCTAAATATACATAGCAACTGCTCACCGGATTTAAAATTCAAAGACAGATTTTTTTTTTCAGGCTCTAAATACTGTTTTCATCATGTTACCCAGCTCCTTCTAAGCTCAAGATTAATTTGTTATCAGTAGGATAATTAACATAGTAGTAAGTTCTCTTGTTTATGTCTTTCAAAAGGCTTTAAACCATGTAAATTGATATCATGAAAAAATTTTCTGATTAGTAAATAAGCATGAAGTTGGACCATGTGGACCTGAGATTGATTAGTCATTCTTCTATTCCCAAACTGGAGTTTAGTTTTCTTTTTTGTAAAATGGAGATAATGACAGCCATATTGCAAGTCTGTCAGCATGAAGGAAGCCAGTATTATGGAGGCTAGCATAGAGCTCACTATGGCACATTGCAAGATGGGAAACAAATTTGGGATAAGTAAATCAAGTTCATGTAGAATACTAATTGAATTTTAGAAAATCATTGGTGCTAACAGAGAAGTAAAAATACTGATACCTTGTGGGAGAATTTCTATTAATTGGCAGGAATCACTGAGGGGCTTCTGTATTTTAGGCACAAAGTAATAACTTCCTCCAGGAATGTAAAATGAAGAGGGTTATAGCAAAACATACCAGGAACGCTTAGAACCTGTAATGCCATTAGAAACAAACATATTTCTTACAAATTTCAACAGAGTATCTTAGTTTCTTGATCATCTCACAATGTTAAGCTGGTAGCAACTGGACAGTCCCTTATCTTCCCACTAAGTCATCTACTTTCAATGGTGCATCTGCCGCAGTTCCCAGAAAAAAAAATCGTTTAAAAGGACATCTGTTTAGAGCAGTGTGCATATAGAATTAGGAGAGAAGTGGGATCTCATGATGGTCATCCTTGACTTCTGCTTGCTCGTCAGTCCACACACATCATTCAACACACGAATCTTGTTCATCTTAGCTACTCCTTAAAAACTGCGGCTTCGTTCAACTTCCAGTCTCCTCCCTCCCTCCTGACTTCATTGGCTCTCAAGGCACTCCCTGGTGTCAGTCTTTATTCCTTCCACTCCATCGTCTCATGAGCACGTTAGCTCTGCCCTCTCACTGAGGAGTGTGCTCAGAGATGACTGTCAAGCCTGAATGTCCATGGAGGTTACAAATTTTTTAAAAAGACATAGAGGAGGGGGGGAGGGACCTAGAAGACATAAAAACAAAAGATCAAGAATGAAGCTAAATGGCAATCGGTCTTTGCGTTGGAGATAGTCAAAAGTAGGGCATGGAGGGCGCGGCCATTCCCTCCATCCAAAGGAGAGAGCCTCCACTCAGCCCTTTCGTATTGTCACTACCCTGGCACATGGACCTACTGTTGGATGATTATTTTTCTTCCTAAAGGAACCCAGGAATTATTCGTTGTTAAATGAAGTATCAAGCTTTAAATGTTAGATTCTCTCCCTCTCTTCTGCCCCTCTCCCCCACCCTCTCTCTTTGTCTTTCCCCCCTTCTCTCAGTCTCTGTCTCTGTTTCTCTCTGTCTGTCTGTCTGCCTGTCTCTCTCTCATACACACTTTCTCCTTTTCTCCCATCCCCCACTGAGAGGCATGTGTCAAGACAGGATTAAATGAGGAAATTTTTATTAAGGTGTAAATGGCTGTGAAAGAAAAAGGGGAACTAGTCTGAAGAGGCTGAAGAGCCATGGTCTGACCACGTCATGGGTCTCCCACTCCTGCTAGTTGAAAGACTGACTAGGAGGGAGGTTAGTTGATGATCTCCCAGACTGCAACTGTGAAATACATTAGTCGAATCCTCTATCTCAAAGAATGTGCCCCCACCTCCACAGCCCTGTAGCACTCAGTCACTGGCTGTTCAGAGCAGCTCTTGGTAAGCACGGCCTTGGGGCAAACTCCAGAATAAATTTCAGCTTTCGAAGCACTGCAGCTGGGCTCCTGTGAATTATGCTCCTTGTGGTTGGCAGTGCGTGAAGCACATTCTCATGGCTGCCACACAGCTCAACACTGCGCGGATGAAAGAAAACATGTGCAAGCCAGAGACTGGGTCAACTTTTTGTAAACTGCTCACTGTTTGCCTTGATTCATTTATGTTTTCTCTGTGGAGCCTCATGTATCTCCTCGCCAGCACATAGAGTGCCTGACTGTAGAGATCCACCTTTCCCCTTCATTTGCTTTACATAGTTTTGTAACGGTTCTACAACTCACTTTTGCACATTGTACCGTAACTCCCGTTCTTACCTGCTACATTCTATTGCCAGCATCCATTCAGAGCATAACAATTCAGTTTTGCATTTTCTGTGCCAGAATTATGTAGTACATGGATACGGAAGGAACTAAGTTCTTGCATGCATTTAACTGAACAGACTGCTTTTCTGCCTAGCAGACTTCTCTCTTCAGTACTCACTTTATCTTCCAGTAACAAACTCCCCCTCATCTGTTACCTGTGACGTGTTCTTCAGCTGCATCATAGTATCTAAGCTGCCTGCCCTTCCTTCTATGCTTCTGCATAACTTTGTGCATAACCCAAATTGAATACAAGGATACTTGAATATTGTACTGGTTGGCTTTATGTCCACTTGACATAAGCTAACGTCATCAGGGAGGAAGGAGCCTTAATTAAGGAAATGCCTCCATGAGATCCATCTGTAAGGCATTGTTAAATTAGTGATCAGTGTAGGTAAGTCCAGCCCATTGTGAGTGGTGACATCCTTTGGCTGGTAGTCCTTGGTTTTATAGGAAAGCATGTTGAACAAGCCTTGTGAAGCAAGCCACTAGGCAGCATCCCTTTAGGGCTTCTGAATCAGGTCCTGCCTTCAGGTTCCAGCCTTGCTTAAGTCCCTGTCCTGACTGCCTTTGGTGATGAACAGCTGTAGTGGTTTGAATATGTTTGGCTTAGGGAGTGACATTCTTAGGAGTTGTTGCCTTGTTAGAGTAAGTGTGGCCTTATTGTAGGGAGTGTGTCTTTGTGGGGTTGGGCTTTGACACCCTCCTCCTAGTCATATGGGAGCCAGTCTTCCTCCTGATTGCTTTTGGAACAAGATCTAGAGCTCTCAGCACCTCCCTTGCCATGCTTGTCTGGATGCTGCCATGATTCCCACCCCAGTAATCACAGACTGAACCTCAGAACCAGTAAGGCAGCCCCAATTAAGTGCTGTCCTTTATAAGAGTTGTCTTGGTCATGGTGTCTCTTCATAGCGATGGAAACCCTAACTAAGAAAACAGTAATGTGTGAGGCGAACGTGATAACCACTACACTACGGAACGGCGAGGATGTGGAGAAAGAGGAACACTCCTCCACTGTTGGTGGGATTGCAAAATGGTAAAACCGCTCTGGAAATCAGTTTGGCGGTTCCTCAGAAAATTGGGCATGTTACTTCCAGAGGACCCTGGCATACCACTCCTGGGCATATACCCAGAGGATTCCCCTGCATGCAATAAGGACACATGCTCCACTATGTTTATAGCAGCCTTGTTTATAATAGCCAGAAATTGGAAGCAGCCCAAATATCCCTCAAAGGAGGAATGGATACAGAAAATGTGGTATATTTATACAATGGAATACTACACAGCAATTAAAAATAATGAATTCATGCAATTTGTAGGTAAATGGTTAGACCTGAAAAATATCATCCTGAGTGAATTAACCCAATCACAAAAGAATGCACCTGAAATGCAATCACTGATAAGTGGATATTAATGAGCCCAGAAGCCCTAAATACTCAAGACACAAATAGCAAGTCAAATGATTCCCAAGAAGAAGAAAGGAGAGGACCCTGGGCCTGTAAAGATTGCTTCCAGTTTAGTAAAGAAACCGAGGGGGGAGGGGGAATTATTGGGGAACAGATGGGGGGGAGAGGAACTATGGGAACTATGGTGGGTGGGAACTGGGAAAGGGGAAAGCCTTTGGAATGTAAACATAGAATATAGAAAATAAAATTAAAAAAAAATTCAAAAAAAAAAAAAAGACAACAGTAATGTGGAAGTATAAGCTCAATACACCCCTTTCTCCCCTACTTGCATTTTGATCATGGTGTTTCATTGCAGCAATAGAAGCCATAATAAGACAGATATCTTCTCTTTCTCTAAATTCTCAGCAATTAGAAGATAGGTCCCCAGTGCATCCCCAATGACATTTCTTGATTTCCATCCAAATTCCTTGTGACAGCAAATGTTCAGTAAATGTCTGCTGACTTAAACTAAACTGGGGGAAAAAAATCAAATGCATTTGGATGACTGAGCTAAGAAGGAAAGGTCAGGCGAAGGAGGTTACTTAATTTTACTGTAAAAAGGCTAATGGCTGAATCATCTTATTAGTCCCACATCTATCTGAGTAACCGCTATGGATTCAATATTATGTCAGACCTGGAAAACAAAAGAACATAAAGCTTCCAATACCTTTTCTCTAAAACCAGAGCTGTAAGTTCTATCCAGGTTCTAGGGTGGAGAACAGTATGGGTATGGCTCAATATTCAAATGTATCCTGGGTATTCTCTGAGTCCAGGTATAAGACATTTTTTTAATTAGCGGTCAATATGGCAGTGCCCAGTCTGTTGTGGGTGCGACCATCCCTGGGCTGGTGGTCCTGGGTTGTATAAGAAAGTAGACTGAACAAGTCATGTGTGTCAGGCCAGTAAGCAGCACCCCTCTGTTGTTTGTTTTAAGTGACTGTACTTCCACTTCTCTATCCTAACTAATTCCTTCATTTCCTACTCATGACTTTATATAACTAGAGAGTGATTGTGTTCCCAGAGGACACCTTCCTCATTCTCTCCAAACATCTACGTGTGTGATCTTTCTTGTTTCCTCCCTAGCAACTTTTGCAATTTTCTAACTGTCGAAAATGACGTTTATTTTCTACTAAACTGTGAAAATAGCTTTAAAATGATGAATACATTGAACTTTTTTTCTGATACTAACTTCCTTTGTCTTTCCTGTTGTGCGGGGGAAAATACACAAAAAGCAACTTAGGTCAGAATGCCTGTAGCATTCAGGTCTAGGTTATAGTCCATGACTTTGGGGGAAAGTCAGCGTAGTGGGAGTCCAGATAGCTGGTCACACTGGCCCCAGGAAGCAGGGAGCAGTGAGTGCATGATGCACGCTCAATCGCTTTCTCAGGATCCTCTGGCCAGGGGAGGCTGTCATCGGAGTCTTTCTACTTCAGGCTTCCCATGCCACACTCAGAGGCACATCTTCAGGTGACACCATTTTGCCAAGTTGACAATTAGTGCTAACCATCAAACCACTCCATTGTTCCATCCTTGGATTCTAAGCAGCACTGCAGATTGACATTTTTGTAACAGTAGCTTGTGATTCCTTTAACAGAACTCCACTGTAAAATGGCAATAAAGTATTACCCACTGGCGACTCTGATTTAGTAGACTTTTTCTCACATTACCCTCACCCATCTTAACTAGGCTAGTAAAAGTGGAAATGAAAACACAGGGTCCAGTGTAATGGCTCAGTGGGGAATGATGCCTGTCCCTGCTGATGACCTGAATTCCATCCTTTGGATCCTTATGGTGGTAGAAAAGAAATTGACTCCCAGCCATTCTCTTTTTATCTCTACAGGTATGAATCCACATGCATGCATCCCCACACCTCCAAAACACACGCAAATAAGTAAGCAGATATAATTACGAAACAACACTGCCTGCAACCTGTTAGGTGCAAGTCCTTTGGATGAATGCAAAGCATGAGCACTGTAATAAACTACTCCTGCTGCGTTTCATTCCAACCCTACCATATCTTGCCTTAGAGCCTGAACTGTCTTTACCTAAACGATAGAAATAACAAGTTAAATGTAAATCACTGACACTCAAATATCTTTAAGTATCAGGAGATGTATGGAAGAAAATGTCATAGTGAAAGCCATTCCTTTGTATATTAACAAAAAAAATGTAAAGACAAGCAAGGAGATGTGACTGATTTTTTTGCACTGTGTGTAGATGCTGAAAAAATATCACTACCAAATTCCATTGCTGGTGCTTGGTGTTAGCACCTACATGCACTAGAAGCCATTGGGCTCTTCACTGTCAATACAAAGAATTGACAAAGGTCAATCTCTCCTAATATGGCTTTAGTGAAGTAGTAAAAATTATAAACTTTAATAAAATATGAGGGATATGTGTTATGCTTTGAATCTGAGATGATCTCCAGGTCTAATTAGTTGAAGGCTTAGTCCTTAGTACAGCAGTTTCAAAGGTGAGGTCTTTGGATGTGAGGTCCAACTTCATGATCCAGTGGAGAGACTTTGTGAGGCTGTATTAGAGGGAGGAACTCTGTTAATGTCTGCATGGCCTTTAATGTTCTCTCTCTCTCTCTCTCTCTCTCTCTCTCTCTCTCTCTCTCTCTCTCTCTCAGCTACCATGAGGTGAAGTGTGGCACTCTATCAAATGCTTCCTGCCATAATGTTCTACCTCAATCCAGGCCCTGAAACAAGCACACCAGGGAACCATGACTGACAGTTCCAACTCTATAAGCCCAAATCCACCGTGCTTCTTTGACTTGATTTTCTTGACTATTTTGTCACAGTGCTGAATGTGTTGAATAGTATAATAGACACCTTTTGTTTTTCTTATGGTTGTTGTTTACTGCACATGAAATTTTTAAGTGAGAAGTTGGTTGAATTGTAAACAAAATGAATGAAAACTTCATTGATCATTCTTTGTCTTGGAGGATTGACAGGCAGGTGATGGTTTTGCAGAATTATGGTTCTGACTGAAGCTATGAATGAAAAGAGAAAGTTCGTGTTTTGACAACTGACAACATCTGTGATCAGCTATAAATTTTGAGTTTGAAGACAATATTTGGATTTGTATATCCAGCCCTTACCATCATAATCATGATGAACAGCTTCCCAACATTTAACTTTCTTTTCTGATAGTATATGTAGCATTGCAAACAATTATGAGTTATTTTTGATATTGTATAGTGATATATGTTAACATTTATATGATTGACTCAATGAACCTGTATTTTCCAGTTAGCCAGTATATAGTATTCTGGAATTTATTTGAAAACTTTTATTTATAAGAGACATGCATAAATTTTATTTAAAATAGTACAGAATGCTCACTGACACAGCATTGGGTTTCATGATGCAAAGAAATTAAAATAAAAGTCTTTAACATTTGCCAGGTTTTAGTGATATATCAAAAATTATCCAAAATTTTGCAAAAATATTATAGAAACCTAGAGTGTCTTTTTCCCCTTAAACATTTTACCTTCCAAATTTGCTTCATCCAAAAATAACTAATATTTCTTGTTTTGAAAATCTAAGAGAATAGGGAAGAAGTGAAGGCTGCAAATTTCATTAAACACGTACACACATTAAACATATTCATGCTGCTTCAATCTCTGTGAGTTCACATGTGTTAACTGAGAGCTCCTTGTTTGCTTGATTTCTCCTCTGGCTCTTACACGTGTTCCCTCTTCTCTTCTGGGAGGTTTCCTGAGGCATAGGAGAGGGATTTGATAGAGGCATCCTGTTTGGGACTAAGTGTTCCAAGGTCTCTCACCCTAGCCATAATGTATGGGTATGGGTCTCTGTATTTGTTCCCATCTGCTACAGGAGAAAGCTTCTCTGATGGTGGCTGAGCAAGGAACTGACTTGAGAGTATAGCAGACTGTCATTAGGAGTCACTTTCTTGATACCTTTTTTTTAGAACAGTAGTATTAGGTTATACCGAAGTCTCTTGGCTATCTAGTCTCAGGTTCTTGGTCATCAATCAGTTTGGGGCATGGGTTCTATCTTGTAGAATAGACCTTAAGTCAAATCAGATATCGATTGGTTTCTCCCAGAAGCTTAGAACTACCATTGTATATGTAAGCAGGATAGCACTCAGGGCTGGGTAATGTGCAGGGTACCTTCCTATAGCAAGATGATAGCATATAGGGGTGGACGGTCTATGTATGCATCAGTTCAACCTCTAGATGTTCAGTGAGTTTTGTAGATGCTGTTATCAGCAATGGGGACTCATGCTGTGAGTTTGTAAAGAGCAACCCATATTGTCTTGGCAACACTCTGGGTTTCCATTGGACCCCTTTGGCCAACAACTCAATTAGATGTAACAGTTTTAATTCATAATATAATGAATAGTTGAATACAAATATAGAATGAAATTTGGACATAAAAAGTGTCCTCAGACTAAAATGTTTAAGGATGTTTTGTTTTAAATGATACTCTGACCATTTGACAAGGTATGCTGATGGGCTCAGTAACTGCCCTTATGCCTACTTATATCTACTTCTTAAAGTATTAGTAAATAGAATCAGCTTCTGAAGTCAACCTCAATTCTTGTCACTTTTTCTTAGGTTGTAAGGAGCTGAGGCAGCAGAATACTTGGGGGCAGCCAGCAGGTGGATCCACTGCAGTTTCTTATCCAATTAATAGTATTAGCATCTCAGGACCTGATAGAAAGTACCAACTACAGAGGCACAAGGACTTCCCATAAGATTTACTTTACTGCTGGTGTGCTAAGATTTTAGAAGTATTCACAGATGACCCAATTGAAATCTGCCACATCAGTTCTTCCATTATTGCTAGGACTTAACATTCTGTAGACCATGTGTATCACCCACCTACAGCTGTTACATATCTTCAACTTTGCATTATTTGAAAAATGCAAGGACCATTGGCAGTGGTACAAGTTTTAAAATCCCAGGATTGTGTCATAGGGAAATTTATTTGCGGAGCTTGTTCCTGAACAGAACACCAATAGCTTATGCTCTAAGATCAAGAATTGACAAATGGGACCTCATAAAATTACAAAGTTTCTGTAAGGCAAAGGACACTGTCAGAAGGACAAAACAGCAACCAACAACGTGGGAAATGATCTTCACCAACCCCACATCCGACAGAGGGCTAATATCCAATATATACAAAGAACTCAAGAAGTTAGACTCCAAAGAACCAAATAACCCTATCAAAAAATGGGGTACAGAGCTAAACAAAGATTTTCACCAGAAGAAATTCGGATGGCCGAGAAACACCTTAAGAGATGTTCAACATTATTAGTCATCAGGGAAATGCAAATCAAAACAACCCTGAGATTCCACCTCACTCCAGTCAGAATGGCTAAGATTAAAAACTCGAGAGACAACAAGTGCTGGCGAGGATGTGGAGAAAGAGGAAGACTCCTCCACTGTTGGTGGGATTGCAAAATGGTAAAACCCGCTCTGGAAATCAGTGTGGCGGTTCCTCAGAAAATTGGGCATGCCACTCCCAGAGGACCCTGGCATACCATTCCTGGGCATATACCCAGAGGATTCCTCTGCATACAATAAAGACACATGCTCCACTATGTTTATAGCAGCCTTGTTTATAATAGCCAGAAATTGGAAGGAGCCCAGATATCCCTCAAAAGAGGAATGGATACAGAAAATGTGGTATATTTATACAATGGAGTACTACTCAGCAATTAAAAATAATGAACTCATGCAATTTGTAGGTAAATGGTTAGATCTGGAAACTGTCATCCTAAGTGAGCTAACCCAATCACAAAAGAATACACACGAAATGCAATCACTGATAAGTGGATATTAATGAGCCCAGAAGCCCTAAATACTCAAGGCACAATTAACAAGTCAAATGACTCTCAAGAAGAAAAAAGGAGAGGACCCTGGGCCTGTAAAGATTGTATCCAGTATTGTAGACCCAGAACAGAGAAATCGTGGGGGGGGGGAGTGAGTGGGGAATAGCGGGGGGGGGGGGAAGAGGAATTATGGGACATATGGTGCTGGGGTAACTGGGAAAGGGGAAAGCCTTTGGAATGTAAACATAGAATATAGAAAATAAAAATTTAAAAAAAAAAGGCATCACTTGGAAGCTTTAACATTATTTTGGGAGCATCACTCCTTTGGCATAGGCCTCCATGTGCTCTCAGTCCACCACTGTCAGTGGCCTCCCAGTCAGTCTTCCTATACCAAGGGAATCCCTCACTGCATAATGCCTTCCATCAAACCTGTATGTTACAAATACAGTATCTTCCCGGGAGCAAGTGATCACAATATCCATTTCAGAAACAAAAGAGGAGATGGATGATCGATGATCTCTCATCTCTCTCTTCTCTTTCAGAATAGTGGCTGTCTTTCAAAGGTCAAGATTTGGGTTATAAGTAAATCCCTGCACTTCTATTGGGGTTGGAAGAGTTTTAAGACATAAAGCCTGCTACCCCTTGAATTCTTCTTGTGCTTCTCTCCTTACTTCTGCTGAGGCTTGAGCCACAATATCCACTTTATTGTGGCTTCAGGGTTCTCTTTTCCTTGGGATTTTGTGTTTACTGCTGTATCTACTTCTAGATTTGTTGATACATACATTCTTCTGCTCTTAGCTACTGTGTTAGTCGCGGTCACTCTTCACCACTCCCTGTTTTCTACACTACTATTCTCTTCCTATCATTTATCACTATTTGGGCTTGTCTTGTTAATTGATTATTCCTGTCTGTCTACTTCACTAGAATGTAAGTTTCAGTAGACAGAGACTTTCATGCTTATGTGTTCCCTGCTGATAGTTCTGTTTCCAGAACAGTGGCAAGCTTACAGTAAACACTATAAAATAAAATTTATAGGCATAATGACTGTCTCAGTGAGACCTTCAAATGGCCTATAAAGAATACAAGTCTAGGAGTAGTATAACTTTAATAATCTCACGTGGTCTCTGAATGTATCCCTCAGAATCCACATATTATACATTCAATCTCCAATATAATAATGTTGGATGGAGCAATCTTTCAGGGTTGCCTGGGTTCCATGGATATCACCATCATAAGTGACTTGCTACATGTCCAAGAGTGTTGGTTGGGAAGACTGTCCCTTGCCTCAGATTCTGCCTCTGCTGTGAGGACACAGTGAGCCCTCATAAGTGGTCACAGGTGTTTGAGACAATATCTTGGGAGCACAGAATAGCCCTTATCAGAGACTGACATGATAATGCCTTGGTCTATACTAACCATCAAAATGATGATGATGAGTGTGTGTGTGTGTGTGTGTGTGTGTGTGTGTGTGTGTGTGTATCATATGTCTGAAGGAAGAAAGTAGAGAGCAGTGGACAACTCTTTGGAGTTGGTTCTATACTTTCATCTTTATGGGGTTCTGTGGATCAAATTCAGGATGTAAGGCTTGTGCAGTAAGTACCTTTACCTACTGAGCCATCTTACCAGCCCATTATTTTATGTCTTTTATAAAGACCATGATTGGCTCCCTGTACAAACCCTGTTGGCTAACGTCACATTATTTTTCAAAGCTTTTCAATTTTGGTTGAACAGTGACTGTTTCTGGAAAGTAAAGTAGCCCCAGCTTTCCCTCTCTGAGAATCAACGACATTCTTTAACTCACTGCTGCTCAGTGACCCCTGACAAGGACCAGCAGTGGGTTCCAAAAGGAAACCATTCAACCTCCATGTTTGTCCTTTTACTCCCCCAGACTATGTGACCAGACAGTGGTCTCTCTGGATTCTTGTACATCTGTTACTTACATAAACCTGTTAGGAATTAAAATTGCTCATTCCCTGCCTGTCTTTTCTCCTTTCCAATCTTATACCTGCCCCCTCCTATGTATGCATTCAGGCCTCTTAGCCTTGGAGCTTTCCTCGTTTAGTTTCTTGTTCTCTTTATTTGTAATCTACTGCCAGGGCCCAAATTAATTGTTCTTTGCTCTAGAAACACTCACTTCATCTCACATCATTACAGTCTTTACAACCAAAGGCAAGGTCTTCTGCTAAATCCCAGGAGTGCAGCATTATACAGATTCCTCTTAGGCAATTTCTATTGTAACTTATGTTTGGAGGATTTATGTAACCGACTTATTTCTTAGCCTGTTGTGGTGGTTTGTATATGCTTGGCTCAGGGAGTGGCACTCTTAGGAGGCATGGCCTGGTCGGAGTAGATGTGGTCTTGTTGGAGGAAGTACGCCACTATGGGGTTGGGCTTTGACTCTTCTCTTAACCATGTGGGAGCCAGTTCTTTTTCTATCCATCTTTGGATCAATATGTAGAGCTTTCAACTCCTCCAGCCCCCACCTAGATGATGCGATGCTTCTGCCTTGATGATCATGTACCAAACTTCTGAACCTATAAGTCGGCCCTAATTAAATGTTGTCCTTTATAATATTTGCCATGGAAATCCTAACTAAGACATCCATGTTTCAAGAATATTAGGTCAGGAATGGTCTCTGGTCATTGATCCCTACTCTCTAATATCAGAAAATAATGTTGGTAGAAACAGCATGCTTATAACACCTAGGATGAATAAATGAATATAAAAAGAATGAAAAGAAACTACATAGGAGACTTGATTCTCTACTTGGGCCTTCAGCTTAAATGTGGGTTCTTTCTCATTGGCCTTCATTCTCCTATTTGCCTCTAAATACAGTTCCCAAATACAACTGACATATTTCCATTTCTATAATCTTTGCTCACTTTCCTAAGCTCAGCTCAAACAATAGCTCTAATACAAAGCTCACAGGACTCATCAACTCCATTTAGACAAGTTTTCTGTGTGCACCTGGCTTACACTGGACCCTTTCCTATACATTACAACTCACTAATTGTATTATAACAATTAGAAACATGGCCGGGCGTGGTGGTGCACGCCTGTAATCCCAGCACTTGGGAGGCAGAGGCAGGCAGATTTCTGAGTTTGAGGCCAGCCAGGTCTACAGAGTGAATTCCAGGACAGCCAGGACTACACAGAGAAACCCTGTCTCGAAAAAAAAATCCCCCCAAAAAAACCAAAAACAATTAGAAACATGAAGAAGAATTTATAATTTATGGATACTTCTAAAGATGGTGGGCACAGAGGGTACAAATGTATTTGTTTCTTTAAATAAATAAATTCAATCTTGTTTTTATTTGTTATATTTCTATGTTAAGCACTTCATGGCCCTTATGTTGGGCATTTCTTAAAAGAGTATATTTAAATACTTGTTCCTTTCTGTTTATTCTTCCTTCTATAAGTTCCAAAAGATTAAGCAGTTCACCTTTTGAAAAATAAAGAATTCTTTTGGTCTCCTGCTGTATGGAGAGGTGCAAAAGAATAATAGGTTACTCAGCGAAAGCCTCAGGAAGTAATTCACCTACACGGTTTCCTCAATTTTCTAATCACACCCCACATCCAATCACACTTTAAAGGAAAATGAGGCTTGAAATCTACTCCACACTGCTCTAAGAGTCTCCTTTCCTCTCCTGGGGTGAAGTTCTACCTCAATCTTTTTTTTTTTTTTCTAGAGCGCACATATTTGACTAAGGATTTAAAGCACCACATAAAACATCTCTGTACCAACTTGAGTGTCCTGTGTCTGAAGGTAAAAGAAATAACCAGAAATAAAGTGCAGGAGAAAGGCATAGAGTTCCTTTAGTGGGCCACTGGCCAGAATGAAAAACAAAAACAAAAACAAAAACAAAACAAAACAAAAAAAACAAAAGGTGACTGACTCTTTACTTCTCATTTGACTAACAGAAGAAAGCAATGTGGTGTTTACTTTCCTCTATTTTGCAGTAGGAATAAAGTTTATTTTTATGAATGAGGAACCTGAGAAGGATTCTCGAGGTTTTCTGTATCCCTTAGACATTCAGTAACAAGGGTAGGGTGAGCTGACAAAATGCTGGTCTATCATTGTACTTGACACAAGCTTATAATTCTCATTCAAGCACAAATATGACTTGCCACATTCTGGCACATCTAATCCACTCTAAACACACATATGCATGCGTGGGTGTGCGAGCATTCCTGTGCATGTGCGCGTGTGTGTGCGCGCGCGCGCGTGTGCACACACACACACACACACACACACACACCACTCCACACCACGCAGTGTCGTCTTAAAAGCCTCTAATTGTCTACATCAACATGAGAATTGATGAGCCAGCTTGCAGAGCACTGCCTTTGACCTCAAGCAAAGCACACAACAATGCTTTCTTGAAAGGGTGTCTGCACACAGCTTCTTCTCTCCCAGAAGAAATATCTACCAGATGGCAGAAGTGACAACCTTAGAAGAAAGAAATTAAAACTGAGTTTCAAACATCAGCATTTCAGAAGGTCAAAGCACAGACATCTCTTAACAAAGCATAGCACAGGGTTTTAGAGACGAAACCTTATTATCGAAATAATGTTATTTCACAGCACTTAATGATAAACGGTAATGTCTTTGCCTGAGGGTATAGTGCTTTCTCATCCCGCAGTGAAATCGAAGGTTTTAAGTACTGTGGCAACGTCAGGATGGATAGGAGTATTTGCTGATGAGGGTTTCTGGATGCTACAACCAAATTAATTATTTACGAATTTCACATTTTAAATTCATCATATATACTCTATATTCATATATATATACATATATGTATATATACATATCTATACATATATATCACATACCGTAATGATGTAAAATCGCATAAATATGTATATAGGGCTAACACATTTTTCTGCTACTTACAGATGACGTAGAAGCACATTTCTAAAAGTCTGAGCAGAATTCCACAAAGCTGAAATATTACCTATGTAAGTTGATACCAGGGTAAAAATTTCAGTAACATATTTCAGAATAGGCTAGAAAATGTCCATTTTGTTTTTATTGGCACAGTGTTTTTTGTAGCATAGAGTACTTTCAAAAATCACTGAGTAGTTCAAGATGGCCATGAACTCTTGGGCCTTACAACTCCCTATCCTGAGTACTAGGATTACAGGACTGTCAGCAAAAGTGTTCAGATCACATTTACTTTTTTGTTTTGTTTTATTTTGTTTTGTTTTTGTTTTTGTTTTGTTTTTTTGTTTTTTTTTTGGATTTGTGTTTTTTCCGAGACAGGGTTTTTCTGTATAGCCCTGGCTGTCCTGTACTCTGTAGACCAGGCTAGCCTCGAACTCAGAAATCCACCTGCCTCTGCCTCCCAGAGTGCTGGGATTGCAGGTGTGCACCACCACCTCCTGGCTTCAGATCACATTTAGAGGAAGAACTTTTGAAAGATGGATGAGTACATCCATCCATTCTTCCATTTATTCACTGATTTGCTTTTTGTATATACTGCATTTATACCATGATAAGGATCCCAGTCCTTTGTTATTCACATCGAAAATTAAAATGGCAGACTTTTAAAGATATTTGTAAAGAAAAGGCTAATTTTTACCTAGCTCACACAATTACCTTTGCCAAGAACAATACTCTTCTATCTCCTCCCTACTTTTCTTTCAGCAAAGTCTCTCAAGGCAGCAAAGGCTACCCTGGAAGCTACTCTATTGCCCAGTCTTCACATTTGAAATCCTCTAGACATCCCTCCCCAAATACTGGTATTATATGCATATACCACCATACCTGTTATATTAAAAGTTTACTTAAAATGTGTGTGTGTGTGTGTGTGTGTGTGTGTGTGTCTTTATGTGTGTTGTTGTTGTTGTTGTTGTTGTTGTTGTTGGGAATCAAAATCAGGGCCTTGTACAAGATAGATAAGAATTTTTGTTTATAAGTGCTATCTTTAGCCTTTAAAGTAATCTTCAAAACTTTGTATACTTAGTACCCTAAACCACTCTCGTGAGGTCACATATAATCATTTATATCTTAGGGGACCCACTACTTGGAACATGGCCAGGGTGCTTATAGACAAATGGAATCTAATGAAAAAAAGTAATTCATCTATGATGAAATATTTTCTCCCAGCTCTATACTGGAAGAGTTGTTTCTGTCTGTGGGCATGACACAAGCAGGATAATTTGCACTGGCTGGCTGGGGAGGGAGGCTGCGAGACAGTGAGAAGACAATCGGCCAAGTGCTAAGCCCACTTCCATCCACCCAAAGCGATGAGGACAGTTCCAGCCTTGTTGAAAGGTTTGAACACTTTGTTATTCTGTGAAAAGCAAATTATTCTCCAATGTGTCCAAAACCTCCAGACTCATTTGACAACCTATCTCCCATCTACAAATCTAATGCCCTGTCAAAATGGCTTGTATACTTGTTTTTTTTTATGCTAAAAGATTTTCATCTATCAATATGGCATCTGAAAATAAACACATTTAGTAGACTTTTATATAATAAAGTTAAGTGAGTCAATAATTCAGGAAAGCTGCTAATTTTCTCTATCCCATTAATTTAGCCCCAAGAATATTTAAAGTGAAGAAAGTTAGGAAATATATGACTAAGGGTATGCAGGTAGCAATTTAACATTCATTATTTTAAAGCAGGTCCACAAAATGCTTTTGAGAAGTTCCGTAACAATACCTTTGAATCAAAGATAAGGTTAAAGAAACAGAAACCCAGATAAATTAAATGGTAGTCTAGACTGACTTGCACTATATATATAATTTTTTTCTTTACCACAGCAGTAGCTAATGCTAGTGCATCAGACATAAACCATTTACAAAGAAATGTTCCCTCCATTAAATATTAATCAAAGAATCCAGGCTGAATAGTCTGTATAGCTTAGCAGTTTGAACAGTCAGCAATATCTTTTATCATGGCTCTTACTAAAACAAAAAGAAAAAAAAAACATAAGCCAGAAGAAGCCAAGGTAGTCACTTTCTGTAAATAATATGTAAAAATTTGGAGCTGTGTTTAAAGTCCATTCGTGGGTATACTGACTTGATGTTAGCATATGGCAGCTCTCTCTGTATTCTATCACTAAGTGTGTGCGGTTGCTGATCAGCTGGGGAATCCATATAGATAAACAGACACCAAGCAATCGATTCCAAGTCATAGAATCTGCGATGGTTTTCTTTCCTTTTCTTCTGCCCACTCACAATCTTACTTATTCATGCATTGACCCACTCATTTGATTAATACCTACCACGCATGTATGAACAGACAGCACATAGGAAACACAGGGTTAACAAAGTAAGGAACTAGGAACACTTGAAATCCAAAATTTATGAAGCTCTAATGAACCAAAGGTTTTTATACACACACACACACACACACACACACACACACACACTCACACAAAGGATTCATAAGGTCTGAAGATGCTACAGGCATTAAGAGTGTCAGTCTCGCAAAGGACACACTCGAGGTTTGTTTCCCAGTATGCACACGCTGACTCATAGCCACTTGAAATTCCAGTTTAAGGGGACACAATGTCATTTTGCCTCCATCAGCTTCTGCATGGACATGGTACAACATAAACTCACTCAGGCTCACAAACATGTACTAACTAATATTATGATATCACCTAAAGTATCAGCTTTCTGTTCTATAAATTAGGGCTGGTAACATCTTACTGTGCTCCTCCCTCGTTCCCAGCAGCATATCCCAGTTATGGGACATGCAGCAGGCACCCTTCATCTACTAGAAAGTCAATGCATTATCAATGAGTTACTGCATAGATCACATAAACAATGGTGTACAGTACACAGCAGCTAGTCTTAGAAAATAATTCTCCACTGTCATCAATGTAGATGGCAGAAAAAAGTTGATAGCTAATATTTTTCAATCCATTTACATTTTTTGCTTATTTTCATTTTATTTTATTTTTAACTAATGAATTTTTATTTTAATATCTCTTGTAGTTTTGGGGGGTTGAATCCAAAAAGGATTCCAAGGTTCAACAGCCTCCAGCTCTTTTCTTACTTTTTAGTATGTAGAATATGTGTATATGAAGTGCATGCATATATATATGTATATATATATATACACATATATATGTGTGTGTGTGTGTGTGTGTGTGTGTGTGTGTGTGTGTATGTGTGCGTGTATGCAGGCCCACATGGTAAAAGAACACATGTGTTCATTTTTTCACATACTAGTATAGCTGGCTCATGATCTTCTGGGGTTTCTCCTGACTTCAGCAACCATGTCACTATAGGAGAATTAAAGTTATAGACATGTGTTACCATACATGGATTTACTTGGAAAGTAAGTATGTGAAGTCAAGATTTCACTTTTGCAGGGTAAACACTCAATACAACACATCCATTTCCCAGCCCTCCAAAGGAATGCAACTGCACTTGTGGGTTGTGAGGAACAAAAGAAACTGAACTTCATACAGCATATGTAGGGCAGATATTTCACAGTGTGCATGCAATATATTATTCCTGTTTGGTTTGAATAATTTCCTAAGACAGTGAATGAACATTTCCTTGAGCTACAAGGATTATGGTATAAGGTGACAGTCTCTTCCCATACAATACCAGGGCAAAATGACATTTGAAACTTGATCTGTACTATATCTGCACTCACATCCTCTTATTACATAGAATTTCTCATCAGTCCTCAGTCCTATACAACTGGCCCTTAGGATCATGCTATGTTTTCTCTTACAAAGGATGCCATTTAAAAATCTACCCTCTACAGTGGATATTGTCTCTGTATTCTTGATTGCAGTGACAGTATGGACTCTGCTTATGTTCAACCAAATTCCAAGATAGATTGTTGGTGAGTGATCTCTCTCTCTCTCTCTCTCTCTCTCTCTCTCTCTCTCTCTCTCTCTCTCTCTCTCTCTCTTCCCCTTCCCTCTCCCTCTCCCTCTCCCCTTCCTTCCCTCTCTCCCTAGATGTAGAAGAAACAAACTTTCTTTCCCTTCCCTATTCCTTCCTCCCTCTTCCTCTCCAGCTTCCTCTCTCTCTCTTTTCCCTCCTTCTCTCTCTTCCTCCCTCATTCCCTCCTCCTCCAGAAGAAACCAAAGCAAGTGAGGGCTCTAGTTTTGTATGCAAGCTCTTAGCTGAAATAGAGCTCCCTTCCAACACTAAGTAGATAAACTCCTCCTCTGTATTTTGGTATATCTGCATCTATGGTTGTCACTGTGGGTTTTCTGCATGCGAGTTTTTACCATATCACCAGACATGAAGTATTTTCTGACTCTGAGGCATATGCTCTGATTAGTATGAAAATACACTTCACAAGATTACTGTGAATATATATTCTACTGAATAAAAAGCAAGATATTGCCAGATTAAAGTTCTGATTCATGAATATATTAAAAAAATCTTAGAACTATTTCACAACATTGCTGTCATTCAAGAAGCTTTTATCCACCCATAGCCCAACCCTCAACATGGCAAAGGATATTTTGCTACTAATCTAAAGAGATCCACAGTATCTGGCAGAAAGATTTTATTGGCGAGATGATTCAAGTCTGTACCTTCCATATATACTGACCACTCCCAAGAAATATTCTTATGTTTAATCAGAAAAACTCCAATGGTGGTCTCAGAAGGTGACGTAAAATATGACCTCTGTGTTCTTTTTTAAAACTTTTTGTTAGCTGCCATCTCTCTCTGACAGAGGAACAGAGCAAGTTAAAGAAAGCCTTCCAGTGTTATAGCCAAGAAGATAATAATACAAAATATTCCTTAATCAAAGGTTTTGAGACTCAGCAATAGTCTGAGATCCTTTCCCTTCCCTCCTCACTCTCAGATCCTAACAGTATACATAGGACAGCCAGTTTCTGGATAGAACAATGCCACACCTCTACCAAACGTGATTATGTCAGCCTGAAATGTTGACACATGGACCAACCTAAATGTTTACAACAAACTTAACTGATTCTACCAGGAAATGCTAACCTAGACCCTGGATTCTAAATGACCTATCGGACACTGGCTGGACTTCATTATTTTCTGGGTGAGGCTAAATTTTCACCTCTGTAATCTATCACATCCAGTCTATTTAGCTACCTCAAAGCACTGATAGCTTTTGAACCTGGGCCCCTGGTGCTACAGAACCTGCTCAGGTCCTCTCCCCTCTGACAGGGAACTTTCATCTCTTTTGCTTAATAAAGTCCTTACCAAAATCCTGTCTGTCCCTGTGGGTCACCTGTCTATCCTAGAGGCAGGAGCCTGGAGAACAGCGATGTCTGCCTCTGTATGACAGAAATGCACTCCTATTATTTTGCCATGTCAGCTATTTTGTGAAGCAAGATATTATATGCCCCATGCTCACCTCACCATGCAGAAGTGTTCTGGTTTAGATATCAAATGTCCTCTGTAGAGTTCACAATTGAAAGGTAGGTCCCTAGCTGGAGGCACTTAAGAGGTACAGATTTCAGGCCACTAATTTTACCTCACGAATAGAGTCCATAGCTGAAAGTGTGGTTAGGAGGTTGAGCCTACGTTTGAGGAATTAGTTTACCGGGGGAACCTGCCTTTCGAGGGAGTATTTTCTTCCTGACTCCCATATACTATGACATAAACACAATTTATTCCCTGTTATAGAGAAAGACATCTGATGTAGACCTCTTACTTCTAAATGCATATGAACATATGTGCCTGCACATATACATGCATACATGTACTTGTGTGTGCACATTTATACACATAGAAGTACAAATATGCACACAAAAGGCATATTTTTAATTGAATAAATTCCTTTTTAAAACAATATCTTGGTATAACTCAAGTTTTGTACAAGGATTAAAAATGAAATGACTAAAAAATTCATACTTTTTAATAAAATTATTTCAATCAACTTGTCAATTTGATTATGTGAGTTTTTCTTTGTTTTGTTTTCTTTTCATTTGTTTTGTCTTCACTGTCTTTTAAATTTTCCACAACAATATGAAATGGTATTTCATATTGTTGGTATTTTAATGGTATTTTAAAATAGCTTGAGAATTTCTCTCAACATCATTCAAACTTATGAAATTTTCTGCCCATTTTGTCTGGGGGGGGGAACTGACAATATATTTTTATAAATCCAAAATTATTCCTAATTTATGACCTTAATCTTAATGTCTAAAAACATTTGTTCATATAGAATTTTTTAAAAACAAAAGTTCATACTGCTTTGTCTGTATTTTGCCTATAGCTTTTAAATTATTTTTATTTTGAAATAATCTTTAAATAATTTCTATGACTAAGAACATATTTCATGCCAAAACAGATGAGAACCTCCACAGAAAGGAGTCAGGACACATAGCAAATACTAATGACTTATAGAATTATAGAATCCAGTTGCAGTCAAAGAATTCCATTGTGGCCTTTATTACTTGCAAGAGTAATTTTGGTTTTGTGGCAACTTGTTGGTGCTGTTTTCATTACAGTCAAGCTCACATTTTTAGAGCTTCCATTTCCAGAAGACTCAACGGAGAAATACACCTCTTTTACTTGTTTCTCAGTTTTCTCACAAACAATTTCCCTAAACCTATGTGCAGGATTCCGTCGGTGAAATGGGACTCAACACTGATCATGCTACATAAGAGGCGACAACACTCAGAAAGAAGGGCTAGGACACGTCACGCTTAGACAGTCCTTCTTCCCACCGTGGTTTTCTTCCACACTGCCCACCGTCGTGTGATGATTCCTTTTGGATGGTAGGGCTAGCTCAGCTAGATCTCTCATCCTTTGCCTCCTTATAACTGTGATACCAAAGAGAAAATGTACAAAAGGTTCTGGAAGACAATGGAACAAATTAAGGTCTGTTCACTGTGTGTACCTTGGCACACACAGACCCTTCTTTGATGGAGTACTGAAGGCACTGTAGTAACAGATACCCCGGAATGTACTTTTGTCTAAGCACCTGGCAACACGTGGCCCAAGTACAGACAATAGTACATGTGTCTTAAGCTCCTGGATCCGTAAGCACAGAGAGGAGGCAGGGAAATAAGAGAGATGGAAAAGACTGAAAATCCCCCGAGAGTCTCACTTTTTTTGCATGAGCCTCTGTGGGGCTGCATCAGGCTCCTCCGAGATAGCGTTGGATTTTCATAGCTTTTCACAACAGCTCTAAGAAGTGGCCCCGAGGCAAAGCGATGATGAGTGAATGCTTTGGAATTTGAACCCAGACTTCCTGACTCCAGAGTACATTTGAAACCAACACGCTGATGGTTTTCAGAGGAATTTCTAGTGGCGAAGCCTGGTGTTTCCCACCAGGACTGAGTGTAGCAGGGCACCCGCCTCTGAAACATTCCAGTGCTCTTCAGTTATGAGGCTCCTATTTCCTTTGGCTTGGAGATAGGCTGAGAGCTTCCCCCAGAGTTAATGTGTTAAAGACCTGGCTCCTACTCTGGCTGTATTAGAAGGTGGTGGAACCTTTAAGAGGTGGGGATTGGGAGGAAATATTTGGGTCACTGGGGCTATGGTCTTAAAAAGAGATTAAGGTAATTCTAAATGGCCTCTTAGTAGTTTTAAGAAGGGATGATTTAACTAGATCAAGCTTGGTCCCTTTCTGCTTCCCAGGAGAGATGCTTTGCTTCCTTTCACTCTTGCTCCCCTGCCTGCCCCAAGGCCCTTATGAGAGCCTATACTGTGCTATAGACATTAAGCCTCATAATCGGTAACCTTAAAGCCTTATAAAACTAGCCCATATCCGGTATTTAGTTATAGTATCAGTAACAGAAACATGTCTACCATACCATCCGTATTTATCTCTGAAGCACTCCAATCTAGCTTTTGCTAATGGTGTTCTAGCTTGCAGTGCTACAAATAGCACGTTTTCTGTTTGAGCACAAGGTGCTGGCAGGATTGATTCCTGGCATGTACTGAGAGGAGAAGCTGCCTCATGCTTCTCTCCTACATTCTGCGGTTATTGGCCATGTTCGGTGGAGGTGTTTCTTAGCACGATAAATGCACCACCTGATATGTCTTCCCTCTGTATGCAGGCTTCCTTTGTACATGCCTGTCTTTGTTCCTAATCCCCACCTATGTAAAGGATACAGGACTCTAGTCCCACCAACCACCTCATCCTAACTATATGTAGTTTTCACATAGTCACACTTATAGATAGGAGAAAGATTAGGACCCTGATCATTTCCTGAGAGCAGTGCAATATAAACCTTAGCAAACACTAACTTGTATGCTTTTTTAATAAAGTATCACATCTTTCTCTTTTAGAATATCAGTTTAGGAGGGAGAAGAATATTTTGTGTATTCATTGTTACTTATAGAGCTATAAATATGGGAGAACACGGGACTGGAGAGATGGTCCTGAGGCTGATCGAGAGCACTGCTGCTCTTGGAGGTGCAGCTCTCTCTCTGTACCCACCTGGCTACTTATGACCATCTGTAATTCCAATGCTAGAGATTCCAATACCTAGCACCCAGTGCTAGGTACATACTTGGTACACATACATACAAACAAAATACTCATACACATTAAACAAACAAACAAATACACAAACACATAAATAAGTAAATTTAAAATGTGCCAACCCCTAGTTTCTGTTAAATAAACATACTTGAAATGTTTATAATTTATACTATAAACATTTAACTATTATAAACTATTTAATTATTATAAACTATAATTTATTTTGTATAAAATGTTGCCATTTTAAACTATACTGGGAACAACAATATGACCCACCCAGTCCCCCCAGAGCACCCAGGGCCTAAACCACCAACCAAACCTACACATGGAGGGACCTATGGGTAGCAGAGGATGGCCTGATCAGACATCAATGAGAGGAGAGGCCCTTGGACCTGTGAAGGCTCATTTGCCCCAGGGTAGGGAAATTCCAGGTCAGGGAATCAAGAGTGGGTGGGTTAGTGAGCAGAGAGAGGGGAATGAGATAGGGTTTTTTTAAAGCGGAAATGAGACAGCATTTGAAATATAAATAAAGAAAATATCTAATAAAAAATTTTTAAAAAGTCAACGGACTAAAAAAAATAAAAAATAAACTATACCAAGATTCTTGTCATGTTAATTCTTTTACATTTTAATATTTTAAAGGGGTCAAGTATTTATAACATTGATTTCTTATACTATTTTACAATCTATACCTCTAGTTTAACCTAGACATTCTCAAAATAGGTCTTTGGGAGCTTGCTTATTATAAAAATTGTTCATCCAGGTAATAATATGGATAGTACGACTGGATAAATCTAGCTTTTTATTTTAATTTTCATTCTTATATTGTTTCCTATTCTTGTCAGTCTGCACTGAAATCGACTGCACTGAAGTCTACTGAAATATATATTATGCCCCTCCTCACCCACTGTAGTCACACCGTGTTGTAAAAAGTTTCAGTTTTAGACTAATTGGATCAATCAAGCATTGCGAGTCTGAGTCACACTTGGCTATGTAATCAGCGAAGGCTATGCATCTGGTAGGCCCAGAACCATAGGGGCAAAACACGAGCAGGAGCAGCTCCAGTGGAGCAAACGTGTGTAGGTTTTCAAAGCCCATCTCCTAACTTCAGAGGGTGACATGTAATTCATAAAACACACCACCACTTTCTGGCATCTGCTTCCAGAAAGTTCTAAGCTGTCAATTAACATTCTTAAAGGCCGCCATTTTCTTTTCTTAATGACCCTGAACTCAAGGGAAACCATTCAGTTTTGTGGCAGATGAAAATGAAGAGAAACAGTGCAACAAGTAGATCAGAGCAAAAGGATTTCAAGGATCTGAATATGTTTTGTTTTAGCATCTCCAATATCCTCTGCCCATCCTTGAACATGGAAGACACAAGCATTTAGATGGAATAAAACAAGTGTAGCTCTTTAAACCCTGAGGACCAAAGTTTCACTATGAAAAGTAGAAATCATTTGCTGAATCACTGTACATTTATAGGCAGGAGACACAAAGCCCCAAAGTGGAAAGATTTCTCTAAACTCCCCTGAGACATGGCAGCTAGTTGAGTGTTTGGAACTCAGAACTCAGATCTAAGTCTATCATCTCTATTCTCTAGGATAATTCCAATTTGGATCTTGCACTCTTCTCAATCACAAACTGTCCAAACGTCTCCAGAGTTTCAACCCTCACATTGTGCTATACATCTTACTGCTTCTCAAACAAAATTTCCCTGTCAAATGACATGCCAACGACTGTGTGCTTGGAGGCAGCCTGCCATCCTATGCCAGAAGGCTATGCATAAGGAGGCACGCCTAGGGAAGAGTTGGTCGC
Organism: Apodemus agrarius; assembly: GCA_964023405.1. Lineage (NCBI taxonomy): Eukaryota > Metazoa > Chordata > Mammalia > Rodentia > Muridae > Apodemus > Apodemus agrarius. The sequence goes on along the minus strand of OZ030005.1, from coordinate 83,841,542 downwards.
TGTCCTTTCCTCTGAGAGGATTTGTAGCATCTTTCTTTATAGTCTACTAGAGAAATACTGAGATGATCCTAAGTGAAATTGTATAGCTTCCCGGAGGTAAGATAAACAGAGCTGACAACAGTCTTAGGTCTAAGTGTAAATGCATTTCCTTGCTCTGTAATTTTTTTCTTAAAAGCGAGTAATGATTTGTGAGTAATAAGGCCCCAATGCAGGGGATTATATCTCCAGAAACCTACTCAATTCCATTCCTAAATTTAGAATTTTATTAACATACAGTACTTAGTATTATATTAAATATTTAATGCATTTACAAACATTAATAAAATGTAATAAAATAGAATGTAGTACTAGAGTATGCTCTTGGTAGACTCATAAAAGTTAAAATTCATTATGCATTTCCAGCATTATGAATTAAATAAAACATATTCTTAAAATAGCACAGAGTTAAAATATTCTAAGCCATACAAGATGGCAGGCCTAGATTGACTTAGCTTAATTTCAGAAAGGGAGGTATAACTCTGAAGTAGTTTTCTGCATACAAATTAAAAACAAAAAAGATGTTTCAAAATAGGTCAATTTGTAATATTCTTTTAAAATATTCTGGGCTGGAGAGATGCCTTTAACTCAGCAGTTAAAGGCACTGACTATTCTTCCAGAGGACCTGGATTCAATTCCCTGCATTCACATGGCAGCTTGAAGCTGTATTTAACTCCAAGATATGATATCCTCACAGGGACAGACATGCAAACAAACACCAATGCATATAAAGTAAAAACAAATAAATAATCTTTTAAATGTGAAAAAAATATTCCAGCATCCTGGTCCTCTATAGGGAGCCAAACTAGTCAGCGTATAAGCAAGAGTAAAACCACACCAGCTTCAGTACCCATAATGTATAAAATTAATTTTAGGCATTGCAAAACATACAAAAATATAGGTCACATGGATATACAGGAAAGCCAAAGTTTTGTCATACACACTTACCCAACATATGTGAATGGAAATACGTTTTTGTGTGCATAAGCAAAACTGATTATTGTTAACTAACTGATTATTGTTAATTAAATACTAGCATAAAACAGACAAAATATCATCTCTTCTTCAGTTCATTATTTGTTATTTGTTATTAGATCCAACTTAGGATCTAATAACCCAAACTCAGAAAGGCATTACTACTCGTCCAAAATAGACTAAAACTTTAATGTAAGGTAACATGCATGAAACACGAGCTTCAACTGCTTGTTTTGTGAAATGCACCTGCACAGAACATACAAACTAACTAGTTTTGTGACGGCATTATTAAAAAGAAAAACATCTTATAAAATATGGAGTCCAGATGATGTAATCCAGATGATCAGGTTAGAAAGTCAAACACACACACACACACATACTTGCTGAGACTAAATGTCTTCTTTGATATGAGCTAGAAGGTCACCATGAGGAAGATAACTTGTCAAGCTGGAGAGAGAGAAAAAGATGGAGTTCACAAAAGGAGAAAAAGACAACTTCAGACATTTGGGTTTACTGAAAGAGGGAAAGCCAACTGTTTGATCCAAGAGAACAGAGCAGAATGGGGAGCTGGAGGTAAGAAGGAAGTCAGCTCACACCCCTGAATTCTACGATACTTTTCAAGACAGAAACTCCAGAGCATGACCCAGCAAAGGACTGAACCACTTTCCTGAGCTGTAGGTATGTGTTGTCTTCAAACTTAGACAATTTGACTAACTCATTTATTATTTGAAAATAGATAGATAGATAGATAGATAGATAGATAGATAGACAGATAGATAGATAGACAGATAATAAATTCAGTCAAGTATTAGAGAAACATGGCATGTGGAATTACTTCCAATTTTACTACAACATGTCAAAGGTTCTGGGATCATGAGGAAGGCATGTGGAGAGGTGACTCAGGCTGCCTTCCAATGGGCCTTATGGGTGAGAGTAGGAAGAGAGCTCTGATGAATAACGAAACAGGAAATAGAGAAGACAGAAGGTAATTAAGCTCACAAGGTTAGCTCGTGATTCTGAATAGTGTGTCTGATAGAGATTTTTTAGTCTAGTCTGTATTCTAGATTCTTGTGCACATCACAAAAAGGACATGAAGTGTTTCTGTTCTGGCTTTAACTTTCACCAAAGCTGTCAGTGAAATGGTAACTCTCAAAGATGCTAGCATAAGCATAGCCTATTCTGTACATTTATTTTCAACAGAGTTGGGCTACACATTGGAGAGCCAAGGGAGCCACCCAGATGCACTAATTTGAAAGCAAGATAATCATTATGTCGATATTTGATCTCATGGTCACAAGATTGTGCCATGTGATATGATGGTAATAGAGAAGTGCTTATGAGGAGACAAAATAAAAAACTGACTATCTAGAGGGTGCCTTTAACCTACTGACATTGTGATACAACATTGTCATCTGCAAAATCCATGAGCCATGCACTGGAAAAAATTAAAATCACCTCACAATGTTTTAAGGGACTGTTCTTGGCTACGTGGGGGCCCCGGTTGCAAGTCAGACATACTTGCATGCATTTTTACTTATTTTCTGCATGGGAAATGTTTTGCAAAGCCACAAATTGCTTATAAAATGACCCTCAAAATAATAGCGTAAAAGAGAGATTCTATCACTCAATACTTACAAAATCTGATTTCTTGAGAAGCTAATATGTGTCAAGGACTTTTTGAAACCTTGTATATTCACTGTTAAATAAAACAAAGTTGGTTGTCTGATTCCATAGAGTGTAATAGCCAAGGCAGACATGAGAAGGAGAAACAAGAAAATAGAAGTAAAATGACAAGCTCTACCAGCAGGGGTTACTTGGATTGGATGGCCAGTAAGAGTCTGGAGTAATGCAAAAATTAAGATTAGAAGGGAGATTGAGAGGCCACAGGCAGAGGAAAGAGTATTTCAGCAGAAGAGTTGCTGCACTTTAAGCCTCACATTTTCAAGGTCATGAAGGCTCACAGAAACCTTAAATAAGAAGCAAAGAAAAAATAAAAATACTCATGGCAAAGCAAACAAGGATACAAGTCACAGAGCACTGTATTTAAAGAGGTTAGGTACATCATGATTGCCCTTGACAATTGTCAGAGCAAGCATCCTGAAAATTGGTTGAAAAGGCATAAATTATCAGGAAACCAATCTGAGCTTTCTTAGATATGAGACAGCAAACTGGACAGAAAGCTTGAAGGGACATTTTTACCTGGAATCTTTCCTCCTGATAGTGATAGTATGAGGTCATAAGAGCCAAAAGATTACTTTGCTGAATGTTTTTCTTTTTATTTCATCTTTTTTTAAATTGGATATATTCTTTATTTACATTTCATTTCCCTTTTCCTGGTTCCCCACCCCCCCCCAAAGGTCCCACATGCCGTTTTCCCTCCCCCTGTTCCCCCATCCATCCCTTCCCACTTCCCTGTTCTGGTATTCCCCTACACTGATGCATTGAGCCTTTCCAGAACCAGGGCCAGTTGATCTTTTTTTCATCTTTTAACTCTTTATTGTATAATATAAAACTACAAAAGACTGCTCATTCCCATGTACATTTAATCTGTCCCATTATTTAGAATACAGCCTGAATGAATCTACATTGAACACAGCCCTCTGGGTTCTGATGTGACGTCTGTAATATTGCATAGAAAATGTACAGCTCTCAGGTCTGTGGGGAAAGGTCACACCTTCCTCAAAATCCATGTGCTAATGTGTCCCATGTACACTTGCAACACTTTAGCTGAACATATGGACTACTCTTTCCAAAATTCCCCAAAAGAAGTCCACAATCTATCCTGGCTTTGTCTGCAAGAGCGTTTGATCCTGGCCAAGAGCCATGTAGAGTCATCCTTGGAAGCACTGGAGATAGCCACACATGGGTGGACAGACAGACAGATGGACGGACGGACGGATGCACACCCTGCTGGCACCCAGGTGCCAGCCGGCCGGGCAGCAACAAGAACCAACCACTTACAGCTAGGACAAGTCAAATATGCTCTTTCTGCTATTTTCAGAAATGTAAAAAGGTTCCATTTGTAAGAACAATGTTTCACAATTAAGACAATTCACAGAGCAGAGGAGCGGCCGCTGCACAGGCAGTCTTTGTGTCTGTCATTTAAGAAGGCTGCCCTTGCAGTGCTCATAATTCATTGTTTACTGCAAAGGTGGTAAGAATTTTAGGCTTTAAAAATGATCCATAAGTTGAACTTTGGCTCTTTGGAGCTTACGTCATTAAGAAATTTCCCTTGATTCACCTCAGGATAGTTGAGCTATGACGAGAGGAAGCCCATTGCTAACTGAAGCGGTGTAGGAGGCTGTGGCCATTTCTCACCCTTTGGTATGAAGGTGGGTGCCTGTGTGTTGCCCTTCCGTCATCAAGAGAAAATGCTACTAGGAAAACTTTAAGAAGAGAAAAATTTTAAAGTCTAATTTCTTCAAGGGAATAGAATGAGCATTACAGTCAACTACAGGAAGAAATATATATTTTTTTTATGTTTTTGGCTCTGCAGGCATGCCCCAGGATATGCAATTTCCTTGGGTAATCATATAAAGGTAACTAATAGAAAGTCTGTCTCAGAAATGACCAGTTTTGGCTTCAGGAGACTGAACCTGCTAATTTATTTATGGATATTTATTTCTAATTTTGAGAATTCTGTATTAGGTTGACATTGGATCCAAATCACTTATGAGAAGTACTATGTCACAGAATGGATATAGCTAAACCAGAAGTTTTTCACTTTCGTTAAAAATGCTTTTACAATGCAAGTGACTGTTTTACTTTTGGTCAAAGGAAAATATCCTTTCTTGATATATTTCATAATTAGAAATGTCCTTCCTGAGAGATGATGCAATCAGATAGTGTCTCTCTTAATCTTATGTTATATTTACCCTTAGTAAGGACCTCACACCTCTCTGAAACGCCATTGCCCTAATCTGCCCAAATCTGTAACTACTACACAATTGAACCAGCTGCCAGCTTCTCCAGCTCTAGTATTTTCTGAGTTCTATGATGTATTTAGCCTCTGGGGAGGAACCAATTTTTCTACCTTGCTTTATGTATTTTTCATGATGTGCCTGCACTTGAGTAATGTTGGGAATTCAGAATGAACTGCTCTCCCTGAGCTCCGTTTTGGCAGAGGGATGGTACAGGATGACTGGGAAGGTTCAGGCTATGATGATATAGGATGGTACATATTTCTTTGTTCCAGTAACACCTGGAAAGACAAAATATTTTCCTAAGGAAGAAGATATGGCTACTTCTAGTAACTACACATCCTAGTAGACACGTGTTTTATACTGTTTTCTAAGTTTCAGATAAAAGGAAGAAAACAAGAATTTGAATGATTTCAGATGTGTTATTCTGAAAGATTAAGAAGCTACGTAGTCTCTGGGGGCCAGAACAGCAGTGTTCAGCATCTTAAAGTGCTAACCATCCTCAGAAGCACATTCATACCCAGTGCTTATCTTACCTAATCAGGGCCCATAGTTATTTTCTCTTTTCAGCTGCTGGGAACAAGGTTAGGTTTCTCATACCATATCTGAAGGGCAATCCTTGCTATATTAATAGCTCCACCACTTGTAGTTTTATAATGAAAATCCCTTTTTAGCACCTATGATGAGTGAGGCCCCAGGGTGTCGATGGGAGTGGTTCTAGCTGAGATTCCTAACAGTGGCAGGTATGGATCCTGTAGTGACCACTTTCTGTAGCCAAGTAGGACTCCCAGTGGAGGGATAAGGGCAGCAACACATCCACAAAACCTTCAACCCAAAATGTGTCCCGCCTATTAGATATGTAGGGAAAAAGAGCAGAGATTGAGGGAATGGCCAACTAATGACTACACCAAATTGAGGCTTATCCCACGGGCAAGAACCAATCCCTGACACTATTAATGAGCTTCTGTTATGCTTACAGACAGGATCCTAGCACAATTATCCCTAGAGAGGCTCCACCCAGCAGCCAATGGAAAGAGATGCAAAGACTCACATTCAAATACTAGATGGAGCTCGGAAGTCTTATGGAACATTTGGGGGAAGGATTAAGGGAGCTGAAGAAGACAGCTACTCCACAGGAAGACCAACAGAGTCAACTAACCTGGACCCTTGGGGGTTCCCAGAAACTGAATCATCAACCAAAGGGCTAGCATGGGCTGGACCTAGGCCTCCTGCGCATATGTAGCAGATGTGCAGCTTGGTTTCCATGGAGGTTCCCCAACAACTGGAGCTGTGACTGTCAGGGAATCTGTTGCCTGCCTGCCTGTGGATCCTATTCCCCTAGCTAGCCTGACTTCTCTGGCCTCAGTGGGAGACGATGTGCCTAGTCTGCTGTGACCTGTGCCAAGGGTTGGAGGGTGGGTGGTGGGCGTGGGGAGTTTCTAGGGTCAGGGATGAGACCCAGAGCAGGATTCCCATTCCTAAAGAAGGGGAGGGAGAAATGGATGGAGGGTCTGCATGGGGGGGTACTTAGAAGAGAGGGAAGTTGATATTGGGATGTAAAGTGAATAAATAAATAAATTGAAAAAACTATATGTGCTTATTTATATACACACCATCAACAAAAGAAAATCCTCCTAAGCACCCCCCAAACCTCTGTGTAATAACCAATCCGACATTGGGACTGAGATATAATTTATACTCCTGCCTTATATTTGGGAATGCTTTGATGCTTTTCCCAAGATGACACCTGCAAATTTCAATCTTTCTCAATTCCCAATGGTTCCCCAAGTCTGAGTGATACAAGGCAGTTATTATAGAAACTCCCATATTAACAAAAGGGTAGAGGACAACGACCGATTTCAATGACATTTCAAGGGAAACAGAATCTTAAAAATTCCTTTTGAGTACTAAAGCCAGCCTAAGTCTACTCTAGTTTCCCCCCAAACATTTACCACATGTAATGCACATTTATCTGATTTATTCAGTTCATTTAGTACTTTCTGTACTAGTACTGAAGATCTAAGCTAAGAATTTTTTAAATTTAATGATATATACATTAAGCTTAGAAAAGAACAGAATTCCATGGCAGTTGATGAACAAATAATTAGTGCCTGACAGAACAAATGTCTGTCAGTGGTGAGATAACTTATTTCCTGACTAAGTGAGCAAATGTGGAAGAGAAAATGAGTAGAAAAGTTTATTATTTTTCTGCTTTAACAATTATACTTACTCTTCCATTTATTTGTCTGTATCTGTCTGCCTATTTATTTTGTTTTTGCATTTTTTTTTTGCTAGTCATAAAGGGGCAATGACTAACTAGAACTGAGATTTGCTCCAACATCTGAGAGAAAATCCTGGGTCAGAAGATTGCAGTTGGCTCACGTGATAAGTTGCTAGCGTCTCTGTGTGACACTTGAGTGGGTGGGTACTCATATATGCTAAAATGCAGTGTACTTCCATTTAGGCCCAAGAAATCCTAGACTCGAAATTCCTAGGAGTTGGCAATTTTTTTCCCACCTATTCCACTCATGCAAAGCAGGAGGTTGGAATATCTGAGAGTGTTTAGCCCGGGGGATTTCTACTGAGCACTCTGGGCCACCCAAAGAAGGGACATCATGTGAGTACAGACTCAGAATAAAGAGCCGCAGAAAAATTATAAACATGATGTAATGTTCCACAGATTCACTCTAAGCAGACCAAGGTCACAGGACATGCAAGAAGCAGCTTGGCTTGACAGTCACTGGTTTTCCGGCATGGAGTTTCTAGGGCTGCTGTTGTGAATTTCGTGGCAGCCTCCCAGATGGGCAGAAAACTCTGGGGTGGCTTGGGGCCTGGCAATCCCAAAGTGGCTTATAAAGCTTTAGGAGGTTTCACATCTTTCTGAGGTTTTGAAACTATGCAGCTTTGATATGCTTCATATGAAACCACCTAAGTATGGTTAGTTAATCTTTTCCTGTACTCGGAACAGCTCACAACCATTAAAAAAGAAAGACAAAAACCATCAACCAAAGAATACACATGGAGGGATCCATGGCTCCAGATGTATATGCAGCAGAGGATGGCCTTGTTGGACATCAAAGGGAGAAGAGGACCTTGGTCCTGAGAAGGCTCCATACCTCAGTATAGGGGAATGCCAGGACAGGGAAGTGGGAGTGGGTGGATTGGTGAGCAGGGGGAGGAGAGATGGGTTAGGGAATTTTCAGGGAGGGGACCAGGAAAGGGGACAACATTTGAAATGTAAATAAAGAATATATTTAATTAAAAGAAGAATTAGAAAAAAAGAAAGAGTAACATAGCTCATATTTTGAATAAGAAGCTCAGTTTTCTTACATCAGGTTTTAGATATGATAGAGGGCATAGGTTCTCAGGTGACAGGACAAGATTATGGTGCGTGTAGAGTGCTATCTGTATATCATGTACTCACAATTATGTAGTTGACACCATTTTCAAAGCTAAAACAAGCCCGGGAAACACCAATTTGTTCTCAAGGTAATTATCAACACATGTTGTATTACTTTGATCACACAAGACATGCCACTAGTCAACTTGTATATGTGTGGACACTTACCATAAAGTTGGCTGAAAGAATGAAAGTCTATTTCCACTATATGGCTCAGTCTACACAGGGCTATCTGTTGTACATATAAATGCGAACTGGGATAATGTTTAATTTCCATGCTTGAGGTTCCAAGAATGATACAAACTATCTGACAATAACTTATTAGTTAAGAACCCTGAGAATTAAAAGGCAGATTTTCCAGCAAGTCCTCCCTTTATTTTAATGCAGGCATTAATTTAATTCCCCATTGAACACAAATGCAGATTCTTTTCAGGTTGGGAAGCATTCTCTTGGAACTCAGAGCAACAAATCACCATATTAGCTATTTGAGGGCCAAGTTTCCCATAGGGAGAGTTAGATTGTTACATGAAATAATAGCCCACAGCATTGACGGTGAGCAGACAAACACCAGACCATAAGGAAGGCCAGACCTTGGGAAACTTTGGTTTGAGCCGGTCTTAGTCCAAAAGTCTGCTCCATGACTTCTGAGCCGTGTCTTTTCTTCAAGTTCAACCACTCACAGCCTCATTTTGGAAAGCAGATACGATAATAACAACTTCAGAAAATTGTAAGGAAGGTTCAAAAGGTAATAAATGAACTTAATAACAAACTTCAGATTTCCAGAAAACAGTCATCTTCTCTGTTTATGGGTTTTCCTACTGACTATCCACCCAGGTCTGGATAAAAATCATTCCAAAAAGTGAATTATTTGTGCACTAGATATATAAAGATGACTTCCTTCCTTATGTCTGAAATAAGTTGGCAAAATGATTTACATAATATTTACTGTATACTGGGAATGATAACCAATCAATGAAATTCCAGTTAACAATGGTTTCATAATGCTTCAACTGATGAAACAGAATCTGGAAGAGAGGACTTGAAAACAAGAGACTGAGTGAAAGGCAGTCCAGTGACAGGCCCAACTTGGGAAGTATATCAAGCAGAGGCTCCACGGCCTGGTGCTATTATTGATGCTATAGAATGCTTATAGACAGGAGCCTAGCATGGCTGCTCTTTGAGAGCCCCAACAAGCAGCTGCCAAAGATAGATGCAAATACTTATACCCAACCAATGGACTGAAGTCAGGGGCCTCCGTGGTTGATTTAGGGAAAGGTTGGAAGAAGTTGAGGAGGAGGGTAACCTCATAGGAAGACCAGCAGTCTCGACTAACCTGGGCCCGAGAGACCTCTCAGACACTGAGCCGCCTACCAGGCAGCATACACTGGCTGGTCTGAGACCTGGGACACATATACAGCAGAGGACTGCCTGGTCTGGTCTCAATGAGAAGAGACACCTAACCCTCAAGAGACTTGATGACCCAGGGAGTGGGGTTGCCTGACGGTGTGGGAAAAGTGGGAATATCCTCTTGGAGGTGGGGGAGAAGGAAGGGTAAATCGGGAAGGGAATAAAGACTGGACTGTTGAAAAAAGATTAGAGATAATTATATATATATATATATATATATATATATATATACATATATACATATATATGTATATGTATATGTATATCCTGTATTATATATACATACAAATACATACTTTCTTTTTTTTAAACTTACCGAGTCCAATTTATGCCACCCTGAGGTCATTGGGCTACCCACTGGGGCAGTAGCCAGCCCTCAAAGTAAAGTGACTTTCCTTCCCCTGGAAACCTTCACTGCCAATGGCTTCTCAGCTAGGGGAGAGGGTCCTAAGTGTGCCACCCTGGCCATCATCCATGGTTGCCCTTCTACAGGGTTGGGACACTAACCACATTAGCTGTAAGTTCAAGGATGTGAGCCCAGATGTCCTATCCAGAGGATAACATGCCACAATCTTCCTCTCCATCCTCCAGCTCTCACACTCCTTCCGCCTTCTCTTCTGCAACGGTCCTGAGCTTTCTCCAGGAAGAGGGAAGCTGATGCAATGGGCCAGCTCTGACCATGCACTCACAGTCTTCTGACTGAGCTGCTGTGTGTTTTTTGTTGTTTTTGTTTGGTTTTAAATCACAAAGCCTAAACCACTTGGAGGCCAGAGTGGAAAGAGAAATCATTTTCCCTTCAGTGCAACAAGCCTAGAGTGCTGTCTGTCCCACATAGTTGTGACAAGACTGCTGCTTTAGCCTCCTCTGTGCTTACCCCAATGATCCAGACCCTTTGGCTTCTTCTGAAGGAAAAAAAAAACCTTCAGCAAAACAACAGTGTAACAGAGGAGAGCGAGGAGCAGAGAGAGCTTCCAGAGCCACATTCCTGGTTTTGTCTTAATAAACTGGGTCTCCTGACTTTCATTTTTTTTCTTAATGCTGCTAGAAAAGCAACATTGGAAAGAGCTGCACATACATTGTATATTGAGCGATTTTAAAGGCGTTAGTCTTGACGTTTTTGGCTGTATTGTATTTAGCTTTAAAAAATATTCTTTATTTATACATGAAATGCTTAAATGTTTTAGGCCAGGAGCAGCTTACAGCAAAACGTAAAATGTTGTTGCTAAGTGCAAGCAAGGCAGTTTTTCACAGTGTCTGCACGGACATACCTTGGGAAGTTTCATAATAATAATTTGTATATGGGAGGATGTCCACAGGTCACATGCAAACACTAGACATTGTAAACGAAGGGCTTGAGTACCCTAAGCTTTTTCAAATTATTTCAAATATTTCACAGCATATTTGTTGTTCAGAGCAATATAACATTTATTTTCAAGTATATCATGTATCCTGATTTTACTCAGCCCCAGGGTCTCTCTCCTGTTCCTTCTGTATCTCCCTGCCTGCCTTTTTCCTTTTCTAAGACTGTCCTCTTATTTGCCATATCACATTGAAGTAGGTGTTCTAGTTCTCACATGAGTATGAAAGCACACAATATTTGTAGATTTGATCTGCTTTACTCCATTAAATATGGTGATATCTAATTTTATTTTCTTGCATAGTGAAAGATATGGACCTTGTAATTATGGGTCTATGGGTTTTTTTCTGCATGTATGACTGTGCACCATATGTGTGTGTATTCAGTGTCCTTGGGGGCCAGAAATGTTGCTAGATCATCTTGGACTGGAGTTATAGATAGTTAGGAGCCGTAATGTAGGACCTCAGAATCAAACTGTATCTTCTAGAAGAGCAGCCATCGCTGTTAACCACTGAACCATCTTTCTAGGCCCCATTAGTTTCTTCCTTCCTTTCTACCTTCCTTCCTTCCGCCCGCCCGTCCGTCCTTCTGTCTGTCTGTCTGCCTGTCTTTTTCTACATGTGGATATCTAGTTTTTATTTTTCCCCAGCAAAATTGGTTCAAGAATCTGTTTTTTCTCCAATGTAATAGTTTTGACACCTTTATTGAATATGAGGTGACTAATGGCATAAGCTTTTTTTCTGGGTCCTTCAATTAATAATTCTGTTTTCTGTAGTTGTTTTTATTTTTTATGCTGGTACTATTTTTTTTCACTGTGATTCTATGGTATTATAACCGTCCTAAAATTTTAGTTCCTGCAGGTTTTCTAGAACCAATATCCCTTATTAATCAAAGGTTAGCTACATTTTTCTACATATTGGAGAATCTTCCCGTTTTAGTCAGAAGCCAAATCAACATTTTATGGGTTGTCTAAGCAGAGCAGTGTGCTGCAATCCAACTTCAGCTGATGGTGTTGGGGAAGTAGAGATGCTCACCTCTGAGCACTTGAGGCACTGCCAGATATGACAGACTGCACTGCAAAGCTTGTACTAGAATTCGTATCTAAATGTTCCAGGCTGAAGACAGCCGGTCTCTAAGTGTCATGCATGATGAGAAAGTGGCTAAAGATACCGGCATGATTTTAGTCTTAAAGCTGTAATAACACTTGCGAAATATATTGACTTTCATATATTTTATTATTGAAAGTAGACCCCAAGAAGAATACTATGGACTATGCTTCATTTTAACAACTCCCCTATGCAAATTCCTGGCTTTTTTATTTCTCTGCTGCTGCAACAAAAAGTATAAAGAGATTGAGTCTCTCCTTGTTGAAGGCATTGGTCATGGAATCATTTTATAAATTAAGAAAATGGCAAGGACTGGCTGGCATTGTAGGGTAGATCCTGTTTGAGGGATGATACGATTTACACAGTAACATCCTTTCTAACTCTTAGGCTCTCCGAGGAAGATGGGTTTTATACACTTGTCACAGAGAAAGTAAGCAGCAAGCCAGCAACTGCAGGTACCATGAAGGGCATGTAATACACGTCTGTGCAATGACTCTGGTTTTGATGTCAGGGATCAAACCTGACCTGAGCAATATCTTCTCTGCTAAACAAGAGGGGAGGAATATTAGGAGGAAGAATAATAATCATAAGCATTTCCAAAGGGAGGAAACTGTGGAACAATGAAGGAGGAGGAGGAGTCAGAAAGAGGAGGCAAGAAGAGAGTGGACATTGGCATCTCAAGGTCTTCAAAGGACAAAAAGTAGCTAATACCAACGACAACATTGCTGAGCCCCCTTTAACACTCACTGGAACCAGACATTCTTTACAAGTGCTAAATTTCATACTCATGGGTTTTTCTACACTTCAAAAGGACCCTTGAAGTAGGTATTAGTATAATCTCACTTGAACAGGCATGAACACTGACGCACACAGAGAGTAACCTGGTCACATTCACATATCTGTAACACGCTGAGATTATAATTTGACTTCTCACTATAAAGGCTACCCTCAAAATATTTTTTTGTCTTGGGAAAAAACCGAAATAAAAATGCTTAGTAGTTAATACAGAAAAAAAAAATCAATGTAATGAAAGTTTTCAAACATTTAAAATCTTAGAATCTTTATGGGAAGAAGAAAAAGAGATCACGGTAAATAAAAATATTTCATGGCCTTTAATGGTTATGACAGTTGCTTTTCAAATGGCAGGTAAAAGTTATTTGGTAAGGTTTAACAGTGTAATTTGTTAGGAGAGAATGCCTGTCTCTGATTTCAGCTTAGTTTGAATGAGAAATCATTGACATATTTTGATGGCTGGACATTGTTACTGGGGAAGGCTAATGATTTGGAAGCTTTTAGTGTTAAAAGAAAGCCAAAAGCACAGCAAGAGATCAGAGGAAGGAGCTGGGCTGGGGGTTCAAGATGTGGCCTTTGTTATGAATTCAGTGGCCTTGGGAAAACCAAGGAAAAGTTCTTTGTATCCTTTTGCTCTTCTGAAAAAGGAAAAGCATCAGAGTTTGTTTTCTTATTTCACAGAACACTTAGAAGGAGGAAATGAACTATCAGAAAATAATGTGAAAATAATGTAGTAATACTAAAATATGAGATATACCAAATATGCAGGTATTATATTAAGTAAATGAAATAGACACAGCAGACTGTGTCTGCTATGTGCTTGCTAATTTTCTTTCATAAAATATGGATCTACTTTCTTTCTGAAAATTTCCAGTATGTAATTGGAACGATCCTTATGCTAGTTTTCATGCATTAGAAAGATGCTAAATGCACAAAAGCAATATCACTTTCTGTTATTTTTTTTCTTCAAAGTTATAGTGATCTTACTGACAACTGAGCATAATTTAAGCAGATAACCAGTGCAAGGAGATCATGACAAGCATTAAGAAATACTGTTAAACAGAAGAAATACATCGCCATCTATCTCTGTCTTTGTCTTGCAACTGCATCTTGAATGCTAATAAAGGATGATATATTGTTTGACTTAATTTTCCTGATTATAAATGCAGTAAAACCTTGGAGATGATCTAAATGTACCTCACAGCTTGTCAGCAAAATAAGCATTTTAACCCTAAAAGGTTTCTCGTATTTCTCACACCTGCAGGTGGCCCTAAGCAATGAGCGTAACTAACCGATAAGGTTAGATGCCACACACTGCTTTGCGGATCATTGACAAATGCCTTGGGTACTTTCTTCAACAGTGCATTTGTTTTTAAAATAGTGGCCCTGAACTCACATGGCAGAGTTATTATTACGACAGGAGATAATCCTTATAGATAATTAGTACATGAGGTATTTTCTAGTTTCAGAGTCTGCTGCTGTGGCAAATGTAATAACCACAAGGAACCTAAAATGAAAAAGGGTTATTCCAGTTACCAGACTACGGTCCATCACGGAAAGAAGTCAGGGAAGGAACTTAAAGCAGAAATGATGAAGGGTGACTGAATAACTAACTCAGCATGCTCATACTTAGCTAGCTTTTTCACACAATATAGGACAACATGCTCTGAGAACAGTATATCCCACACTGTAGAAATTTAAAGGAAACTGTCCCCCGCTAGGCTCAGATATTTGAATACTTGACCCCCAATTGATGGACTTGATTAGGGAGGTAGTGGGGAAGTACAGTCTGGCAGGATGAAGTATATCACTAGGCCTGGGTGTTGGGGGTGGGTTGTTGGAAAGTGGGGTGTTGGGGGGGTTGTTGAAGAGTGCGGTACTGGGGGACAAGGCAGAGTGGAGGTGGGGGTATAGATTTTGTAAATACATAGCTCAGCCCCATTCCAACTCTCATTCTCTGCTTTGTGCTTCAGTTGAAGTTGTTGTACGTATCTCAGTTTCCTGATTCTTCAGTCATTTCTTCCACCAGCTGCCCTGCCTCCCTAACCTGCTGAACTTGGTGCCCTTATCCTCCAGGAACTACAGTCCAAAGGAAAGCCTTTCTTCCATAAGCTACTTTTGGTTGTGATGTTTTGTCACAACAACAGAAAAGTAACTAAAAACACATGTCTATCAACAATCAAGACACTTCCTCACAGACATGCCCACTGGTGAACATGATCCATATAATTATTCAACTGATACATTCTTGAGGTGTATATAGGCAGTGTAAAGTTGACAGCACTAACTAGGACAAGGTTCAACCTTTAATGAATGATATGTGGCCTTCCATAAGGACAATAGTGCATCCTTGTAGCTGCTACCATCACAACATATAGAAAAGAGGTACTGAACATTAGCTCTAGCTTACAAAGAACATTTCTTCTTCCTATTTATTCATAGAGCTATCCATTCATTAATATATTATCTATGTGTACATATATAAATATAGATAACTTCAATGAATATACATGCATATAGGATATGTACATATACAATGCAATGAAATAATAGATTAAATTTATAAATGAAATGTTTATGCATGAATATATGTTCATAATATATTCAGACATGTATGTTTTTGCATTATATGTCAAATATGTATACACATTATTTTGAGAGAAAAGATTATCTTTATTCTGTACTCTTATTAGCATACTAGTGAATAAAAACAGTAAGATAAAATAATAAAGGGAAAAAGATTAAAGCAAGAACTCTTTCAGCTCTTTAGGGACTTGAAAATTTAATCTCCCATTTTCCCTTTAGTTCCAGTAAAAATCAAAGTGGATAGGAACCATGGTAGCAAATGCTCTTTCAGTGGTTGCAGGCATCCCCTCAAAAGACTTATTTAAACACTGGTCACATATTGAGTGACATAAACCCATTGGTTATACTGGCTTTATGAAGTCATATTTTAGTTACCATAATTGAATATTAAGATACAAATAGGCTCTTTCTCATTGCTAAGATCTTGAGGGTACTTGGTAGTTTTCGGCAGGGACCTTGTATCATATTCAAAAGAAAAAGGACTTCTGCTGTCCTCCTGTGACCTTGAATTCATAACTAAGCTCTGGAAACCTTAGTTTCCTAGTGACAGATCAATGACTGTAAACAAAGGACAGTACTGGATCCTTGCTATTGTGTGTCTTGGGTACTGGATTTTTGCATTGGTTGTTTTATTACTGTCCAACAATGTCTTGCTATTCCATTTGTGGACTCTGTATGTAATGGTGGCTTAATTTATCCAATTTGAAGCAAAGAAAGGATTGACATCACTTCTGCTGGAAGGTTTCAATTCCAGATTATGATTTACAAATCCAAATACAGAAAAACAAAATCTTGATCAGTGTGATGGTTAGTTTTACTTATCAGTATGCCAGGCTAAAGATAGCCAGAATGCTGGTAAAATACTATTTCTGGGTATATCTTTTACGATATTTCCAAAAGAATTAACATGTGAATTAGTAGTCTAGGTAAAAAAAAAGTACCCTCATCAACAGAGCCCTGACAGACAAAGAAGGCAGCAGAGAGAATTCTCTCTGTATAAAGAAGTTAGATATTTTATTGCCTGAGATAGTGGTCCCAAAGTCAGACCCATGGTTTCCGCCATGGGCTCTTAAACCTACTTCTCATTTCCCACTTTATTTTTTGTAGGATATTGGCCCTAGACTCAGATGGAATCGTTCTTTGGCTTTTCTGGCTCTCCAGCTCTTGGCATCCATACATAATTCTGTATCATTTCTTACTAAATGTTCCCTTATCTCTCACTGTACATCGATTCAGTCCCTTTGGGACACTCATAGTAAGACAATAAGCTTCCATCTCCAAAAACTAAAATGGCAGCAAGACACAAACTTGTCAGATGGTAGGATATTAATTTGCAAGTGGTTTATCCTGGTTAGTTTAATGTCTTTGCAGAATTTCTCACTGGCAAGGAGGAGACCTAGAGGTGATAATGATGGTGATAATGAGCAAGCTGACCATGGTAGAGTGTGGACTTTTCAAAAGAGATATGAAAACTAGGTTTTGAACACTGTTGAAGTTGTTCAGGTAAAAATACAATACTGTGAGGTGAAATTTTAAGATTATCAAAATTGATTATCTGAAATTAAAGATGTCTTTTTCTTCACCATGACAGCACGGACATCATGAAAGTAGAATTTACACAGACCAATATCTAACTTTTAGAATCAAATAACTTAACATGGAAATTCTGTTGCCCATGAATAGCTTCAGAATACATATATGCATTCATTCTCTACAACAGATAATTTAAAATATTAAAAAGCACCAAGCCCATCAAAGTAAATGATAAAATAGAAACAGTTAAACCTACGTATTCTAACTGTTCCAAACACTTAAAATAACTTTTGGGTTTTTTTAAACTACACATCTTTACGTTTAGATAGCCGACCTTTTCTTTCTTCCTGTGCTTTCCCCCCTCTTTCCATTCTCTGCAGTCAAGCAGGTGTTTGTTGTTTGGGGTCAGGGAGGATGAAGCAGCAATAAACTCAGCAACAGAATACTAAACCTTTCATACAAAGAAGGAGATTTGCAGAGAAGAGGCACGGAGGAATCCTCTGAAAAGCCTGAAAGACTCTGGGAAGGAGGGCAGAGGGATGGCTTGAGAGTGGAAAGAGGATCTCATTCCATGAAATGAGGCAGGGAAGAAGACAGCTCTCAGAGAGCCATGTTTTGAGGCACATTTATGAGGGTCCTAAGCAAATTCCATGAGGTTTTTATAATCAGCTACAACACTTAAGAGTTTGTTTTCCTTAAAGACGACACAAGGCTCCAGTCAAACAGCAAAACACAATGATGAGTATGGATTATTTCCAGTAACAAAAATTCAGACAGAGCTTGTCAGGCCTGGTCTGTTCATGGTTACAAGATGTAACCAAGGCTGTTTTCTCTCCCATTTATTTACTCTGTCATCTAAAATGTTGGGTTCATTTGGAAGCAGGCGACTCTCCAGTCATAAAATGGCTTCCAGCTGTTCTTATATAGAAACCTCCATATTTTCTGGAAGGCGATAGACTTCTGTCTCAGAATTCTAAGAAGAGTTATAGATTTGCCCCCGATGAAACCTGAATAGGTTATACACTCTCCTTTCAAGATGTCCAGGAACATACTGATGTGTTAGCAACGGAACAACCAGGGCTCACTCCTGGAGGTCACAGTCCTAGGTCATGTGGGGAAGTCAGCCATCTTTAACAAACTCTAAGGACAGTTGAGAACATGGTAAGAAGTCATCAGGCAGACAAGCAACAAATGTCTGTCTGGTGGAAAGGATTAAAGTACAAACTAGGAGGCTCATAGGGTCAACTTGATAAAAGGCTATGTATGGATGTCAATGCAATTTCTCATGAGGAGAATAATACCAAGTAATATGCAGATTTTCTAGTCACCAAGACAACATCATAAAATTATGAAATATTGGTGAATGTCTGAAAAGCAAATAAGAAAAGCAATAAAAATTTCTGGTTATATTTTGGCTAGTCTGATAGTTGTGGCAAGCATTAAAATGGTAGTTTATTGTGCCTGCTAACCTGGCAGTTGAGCTAGAGGCAAATATGGCCTGTTAGGCTTTAGTCAGTGGCCAATGCAAATCCCCAAACATTTGTCACTTTTCAAGATCTAAAATTTAGTAGGTCAGGTGTGCCTGCTGGACATCCTTCCATCCAGCTCCCTGGACCTTTGCAAGTTTCAAGATTTTCCAGTTTCAGTACTTTTGTCATCATCCCGAATACACAGGACATGCACACAGCCCAACCTCATGAACCATCTATGCATTATTGAGATAGGTCACAGAGATGCATTCCCTCAGATTACAAGGCTCATTTTGGTCATGATAGAGACCTATCCTTTCTATGCATGTCTTTTACTATGGCTTTCATAGCATCCATAAAGCTCAGGTTGAAAGTTAACTGGCATTTTTCTAGTACTGAGAGGGGAGACTTTTAAGCAGCGACAGTTTAGGAAGGCACTGTCCTCATGAGTGGATTGGCATCACTGTCATAGGAGCCTCTGCTAGTTATTTAAGGAGTGGATATAGGGCATGTCCATTGTCCTTCTGCCATATTAGGAAGCAGGCCTTAGGCCCTTAGCAGACACTGACATTATTCTCCTGGACTTTCCAGGCTCCAGAACTGAACCAAATAAACCATTTCTTCATACATTTCCCAATCTATGGCACTTTGTTAGTTCAATAGTAAGCAGACTAAGACAATTTTATGAATATGGATACCTTTTTTTTCCTAAAAGCTATTCATTTAGGAAGTGAAAAGTTAAGGCCCATATGAAAGCAGGATATAACAAGGCACCCCCCAAAGAAGTATGGGTCAGTGTAGATGAGGTAAGGCCACTGAGGTTCAGGTCCACGAACAGACAGACCATGCTAGTTAATATTCTGGTAATAGGATTTTAATGTTGGAAAGGGAAGATAACTCAGCTGGAAGCTGCTGGGTTAAAAAAAAAGGAAATTGTTGAAGTCAGCAGCTGAGTTTTTGCTTAAAGCTGTTGGTGCTAATTAATCTAAATATGCCCTTTGAGGTATGTTTACTAGGCACATCTAGATCTGAGACTTTGAAGCTTATATCCAAAGAAAAGTTAGATTAATGACTCTGCAGATGCCTAGAAACTTTAGTTCTACCATTTTTTTCCTTTGACATCTGAGTCCTATGGTTAATACAGTGAAAGGCTTTTCTACACAAATGAAAGTCTGTTGGCTCTTGAATCAGAGGATTTTTAGATAATAGAGACCTACATTCACAGACCTGTCACTAGCCATCATGCTGCCTGCCATTTTGAAAAATTGTTCTTTTATTGTCAAAAGAAGGAGAACAGTAACAGGTTGCCTTAATGGAGAATGTATTACGTGGCTTATAGCCTGTCAGGAATGTTCTACTTCAAAAACTTGCTTTCTCCCATTTCTCCGCAGTAGTAAGAGGTCTGATTATCATTTAGAAAACAGGGAAGATTCTGTCAGGCAGTGTACCAGTTCAGCTTTGTGTCACTATAAGAAAATACCCGGGAGAACTAAGTTAGAAATAGAAAAGACCTATTTAACTCACAATTTTTGAGGTAAGATTGAACACAATGGGTACGTGGCTTCTGGTGAGAGCAGTAGGCAGTGATGCTTGATGGTAGAAATGGCATGAAAGCAATCGTCTCTCTCTCCCAGAGAGAACTGAGAACAGGAACAGGTTCCCTCCGTGTAAATATTGCAACAAAACTGTCAAGACATTGCTTGCGAAGTACATTTGAAGAGCACTCCAATGACCTAAGGGATTTCCACTGGGATCCTCCTCCTGAATAGGTTCTACCCTTTCCCTTGGTGTCACCATGAAGGCTAATCACTTCGCATCTGGACATTGGGAAAGTATCTAGTGATCAAATAATAGAAGCCTGTGGCTGCATAAGCCTAGCGCATGCATGCTCTACCGTATGAGTTCAGTACAGTGATAAGTAAAGTACAGCTTTAGCACATCTGTATACAGCCACTGTGTGAAAGTTATAAATGACTGCTTTGAACTCGTCTGAAATAAGAATTAAGGAAAAGAATTGTGGATGAGGGTTAGCTCTTGGTAGAACCTAAAGAATGGCTGGCTCTTCATGGGAAGTGAATGCGTTCTGCTAGTCTCTCTTGAATCTTATGGCTCTTACTCTCTCTGCAGAAAAATGTACTGTCTTGGATGGTAGGCTCAGCAACTTCAAGCAAGAAATCCAAAGGGCAGCTACTCTTCTGTTTCTAGTCTCATACTTAAAGTGCTTTGAATACTCTTCCTCCCTGCCCCATAGTCCAATGAAGAAACAATTGAGAGACATTTTAACGGACTTGTGTTACCCAGTTGTTAGTCTTTAAATCATATATCAACTTTCCATACAGAATTTTACAGTGAAAAGTTTTCCATGATCTACCTTATGCCTTGACTTCAGGCTGCGTGCATGTGCAATTATTTTTTCTGTATCTATACAGAAAATCCCTCAGGGAAGTCTACACCAATCAATGGCACAAGCAGGGCACTGAGATTGGCAGTCTTCCTCAGAGTCACATGTTGTCATGAGGAGACATATATTTCTATGAAGAAGAAGGGTGTTTCTCCAAGGGGAAGCTGGCTCTAATGCACAGACAAAACAGGAGCTGTTTCCTATGGCAAAGACTGAAGTCAGGGCCATTGAAATAAACCATTTTATAAAGATGTCAGGATCTGGAGCAAATGCTACAGTCCATTAGTATCTCAAGCTACTACAGAGTGGAAATGAAAGCATAACAGGTTGTCAAGGCTAGAACTCCAGTCTTGTGACTTCACAAAAGGAAAAGACATGCAGACAATGCTGGATTAGTCTATTAGTTAAGGATACAAACTCAGTTTTCAACTGTATTCATGAAGTTAACATATACATAGAATGCATTTATGATTGTATAGACATGTTTTACAGTGCAAGGAAGAAATTTATCATTTACCACAAATATAGATGCAAACACAAAAACTTGTATCAGACAGACACAGAGACACACGCTTTGAGAGGCTTGCCTTATTTCTTAAATCTTGTGATACTTTCATCCAAAGCTAATAAAACTTATTGAAATCCACTTTTTTCTTTATGTCTGAACAAATGTGAGTATTTGGGTGATGTACTCATATCTGAATGATATATCACACATATTTGCTATATATGCATTTTATATGTGTGTGTGTTCACACATGTGTGCACACACATGCATCTGTTTCAAGCATACTGAAAAGATACACTATAATTAGTCATACAATGGGATTTGTGTGAGGAAATAATTTATTATCCAAAATTACTTCACAAAACTGAAATGAGGTCTTGCTATGGTTGACTATATAATATAATATTGAAAATCCATCTGCAAGCTTTTTGGGCTCTGATTATAATTTTTATTCTTAGTAACTAAAAAGAACTAAGGCAGCCTAGAAAAAAATGAGGTGCTCAGAAGCCCACTTCTCCACATTGCTTGATTGAATAGATACTTAATTCTGTTTGAATTTAGGAATTTTCACAATGATCAATAATGTGGGATCAAACTATGGCCTAAGCCAATCAGGCACTGAAGACACCTGGATGAAGCTGGTCAGGCCATTGGATGCCTTTAATGGGTAACCCATTATTTCATACAAACTGTTTTTAAAATTATCATGTAACTCACTTTGTACTCAAACTGGGCTTCATCTGTGATAATTTTTGAGACCAAAGATGTCAGTTACTTTTTTTCTGCCTTACTTGTGAGTAAAATAACAACCAAGAAAAGTCATGGATTTATACTTTAAGAAGTGGCTACAGTCTTTGATTATCTTACTGGTTGAAAAGAATATCCCTATCTTGTTAAGGACAGAGGGGAGTTATGGAGGCCCCAGACATGTATTTGTCATCTTTGTTCAACCACAGTCACGCATTTTGGTCAGGGTTTCTCAGGCATGCTGAATCTATTACCCATGCATGTGAAATAGCTTCTTATGGTGTAAATCATACAAGGAATTCACAGTCTGTTAGCCTCCTATACAGAACACTGACAAATCACTCATAGGCATGGTAGTTACTCATCTAATGTGACAGATAACCCTGGGCATCAGTAAGGCTTGAGAGATAACAGGTGCCCCTGGCTGAGTGTTAGTAACAGGAATTTGTTCTCTTAGATTGTAGGAATTTTTGACTCCTCTCTTCCATCTGATCTCTATTATTATTAAAAATAATAGAGATCAGTTTTTATAATTTTTTTCTACCTTAGATAGGGTTTCTCTGTGTAGCCCTGTCTGTCTGTCCTGGGTTTCATTCTGTAGATCAGGCAGTCCTAGAACTAACAGTGATCTACCTCTTCTGCCTCCCAAGTTCTAGGATTAGAGACAGGAGCCATCACCACCCAGCTGCTTCTATAATTTCTAATACATTTAAGCAGTCTATTTTCTTTCATTGTTGGCCAATTTTATCCATTAATTATGCATTAAGTGGCACACTTGTGCTTTCTTCTCAGACCTATGACATGAAGATCCAGTGCTACAGCTAAAACAATGTTTTCACACCACAGATATGACTACACCACTCTCATGACTAAAACTCTTCAAGCCTTCAGACCTAAATTAGCTTACTTGCAACATTAACCAGTGCATCCATTTTCTCACCTGTTCTTTCTCTCTACCTTGTCTTCTTCCAATTCTTGCTTCATGGCTTGAAAACCACATTCATTCTAAATGATTTGAACCTGTGTCTATTCTGGGGACATTTGAGTAGTTGTTTGCTACTCATGTCTGAAAGGTTTTCTTTCTCTGCTTCCTCCTATGTGCTTACTTTCTTCTCATTGCCCATAGTCTAGCTGAAGTGTGTCATAGAACCACTCATCTTTTGGTCCAGAGGTCCATAACACTTTCTTCTTCTTCATGGTTACTATTTACTATTCTAGTGCCATGCAACATATGAAATTCATGGACTTTGTCCATTAGTCTCACATTTAGTAAAAGCTTGACAAACTGTTGCATGAAAGACCTTCATGGGACTTACTATGCTTAGTACGTGGCTATTCAATCCAACAGCTCTAGAGTAGAGAATGAGTTATCAATTTGCCTTCAAATTGTCCATTGTTTTTGCCATTTTATGTCCCATGATATGATACATAAAAATACTATTATAAAATACTCTCTATGAGGCCATTCCAATGGCAGTGAGAGAGACAGATTGTATTCCCTGTTTAGTTTAAGTTCAATACCTGTGTTTGTGAAGATCATTGGTCAAAAGGAAAAGCCAAGTTAAGCTTCTTGCGAAAGATGGTATTTAAGTGGTCCTTCAAAGGGACACTAACTCAGTGTAACAGAGTTGATCTTAATCAACTCCTTCCTAATATGTGACTTTCTCTGAAGAGTCTAACAAGTTATTTATTCTCTGTGACCCAGATGCTTAGTAAATAAAAATGGAGTTCACAAAATATACTTTATGAAAATATTATTAAATGTGACCAGTTTAGGATTTAATTAATGTTATAGAGATTTGATGGAAATGTACAAACTGTAAGTTCAAGTAGAAGGGCTGTGCTTTTTGTACTTTTGGATGACTGGCATCTAACAACAAAAACAGTAAGGAAAAGGTAGGATATAGAAGGACTTCTTGTTCATCTCTTATAAACTGCCCATTAAGACTTAGCATCTGTTTGTCTTTTTCTTTTTCTATATTCATATATATAATATGTATGTAGGAACCCAAGGTTGATTTCTGGGATGATCCTTAATCATTTTCTGCCTTAGTCATTGTACCAATGTCTCTGTATCATTGAGAAATTGAACTAACCTGATGTAGTTAGTCTTGACTACAAGCCAAGGGTCACCCATCTGTCTCATAAAGCTGGAAATACAGCTGGGCTGCCATGTTTACCTGGCATCTAAGTGGAATTTGGTGATCTAAACCCTCACACTAATACATGTCTTCAAGCACTTTGACTAAATATCAAGAAGTCTCCCTTGCCCTGGCTCCTTTTAAAAGTAAGATTTCTCAATAGTAAAAATGTACTTCCAAGAACCGACATATTAATAAAATGAGTCATTAAGAATATATGAGCATAATATTATAAGCATTTACACTTATTGATTCACTTTCAAGCATCATCTGAGATAAAAACAAACACTTTAGGTTCATCCCCTAATATGAAAACTGTGGTCCAGTGAAGGTAACATAGAGTTCAAGGTCATGTGAACAGCAACTATTAGAGTGAGTGTTTTAAAACTCCATGCAACTCCTTCACTGTCCTTCTAGTAGCAGAGGCACAAGTGATTCACATAACGTTTCTGATTACTACTACAGTGTACAGAGATACAGAAGTGACTGAGTATATAGGAATAGCATACACACACACACACATATACATACATACATAATATATACATATATAATTGAGGGATGTAAACAGGTAAAGGAAGATTCCTCCAAGCAGAAAGAATAGCTGTTAGCGAGGCCTTGAGGTGAGAAAAGCATGGATTTTTTGAGGAATCCCAAGAGAGTCAGTGCAGATGGAGCAAGACGTGCAAAGAGAGAGGTGCAGGGAAGACATCTGATAATGCTTGATAACGCTTTATGAATAGTGATGTTCAGTGCAATTCTCATCCTTTGGGAATTTTTGTTCTTGTTTTTGTTTTTAATAATAAAAGTGATGCATTCATGGTTACATTTTGAAAACGACTACCTTAATTACTTGGAGAACAATGAAGCAGTCTACTGGAGCGGTCCAGGCATGGGTGAGCTTACTTTCATAGGTAATAAAAGCAGGTTGATTTTGATATGTGTATTTTATGGAAGTATATGCAGCCCTGCTCATAGGTCCTGAAGAATTTAAATAAATGATACTTCAGAGATAATTTTGGCTGGGTAATAAGGGAAAGAGCAGATCCATTTAGTTCAAACAAGTACTGTTAGAAGAGAAGCAGCTTTGGACAGAAGGGAGTCAGTCCAGGGGAAGGAAGCCCTGGGCATTTAAGCAAATATGTGAGATTGACAGTTAGCCGAGGAACAAGGTCACAGCTTCCATTCAGGGGCTGAGTCAACTGAGGAGTTTAAGGTGTAGATCTCGATGAGATATGGCACTCTAGGAGGAGTGCTGGTGAAGAGGTATTTTCACTTGGTATCTGAAATAATATACCATTTACAGGAACAATAGCAAAAGAAACCACAATTGGGAAAATAGCAAAGTAAGGAGAGCACAGAAAAATATTATGTTCTAATTTTTTTTTCAAAAGAAGACATGTTTGATGACCCAGTGACAGCTAAACTGCTATACCAAATGATCCTGACAAACTAATTAGGACTGAGAACGGATGCTCTGATTTGGCAAGACAGAAACCTTCATGATTGTGACAGAGCTGACTTCGTTTCTGTGTGTGGAGGTTGGACAATAAGTAGGTTAAAATGAAGTACAAGCTAGGCAGTTTATTGTAGCACATACCTGCACTTCTGGCACTTGGGAGGCAGGAGGATTGTTACAAGATTGAGCTCATCCTCTCTGCAATGCAAGTACTTGGTCAGAAAAGTGAGATGTTATCTCAAAAGAAAAGAAAAGAAAAGAAAAGAAAGGAAAGGAAAGGAAAGGAAAGGAAAGGAAAGGAAAGGAAAGGAAAGGAAACAACAACAAATGAAAGGAAAAATAAAATGGGTGAATAAAGTATACTAAATAAAACTATACATTTTCCTACAAGCAAAATAGTCCATTATGGCAAGAAATGGGTAATATGGCAGTAGCATATTTGGTCAAGTGATGCCATCTCATTAATAAGAGATACTATGCAATGTCCGTGTCAAAAATGCAGATGATCACTGTAGACGCAAAGTCTTCAGTTGAATAAGAAGTTACAAAATCCAGCTCATGAACTAAGGGCTGTCGGAGAAAGGAAATAGAAACATTCTTTCACTTTCCTGGCAAAAGTTCATTGCCACATGGCCATAGAAAAACAAGGTAGAAGTGAAATCAGGAAATCATTTCTTACTTTGTCTCAAGGGCATGGAGGGCAGTTTTCAGTTGACAGTAACCACGAGGAAGAGAGGGCTTTAGAGATGTGAAGATATCAAGGAAATGTGAACGTTTTTTCAGAGAAGAGAAAATTTTTCTAGTGAAGTATTTGAGAATTTTCAGGAGAGTTTTGAGAGTCATGGGTCAATAGTTAAAACCTTAATGCAAGCTGAGTGTTTCCTTGGCCCTGGCCAGCAGCTCAGGTGCTGATACAGAATGAATGAAAGGGGGTTTAATGACCGGTTAAAAGAGCTGAGATTCTGAAGCATGGGACAAGTCTGATAAATGTGCAATGTATGCAAAGAATATATGAGATGGGTACTGAGAATGCTGGACTTAGCTACATTCAGTATGTAAAGGAATGGTGGACATAAAGAATGAAAACTAGGGGGAAACCATGAAATTAATGGAGATTGTGGAATTGTGGGAGAACCCTTCAGAAGACGATGCATGGCACAGAGGACTTGGGGGTGTACAATTAATGTAAAGTGACAAGTTTAATGTATGATTGGAAGTCCCAGAACATGAAAACAGAGCGAGGAGTAGGAAATAACTGCCTGTGAGAATCCAGACTAGAACCTGCCATTATTTAGCTCCAAATGAATTCTCTCTCTCTCTCTCTCTCTCTCTCTCTCTCTCTCTCTCTCTCTCTCTCTCTCTCTCTCTCTCTCTCTCTCTCTCTCTCTCAACTTGATATTGGCCTCTAGTTACCTGCTGAACTATGCGCCAAGCTAATAAAACAGTTATCTCATAAAGATGTGTGTATACTGCGTAGGGAAGGGAGAATTAAGCACATATTGAGACCTGCTTAGTTGCATAGGCCCTGGGCTCAGATGGGCTATAAACTTCTATCTTGCATGGCACCTCACTGGTCACATTGCCAGCACTAAAGAGGAGGGTAGTGATCTACAAATGTGTGCAGTTCTTTGTTCTCTCTCTCTCATTTGTACTGATTTCCCCTCATTTCACTTTCTCTATTTAGCATGCTATTAAAATTTTATCAAAGTCCATAATGAATGTTTTAAAGACTCCATCTGGCAAACAATTAACTTCCTATGAAAATTTCTTTAAGACTACTCACACTCAATAAAAATTAAATGAAAAATCTGTTGACTCATGAAAGTGAATAGCCAGAAATTAAAGAGGAAATATAAACTTAAAAAGGTCCATAGTATTAACTCATACTTGAAGGATAGCTCACAGGGTAATAATTAGTTTTTCATTTTACATTAATGTATTATAAAATTATTAAAGGTGTTTAGAAGACATGCACAAAGAAACAACTAAAATCAACTCAAATCCTTTAATAAGATGACAGTGCATTTAACAAATTGATGTATATACTTTCAGGTCTCATATATGTATTTATGTATGTATGTCATATATGTATATATGCTGTATTTATTTTAATATAACACAAGAAATAATTAGAATTTAATATAATTATTCTACCTAGATTTTAAGGATAGAAATTAATAAATAATTAGTGAAAGAATAAGACAACTCTATGTAGGACTTCTCAAATGAGAGTCAGACATTACTATGTTCACAAATTATTTAAAAGATTTTTTAACTTCCTGTGGTTATTATTCTCAAGAGTATGCTAATAAATATAAATGGGTTCTTGGAATGATTCCCAAGGTGTACCTGACACTAATACAGTTGCTACAATAAAATCTTAGGTCATAGAGATACAGGAAAGTAAGGACAACTTCACTGCAAACAAAAGTTAAAAACCTTGTTTGAGATTCTAAAAAATGTCTTAGAGATGAACAAAGTCTTAACAAAAGTTATACACATTCAGGCCTTAAATCTGGTTCATTACTATCTTCCTATAAAATGTCTCCGAATAAAGAGGACAGCTCAGGGAGAGAAGAATCAAGCACACAGTGAGACCAGTCTCGTTGCATATGTTTGCGTTTAGAAGGCTCAACATCTTCATTTTGTATTGTACCTCACAAACCATAATGCCACCACACACCTGCCATTTCTAAATATTTCTTTCAAGTGTGAGCTTTTGATTATGTTTTTACCGAAATTAAATGTGACACTACAAAAAAAAAAGTCAGCTGTGATTCCATCCCTCAGAGGGTTGTGATTTGCTTTTTGTTGAGAGAACCTTACAAAATATGCATTTTGAATTTATAAATAACAATCATTTAAGGGTGATTCTCTTTAAAAAGTAAATTGCTTGCTAATATCTGTCAGTAACCCTAACAAACAGCATGATAAATTGTGCTGGAAGCCTTGATTCTCAGCTGGTGAGAAGTTTCACCAGGCTGCGGCATCTACCACTTTTTTCCAATGTTTAACTTTCCTTCACTTTTCTTTTTCAAAGAAAAGATCAATTCATAACTTTTTAAAATTTTATTAAGACTTTTCGAAATGTTTTCAGTTTGATTTAATTAATATTTGTTTGTATTTTAAAACTACGTTAAAATAATTTGAAAATTGTTTAATACAATTGAGATATGCTTTACATTCTTGTAATTACAAAGTATTCTAAAGTAAAATCAAAATATAATTTAACATTAATTGTATCTAAATTTGATAGGATTAATATTATATGGGTATGTAATAACATAGTAAACATATTCTTAAGTCTTCATTGTTAGAAATAGTATTTAAATTTAATATGACTAATATTATATGGTTATATAATAAAGCAGTAAACATAACTTTAAGACTTCCCTGTTTTAAACAGTGGAAGTATGAGCAGTTATGAGATTTGTCTATTCTTATGAATGTAATTGTGCTAAAGCTATTTTTTTAACCAAGGTTTTTGATCACTATTCCAAATTAACGAATTTTCAGGACTGGTTATTGTCACTGGA
The DNA here is from genome assembly GCA_964023405.1 of Apodemus agrarius. Lineage (NCBI taxonomy): Eukaryota > Metazoa > Chordata > Mammalia > Rodentia > Muridae > Apodemus > Apodemus agrarius. The sequence goes on along the minus strand of OZ030005.1, from coordinate 83,812,169 downwards.
TATTCTGACTCCTTTGAAATATTTGCCAATTAGGTCCCTAACTATTCATGACTCTTGTCTTCATTTCCTAATGAGGGTAAGTAAGCAGTTTTATGCTCAGCTTTAGAAAGATATAATTATCCTGCTAGTGCTTTCTGACATTATCTTTTCCTAGATGGCCTTTGACATTTCTTTTGTGTTCTGTAAAACACACAAATATATTAGAGCTATGTGGCAGAGTTTCCTTTATTTGCCAGAAGTCATTGGCAAGGTCCCTCTTACGTATTTTTCAGAGCTCTGCAGGGATGCTGTGCATCTGCCTTTGTGGACAGACTTTAAATTTATTACTCCTCTTGTTAATGAAAGAGAAGATGTGTGGTAGCTGTCCATCAGATTACAACATCAGGAGAACATCTTGTAGTATGTCATAAAAACATACCGCCAAATCATCATTAATAAAAAAAAATTCAGAACAGAGCTGCACAAGCTCCTGGGACTTTCCTGCCTTTCCCATTCGTCACCCCAAGTCCTGGCCACGTAATTTACAAATTGAACATTCTGGTTATTCAATCTTTTATCCCAGTGTTCTCTAATGCAATAATTTCACTAATATTCTCTGGAAATCTGACATGGTGTTTTGGGTTAGGAAATACAATTATGCATTTTCATAAGACAACAAATTGGCACCTAGAAGGTAGAATGCAAAGTTAAGGAATTTAAATTTTTCTTACCCTCTCCAATGTAATTTCTTCAAATTCATATTCAATTTCTGTTCCATTGACCTATTAACAGGGAGAGAAAAGAGTGAGAATTACTAATGCATTTTGAGTATGATATTTTAAGAGTGATGGGGAAGGCTGGGCGGTGGTGGCGCACACCTTTAATCCCAGCACTTGGGAGGCAGAGGCAGGCGGATTTCTGAGTTTGAGGCCAGCCTGGTCTATAGAGTGAGTTCCAGGACAGCTGGAGCTACACAGAGAAACCCTGTCTTGAAAAACCAAAAAAAAAAAAAAATAAATAAATAAATAAATAAATAAATAAATAAATAAAATAAAAAAAAAGAGTGATGGGGAACTCTAGGGGTGGTGACATGCACCTGTCTTTCCAGAAGATTTCCGTCATGATATACTTTTGATTATATTTTTCCCCAAATAAAATGAAGTGCTACAAAAATAATTAATGATGATTCCATCCCTTAAGGATGTTACTATTCTGTTGCTTTCTTATGTGAGGGGACAATAGAAAAATATTCATTTTACATTTATGACCAACAAACTATCTAGGGGTAATGAAATAATTACATAGAAAATTGCTTGCTAACATTTGTTTAAATTTTATCAATAAAAGTTAAAGTATGACCTTTAAAAAGGCAGCACAAAACTAATGTGCTCTTTCTCCTTCTCTCCCCATCACCTCCTCCTCTACTCTATTTCTCTTCTGCCCACTCCTTTTTCCTCCTGCTCCTCTGCTTTCTCCTTTCTCTCAAGGAACAAAACTACATTAAATAATAACCAAGTCAGCTAAGAAATTCCATGTCTTTAGTGACTGAAGTCCAGTAACATATTCCAATTGTTCTCTACTATTCTTGTTAGGAAGCCGTGGACCATGAAAGCATGTTCAAATACTTCAGAAGGAATAAATAAATAAAGTAGGATATGTTTTGAAATTCCTCATTAGAAATTGTTTCAACAACCTAAACAGTTCTTTGGTTGATTTGAATTTACAAAGAGAAATACATTTTGAATATAGCTGGGTACCTACATTTCAACAGATGGGGGATACAGAATTATGAGTAAATGCTGTAAAACGATCTGCCAAACATTCAATTCCCATTTTTATCCACTACAGATTTCTTCTTACCCAACTAAAATTTCAGAGAAAAACATCTCAAATTGTCTATTGCTTTTTACCTTCCCTAAAGTATATAGCAGTGCCATTAGAGTTTAGGAATCATTCAAGGACACAGTTTTCCAGTCACAAAATTGTGATTTCTTTAAGGTGCTAACATCAGTTTGGTTCCATCCTTATGAAATGTAAATATAGTACATGAGACTAAGGGCTCTATGGAGGCAAGGTCTAGAGAGCCAGGCCCTTTCCCCGATGCAGAACTCAGTCAAGAGGGAGCTGGAGAAACAGCCCAGAGATCCCTGCGAGTGATAAAGCTAAGTACACTACTGATCTACAACCACAGATGTTTGTCGATTCTCTTTCATGAGACACATCATTGATGGAAGATGTACCTGCAGTTGTAATCAGAAAAAAATATAGAACCACAAGGGTGATGGACTATGCCTCACTGACTTACTAGGAGCATGTTTTTGATTATTCAATTACATGAGCTAATTGGTGAATCACATTTTACTGTGTTATTACATTATCAAACAGACCTAAACGAAATTAGATTTTCTGGGCTTCAGCAATTCAATGGCTCACAGAAAAGGGCTTTGTGATGTCAGAAAGCTTCAGCGGCTTTAGGAAGTTATTTGTTTGAGCACATGTAAAACAAAAGGAAAAAATAACTCTCAAAAGTCCATGGATATGTATTCTTCTGTTTGAAGTTATGTTTATATTTTAATTTTCCATAGTTGATAAAGGAGGGCACCAGGAGAAGACTGAATTAATGTGATATGTTTTCATTCACTCAGTATGGCTCCTTAAAGTGTCTCTTTGCTTTACTGGTTTTCTGGAGGGAAACCCTTTGTGTTATTAGAGTGCTGCAAACTGGGGAAGGGGAATAAGTATCAGAGAGAGGAAAATAAGCCTCTGGTAGTAAATAGCCAAAGATTCACAGTGAACAGCATTCATTCAGGGAGTAGTTAGAAGGCAAGCGTATTTTACTGATTTGCATGACAGAGAATATATAGTAGCATGTATCACTTTTGTTTTGCAGTTCCAAGGTTATGCATGCTGAATACTAGACCCAAGATTCATTCCAAATTTACATCATAATTATTATTCTGAAGTGCACTTCTCAGTTTCATGAACAGGTGATACAAGCCAAGTCAGCTGGCTTCTTGGTACTCTAAGGATCTTTAGTTTTCAACTAAAGAATGCAATGGTAGTTGTCTAGTTTAACAATATGCAGGCTCTTAAGGATAAGCAGTGGCATCCAGGATGTAATCTCGGTCTAAAAAGAAAATTTCATGTCTGTACCAGAATCTATCAAAATTAAAGGGCAGTGAATGCTTTTAACCATAGGTGATCCAACATTTCAACCTTAACATGGAGACAATTTAAAATATGGAATCATGGAGCTCGAGTGGCAATTTGGGAATAAGTTACTTTAGAGGCTCGGATGCTTATTCCCTCATTAGAAGAGTGATGGCCATGTTCTCTTGTTGAGCTCTAAGGGAAAAAAATAAGATACAAATTCTCTTGGCAGAGATTCTGATAAAAAAGAACAAAACATAAGACCTAAGAATATCTGTATGTTAATGAGAAGTACCTAAGTCTTGATTGATTTTTGTGGATGTTTAGGGCCCTTTCAATTAATTGGACTGGGAGACTCTTCCACATATATTTAGAATGTGGTAATTTACTGAGTGGTGATGAATCAAGGAAGGTCTGCAGAGAATCACCTCACCCATCATCTTCAGCATCTTTTTATGGAAACCAAAGCTATGTTGAGTATGACTCTCATTCACTTTTGGCAATGGACATACAATAAACATCCACTATTGTATGATCTTCTTCCCAACTTTTCAAACTTTATTTATTTGTATATGTGTGTATATGTGTACATATGTATTTATGATGCATATGCATGAATTTTCAAGGGCATGTAAGTCATACCATATGTGTGGAAGTCAGCGGACAAACGCAGGTATTGGTCCTCACCTTCTATGTTGTTTGAAAACGAGTCTTGTTGAGTAGGGCAAGCTAGCAGGCCCATAAGCCTCTGGGAGATATTCCAGACTAGGCCCTCCTTCTCAGTGTAGAGACATAGTTGTTATGGACCTGTGCTAATTTTATGGATGTTTGAGGGATTTGAACTCATGTCTTCACATTCCTACAGTAAGCAATTTATTTGCAAGTACATCTCCCTAACTCTTTTGATATACAACTTTCTATTTGTGATGTTCTCTGTCTGAAAAGAATTCTAACAAATGTACTTTCTCTTGAGCAGTCACATTTCCTGTGATCTTTAAGCACACTAGTACTATAGTGTTTATGATAGAATGGAGGACGGAAAGTGGCACAGTTGGAGTCAATGTCACTCCAGCCCTGGCCCTGTTAGCCAATTTATAATCTCTTTCTATTGTGAAAAGTAGAAAACCAAGGGTCTGGCATTTTGGAATATCAAGAAGATATACAGAATTTCCCAGTTTTGAAAAATATGATTTTATCACAACAGGCTATTTCCATTGCCTTTGCTTATCACCCACGATAGCTATGTAACATGATCCCCACTACCACCTACCCCCTTCCATTTTCCCAAGTTGGGGCATCTATTGAGCCTTCATAGGACCAGGGGCCTCTCTTCCTACCGATGCCTGGTGAAGCATTCCTCTGCCACTCTTTTGGCTGGAACCATGTATATCCCGTGGTTGATGGCTTGGTCCCTGTAAGCACTGGGGCATCTCGTTGGCCAACATCAACATTCTTCCCTGACTAATTCTTAACTACCCAGTATTCCCAGAGCTCCCAGGGACAAAATCATCAACCAAAGAGTATGCATGGAGTTACTGATGGCTCCAGATGCATAGGCAGCAGAGGATGGCCTTGCTGGACATCGATGGGAGGACAGGCCCTTGGTCCTGGAAATGCTCCATGCTGCAGTGTAGGGAAACACCAGGAGAGGGAACTGGGAGAGGGCTGATTGGGGAACAGGGGGTTGGGACACAGCTTACGGGATTTTCACAGGTGGGGGAGAACCAGGAAAGGGGATAGCATTTGTAATATAAATAAAGAATATATCCAATTTAAAAAAAAAGAAAGAACAATGTGCTGTGCAGTCTGCTGGAAAAAAAGACATCAGTAGAATTATGCAGGTGGGACACATTATGCTACACTACCTAACAGTCAGGCAGTGTATGCCCACTGGTTCACATTATGGTTATGGGGTAACAAACAGCTTGCTGATTGGATTTAAGGCCCGTTCCACAAGAGGGAATTTCATGTTTGGTACTGGTAAACTAGTCAAAGCCCCATGGCTGAGAGAACTGAGGTCACAGTTCTAAGTTAGAAATTGCTATTATTTTGCTAAATGTTCATGTTGTCAAATTGTTTTCTAAGTATGTATGTATGTATGTATGTATGTATGTATGTATTTATGTATTTATTTTTAGTTGTCAGCAATCAATGCAGAGTCTGCTTGCTAAGAATAACAAACTATGAGAACACAGTCCTAAAGGGGACACGCTCATCAGCAAGCTTTTTCCTAGGGCTTAGGACACATTATGGAAGATGAAACAGAAAGAACACAAGAGCTTGTGGATGAGGAGGCACTCTGTGAGATGCTGTATCGTGACACAGCATGGCTACTTCATCCACAAACTCACAACACCTCCCTGCACCGAGGAGCGTCTCGCAGTTGATAGTTGGTGGGAATAGAAAATAATTCTTTGTGGGTATCACCATTGGTAGGTTTCCCTTTCTTTAGTGCTTCCAGAGGCCCTATTTCTACATACACATAGGCAATGCTAATTGAGCTGAGTGTGTGTGTGTGTGTGTGTGTGTGTGTGTGTGTGTAAGAGAGAGAGAGAGAGAGAGAGAGAGAGAGAGAGAGAGAGAGAAAGAGAGAGAAAGAGAGAGAGACAGAGACAAAGACAGAGACAGACAGACAAAAAGAGAGGAGAAAACATAAGTTATAAGTTAGGAGAAAAATGTATTACAGGGCTATGTGAAGAGTTGGAGGGTAAAGTGGGAAATAGATATGATCATGCTTTAGTGTATATATGGAAGGAATTTTCAAAGATTAAAAGTATTTCCAATTTGTTGGTTGCCGTTTTGTCATTTTGACAGTGTCCTTTGCCTTACAGAAACTTTGTAATTTTATGAGGTCCCATTTGTCAATTCTTGATCTTAGAGCATAAGCTATTGGTTTTCGGTTCAGCAACTTTTCTTCACCCACCCTATATCCGACAGAGGGCTAATATCCAATATATACAAAGAACTTAAGAAGTTAGACCCCAGAGAATCAAATAACTCTATTAAAAATGGGGTACAGAGCTAAAAAAAGAATTTTCACCAGAAGAACTTTGGATAGCTGAGAAGCACCTTAAGAAATGTTCAACATCATTAATCATTAGGGAAATGCAAGTCAAAACAACCCTGAGATTTTACCTCACACCAGTCAGAATTACTAAGATTAAAAACTCAGGAGACAGCAGGTGTTGGCAAGGATGTGGAGAAAGAGGAACACTCCTCCACTGCTGGTGGGATCGCAAGCTGGTACAACCACTCTGGAAATCAGTCTGGTGTTTTCTCAGAAAACTGGGCATGACACTTCCAGAAGACCCTGCTAGACCACTCCTGGGCATATACCCAGAGGATTCCCCAGAATGTAATAAGGACACATGCTCCACTATGTTCATAGCAGCCTTATTTATAATAGACAAAATCTGGAAAGAACCCAAATGTCCCTCAGTGGAGGAATGGATGCAGAAAATGTGGTATATTTACACAATGGAATACTACTCAGCAATTAAAAACAATGAATTCATGAAATTCTTAGGCAAATGGTTGTAACTGGAAAATATCATACTAAGTGAGGTAACTTATTCACAAAAGAACACACATAAAATGCATCACTGATAAGTGGATATTAGCCCTGAAGCTCTGAATACCCAAGACACAACTCATATACCAAATCATTCCTAAGAAGAAGGAAGGAGAGGGCCCTGGTCCTGGAAAGGCTTGATACAGCATTGTAGGGGATTGCCGGGACAGAGAAGTGGGAAGGGGTTGATTGGGGAACAGGTGGAGGGAAGAGGGCTTATGGAACTTATGGGGAGGGGGGAACCTGGGAAGGGAAAAATCACTTGGAATGTAAACAAAGAATATAGAAAATAAATATCTTCTTTTGATAATTAATTTTTCTCTGTGTAATTGATGGCTCTAGTCTCTCTGGTAGCCACAAACCAATTTGATGGCACACATCAGCTGTGCAGGAAGCCTTCCTGGCCTTATATGGCACTTAAATAAATAAAGAGAGAACAAGACCCTCAGCCCACTGACATTCCAACTTGGTACTTAAAGTTATCATTTTATAAACTTGGAATACTTTATATATATTTTTCTGCCTCTGGAAATTTTTTGTCAATTTTACTACCTTTCCCCCCCTTCACTGCTATAGTAACCACCTGCCTGGATGATAACATAATTTGATTTCAAGATTTATTTTTATCTCCTGAAAAGATACTTTCTTTCATGAATAGCACTGGTGAAGTGTTTCTTGCTTTAATCTTTTTAAATTGGAATCTTAATGATTTCCTTGATTTAAAAATTTTTTACCACCTTTTAAATTTCCCTTAAGCTAAGAACATACTGAACTTCAAGAAGAACAGATTCTTACATCTCCCAGTGCCACATATTTTAACAAGTGTTGAAACAGAAACATCAAAGCACAGGCCTCTAAAGACCAAACAAGATTCTGCCCAAAGAACAATTATTAGATATTTATAACGAGCCATGTAGAGTGACAGTTACTGAGAAAATAGACTTTAAGATATACACATATTCCCACGAAACACATCCTTTAATGAGAACTAACACACAGGCATTTTAAGTCCTCACCATGGTGAGGTGGGAGTTGGTGAGTGGGTGGGTAGGAGAGCACCCCCTTAGAAGCAGGGGGAAGGGTGCGATAGGGAGATTTTGTAGGGGAAACTGGGATAGGGATAACTTTTGAAATGTAAATAAAAAACCAATAAAAACATTTTAAAAAGTGTGACAGACAATATATAAAATACAGAGTCGAGTAATGGCCATGGCCCCACTATTTACCTTGAACAAGGTTCTTGAATATCTAGTATTTTTAACAAATACATATTCAGTTGCTTTACTAAATTGAATGCAATAAAATCCATGGTGGTTGATTTTGACTAGACGTTTCTTTTTCTAAGTAATGCTTAGTTAGTGGGAGGATGGTTTAGTAGATAAAGCACTTGCTATGGAAGCATAGGGACTTGAGTTAATATTACCAACCCCCTCCCCACACACACATTCAAACATACATAACAGAAGAAGACTGCACCTTTTCCTTTACCCAGAACATTAACTCATTCAAATCTTCCCCAATCTCTGTCTATTCATTCTCTGTCTAAGCATTTTTCCTTTTAGTACTGAATATTCTAGTGTCTAGTCCTGGCTATTTCATCACTTATCTACCAGTGCTCACATTCTGAAAGCTGTTCCCAATAGATTCTCCATTTGTAGCATCATTTATTAGAACTTGTTCATAGTAGCTGAGAGTTAATTCACCTGGGTCACTCTTACATCTTCTTCATTCTTATGTGTGTAACCACCAATAACTGTTGTCCTTTCTTACAAAACATGGGCTGAGATGAAGTAACAGGTGAGTCTAATCAGAAGAATCAAGAAAGGATTCATGGCAATGAGCAGAGGTGAATTGGTACATAGGCGGGTATTATCTAATGTCCTGTGCTGGGCAGAATACTGGCCTAATATTCAGGAAACTTGTATTGATTCTGGAGATGTCATGGTAGGTAACCCTGATTAGGTAAAAATGTTTTTGTTTTCTTATGCACATTGATTATTTATGAGTTTTTTTTTTTTACCATCAGTATTAACCTTTGTCCATCAAGGTCCTCCCCTATCTACTGACCTTAACATTAAGTATTAGCATTTTCCTTTTGCTCACTATTCCAAAGATCCTAATCTGGAAACCTATGATATTTCTAGATGGTATATTTCCAACCTACAAGTATCCTCAGCCATATCCCTTCACCATATTCAACAAGATTTCACAGGAAAGAGGCATCTAGGTGACAGTGTGGTGCTGTCTTCTGTACTCTAACCAAGTATCTCAGTATGTTACCCATGTCTGCACCAGAGAGCTCAGATTTCTGACAGAAATAAAAGGTAGTTTCTTTTACTGTTAGAAGATAAAATAAAGAGATGACAGACAGACAAACTGATAGGTAATAGATGATAGATAGATAGACTCTATTTGTTCTACATCTACAGAAAAGAAATTAAAAACAAGACTAGTGCTCCCTTTCATCATCGTTAAATCCTATTTTTATTTTAATCATCCCTGTGGAACTTAGGCATTGTCAACTTTCTCTTAGACACAATCTCTCAACAGTCTGGAATGCACCAAAAAACCTAGACTGAGTAGTCAACAAGGCCCATGGATCTGTCTGTCTCTACTCTATTGCCATCATGTCTGGCTTTTAAAAGTGGGTTTTTGGGCTCCCGAACACCAGAGAGATCTAAAAGACAGCGACAGCTGCACATTCATAGCCCGAGGCTAACATTGCTTGGGTCTAAGCCTGTCGGGCTTTTGCCTGCACCAAGGGCCTTCTGTGCGCTAACACTGTCGGGTTTGTTTGTCCTGCAGAGTGATCAGCACTTGGAAAGGGTCCCCACAGCATCTGCCATCTACACTCCCTGATGGAGCAGATGGGCAGCACCAGGTTCACAGAGACAACCTGAGTATAGCATTGCTTAGGGCAAGACACACCAGGGCTCCAAGGGCACCCAAGAAGAGGGCAGCACATCAGCACATCAGAACCCAGTCATCCAGAAGTGCAGAAATACCCTTACAGGTTAACAGGAGGTTCAAACACCAGCCAGTAACAGCAAGACTAACTAACACCAGAGATAACCAGATGGTAAAAGGCAAACTTAGGAATGTTACTAACAGAAATCAAGGCAATATGGCAGCATCTGAACCCAATTCTCCAACAACAGCAAGTCCTGGATACCCCAACACACCAGAAAAACAAGATTTAGATCTAAAATCACTGGTCATGATGATGTTAGAGGAACACAAAAAGGACATAAATAAATCTCTTAAAGAAATATAGAGGAACATGAATAAGAAGCCCTTACAATGGAAACACAAAAATCACTTAAAGAAATTCAGGAGAATATGAGTCAACAGATAGAAGCCAATAAAGAGGAAATGCAAAAATCACTTAAAGAAATGCAGGAGAAATAGAGTCAACAGGCAGAAGTCATGAAAGAGGAAATACAAAAATCTCTTAAAGAATTACAGGAAAACACAAACAAGCAAGTGAAGGAACTCAACAAAACTATCCAGGATCTAAAAACATAAGTAGAAACAACTAAGAAATCACAAAGGGAGCCAAATTTGGAGACAGAAAACCTTGGGAAGAAATCAGGGGCCACAGATGCAAATATCAACAACAGAATACAAGACATAGATGAAAGAATCTCAGATGCCGAAGGTACCATAGAAACCATTGACTCAACAGTCAAAAGAACCAGTAGCCAACATCAAAATAAATGGAGAGAAACTTGAAGCAATTCCACTAAAATCAGGGACTAGACAAGGCTGTCCTCTCTCTCCATATCTTTTCAATATAGTACTTGAAGTTCTAGCGAGAGCAATCAGACAACATAAGGAAGTCAAAGGAATACAAATTGGAAAGGAAGAAGTCAAAGTATCATTATTTGCAGATGATATGATAGTCTACTTAAGCGATCCAAAAAACTCCACCAGAGAACTTCTACAGCTGATAAACAACTTCAGCAACGTGGCTGGTTATAAAATTAACTCAAGCAAATCAGTAGCCTTCTTGTACTCAAAGGACAAGCAGGCTGAGAAAGAAGTTAGGGAAATAACACCCTTCACAATAGCCACAAACAACATAAAGTACCTTGGCGTAACTCTAACCAAACAAGTGAAAGATCTGTATGACAGGAACTTCAAGTCCCTGAAGAAAGAAATCGAAGAAGACCTCAGGAGATGGAAAAATATTTCTTGCTCCTGGATTGGCAGGATCAATATAGTAAAAATGGCCATCTTGCCAAAAGCAATCTACAGATTCAATGCAATCCCCATCAAAATCCCAAATCAATTCTTCATAGATCTAGAAAGAGCAATTCTCAAATTCATCTGGAGCAACAAAAAACCCAGGATAGCTAAAACTATTCTCAACAATAAAAGGACTTCTGGGGGAATCAATATCCCTGACCTCAAGCAGTACTACAGAGCAATTGTGTTAAAAACTGCATGGTATTGGTACAGCAACAGGCAGGTAGATCAATGGAATAGGATTGAAGACCCAGAAATTAACCCACAGACTTATGGTCACTTGATCTTTGATAAAGGAGCCACAACCATCCGGTGGAAAAAAGATAGCCTTTTCAACAAATGGTGCTGGTTCAACTGGAGGTCAACATGCAGAAGAATGCAAATTGACCCACTCTTATCTCCTTGTACTAAGATCAACTCCAAGTGGATCAAGGACCTCCACATAAAACCAGACACACTGAAACTATTAGAAAAGAAACTTGGGAAGACCCTGGAGGACATGGGCACAGGGGTAAAGTTCCTGAACAGAACACCAATAGCTTATGCTCTAAGATCAAGAATTGACAAATGGGACCTCATAAAATTACAAAGTTTCTGTAAGGCAAAGGACACTGTCAGAAAGACAAAACGGCAACCAACAACATGGGAAATGATCTTCACCAACCCCACATCCGACAGAGGGCTAATATCCAATATATACAAAGAACTCAAGAAGTTAGACCCCAAAGAACCAAATAACCCTATCAAAAAATGGGGCACAGAGCTAAACAAAGAATTTTCACCAGAAGAAATTCGAATGGCCGAGAAACACCTTAAGAGATGTTCAACATCATTAGTCATCAGGGAAATGCAAATCAAAACAACCCTGAGATTCCACCTCACTCCAGTCAGAATGGCTAAGATTAAAAACTCGAGAGACAACAAGTGCTGGCGAGGATGTGGAGAAAGAGGAACACTCCTCCACTGTTGGTGGGATTGCAAAATGGTAAAACCACTCTGGAAATCAGTGTGGCGGTTCCTCAGAAAATTGGGCATGCCACTCCCAGAGGACCCTGGCATACCACTCCTGGGCATATACCCAGAGGATTCCCCTGCATACAACAAAGACACATGCTCCACTATGTTTATAGCAGCCTTGTTTATAATAGCCAGAAATTGGAAGGAGCCCAGATATCCCTCAAAGGAGGAATGGATACAGAAAATGTGGTATATTTATACAATGGAGTACTACTCAGCAATTAAAAATAATGAATTCATGCAATTTGTAGGTAAATGGTTAGATCTGGAAACTATCATCCTAAGTGAGCTAACCCAATCACAAAAGAATACACACAAAATGCAATCACTGATAAGTGGATATTAATGAGCCCAGAAGCCCTAAATACTCAAGGCACAATTAGCAAGTCAAATGACTCTCAAGAAGAAAAAAAGGAGAGGACCCTGGGCCTGTAAAGATTGGATCCAGTATTGTAGACCCAGAACAGAGAAATCGTGGGGGGGGGAAAGAGTGGGGAATAGCATGGGGGGGAGAGGAATTATGGGACATATGGTGGGGGGTACCTGGGAAAGGGGAAAGCCTTTGGAATGTAAACAAAGAATATAGAAAATAAAAAAAAATGATAAAAAAAAAAAAGAAAATGCAAAAAGCTTGTAACCCAAAACATCCAGG